>JBAIZL010000002.1:31464335-31674335 GCA_036971475.1 Prosapia bicincta
TTAACATTTTATAAAGTGGAGCTTGTTTTTGTGGAATATCCTGAATTTACCGTTAACGTATCAAAGTGCTAACACTACTAATGTATAAAATAATCAGAAACACGGATGGAATTAAAACTCTTATACACATTTAACCTCACATTACCCCACACACGAAACTTCATATCCTCAATTTTTCCTTTGTTGAGTTTTATATCACTCTATATTAATTTTGGATGAGGCGTCTGGTCATTTTTTGTTAGAAAATAAACCCCTAACACAAGGTTGCTAATATTTGTGGACAGTAAAATACGGCCTCAATATTACGTGGTAATTGAACACCAAAATGAGGAAAAAATTCGAAGAAAGTTTAACTTTTGTTCTACTTAACCAATTCGGATACATTGTAACTACATGTTAATATACGAACTCATGCTGCTATAACCTATAAGCAATCCTTGAGCCTACAAAGTTTAGTGGCGTTGAGGTTACGTTTCACTTATTATTTTTATGTTTCTAACTGCTTTATACATCGTCAGGTTTCAGTTTTTGTTTGCATTAACGGTGTCATATAAGTCGGAAATTAATAAATTTCGTTTGTTCATCCGACGTTTAAATGGTTAACTGTATGTACTCTGCTTATTATGCTATCTAACTTACATTTCTATCCTATAACACGTCTTACTATGGTCTGTAACTTACAATTCTATCCTTTAACACGTCTTACTATGGTCTGTAACTTACATTTCTATCCTATAACACGTCTTACTATGGTCTGTAACTTACAATTCTATCCTATAACACGTCTTACTATGGTCTGTAACTTACAATTCTATCCTTTAACACATTTCTTACTATGGTCTGTAACTTACATTTCTATCCTATAACACGTCTTACTATGGTCTGTAACTTACAATTCTATCCTATAACACGTCTTACTATGGTCTGTAACTTACAATTCTATCCTGTAACACTTCATACTAGGATCTGTAACTTACATTTCTATCCTATAACACGTCTTACTATGGTCTGTAACTTACAATTCTATTCTGTAACACTTCATACTAGGATCTGTAACCTACATTTCTATCCTGTAACACTTCGTACTAGGATCTGGTAACTTACATTTCTATCCTGTAACACTGCGTGTTATGCTATGTGACTTAGATTTCTATCCTGTAACACTTCGTACTACGCTGTGTGACTTACATCCCTATCTTGTAACACTTCGTACTATGTTGTGTAACCTACATTTCTATCCTGTATTCCACCTACTATGCTATGTAACTTTACTATAGTAGCCTTCAGTAATAATGCCAATAATGTAATATTGTCAATTAAAATAATTACCATTTGTTGATTCCATCTTCGCGTGAGCTACTAGTAATCACTTACAACTTTTTTTTTTTTTTTTTTTTTTTTTTAAAAAAATGTTTTAACTTGCCTATAGTAGCACTTACTTTTTTGTGTTGAGGACGGCCGTTTCGGGAGATGTGTCCCTTTTTCAACTCAGACCGTAACTCAAGGTCTGGAGGAGTTACGGTCTGAGTTGAAAAAGGGACACATCTCCCGAAACGGCCGTCCTCAACACAAAAAAGTAAGTGCTACTATAGGCAAGTTAAAACATTTTTTTTAAAAAAAAAAAAAAAAAAAAAAAGTTGTAAGTAAAATAATTAATTGTAAATTATAATAGAAGGAAAATTAGTTGTAAATATTTAATAAAGAAATAAGTCTTTGGAACGTGTTGTGAAGAAAGGGCAGATAAACGTTCTGGAGACAAAGCAAGCGAGCTAACGGTGGGAAGTTGGGACTAACATCACGGTACGTTTGTAGCCCAAAAGGTTTTAAATGCCTGTCCCTAGCTCTATCTAGTCTAACCATAGTTGTATAAATAGAGATAATTCGCTAGTGAACTCGTGTTTATTTGAATGGTCCCCCTAAGGCCAAAACCCCTTACAAAGTACCAGTGAAGTGATTACTTTATAGAATGCAGTGAATTTAGATTTTATTAGAATTTAGTGAATCTAGTTAATAATAAAATGATGTAGTAGCTAGAAAATCATTATTAAATGTTGAAAAACTTGCCGCATACAATTTGTATTTAACGAATGCAATTTAAATCTGTTTTAAAAGTTTCGCTATTCTAAGAGAAGAAACAATGCCTTGTTTGAGGGAGGAATTCCTTAAACCTGTTACGTTGACGGCTCCTTCAGGGAAGTCGTCTTGAAGTAAAATATTTCGTAACGGCTTAGAAAGGAAATTAGATTTACTTTGGGGTTTGTTTGGATATTTGAAATGTCATTTCTACACGTCCTTTCGGAACATTCTCAAGCGTTACGTTGTTTGGGGATTTCCCTGTGCGTCCACTTGTAACTAAGCGTAACTAAACATTTACATTTTAAATACCCAAACGTGAAAACAGTATTTATTTCACGTGGTTAAATTATTTTAACTCCGTGTATAGCCCATAACATGGGCTTTTATCTCCTTAACCTAACCATATTTACACGGAATATTTATATTCACCATATTATCCTAATATATGTCACAAAATTTAAGGCTAGGAATATATAAATGTTTTTAATATTAGAAATGACAAGCTGACACCTGTCTTCATCCGGTTAGAGGTCCCTTTTACATAAACTAAGTGAAAGGATATTTCCTTTTATTTACAGTACCAGGAAATCATTATGTATTCTATTCAATTCTTGGTAATACTATTCTGTCAACTTCCTTCTTACATTTACGTGTAACAGCTATGCCCAACATTGTGACCCCGATAGAGCTACTGTAGTCCTAGCTGGATGTGACGTAATTATTCCTACTATAAGCTGTATCTAATTGTTTGATAAATTTTTCCTTATTCCAACCGATATTTAAAATCTTTTCGTACCGTTTGTAGATCGTAATAGACATACTTAATAACGGCATAAAATCTAAAAACAACACTGTGGAATAATTATTATACTTACAAGTCATTTTGTCACATATCGAATAATATTGATTGAACAGTTGGAATGATATCGGATTTTTCTATTGTAAAAATATACAGAAAATGGTTTATATATTTCAAGAATAAATGAAATATTATAAGTTTACACAACAACCTCCTAAGAAATAAAAGTTAACTTTTTTCTGACGTTTTTACTTTGTGCTTTAATTCCACTTTGCTATACTTATGGCAGTATGGAAACCTTTGACGTTTCCCATTTTACGTTTGCCATAAGTAAAGTAACTGAAAGTTTATAGAAAATCCAAAGATAACATTGCAGTTGTGTGAGTTTAGTTCTGCTGTTAGATTTTTAAATGCCGTTTCGATTTAATTTTAGTTTAGTATTCTATTGTCTCATCACGTAATATATCGTTTATTGTAATAGTTTTTAAAAATCTGAGACGCATTGTAGCTAAATTCTAGAGTGTATAAGATATGAATGCTTAGATTTTGTATATGGAAGGTTCGCTGATTCACAACAAAGATATGATAAGGTGAAGACGATTATATTAAGGATAAAGCTAAAATCAGGGTGAGTTTAACACCGGAAATAAACAAGAAACATTGTTATATAAAAGCGGTTGACTTGCGAGTCAGGTACAACTCTTTATTTACACAGGCAACGTTTCAATAGCGGATACGTTATCCTCCACAGGCCTTAATCCTCTTGCACTCTATTAAAAAATAGCACCTTTACGTAATTTTAGTATATTTATGAAAACAGCGCATATACGCTTTCATTAACTCACAGCATTACGATATTATCGCTAGTACACATGGACAATGGTGCTATGAGTTAATGAACGTGCTGTTTTCATAAACATACAAAGGGACTATTTTTTAATAAAGTGCAGGAGGAATAAGGCCTGATAACGATAAGGTACCCGTTATTGAAACGTTGTCTGTATAAATAAATAGTCGTACCTGACTCGTAAGTCAAACGCTTTTATTTAACAATAATCTCTGCGACTGTAAACCTGATTAATAAACTAAAGACACTTCTACAGAAGCCTAGAACTAAACAGTGGACAATATTATATATATATATATATATATATATATATATATATATATATATATATATATATATAAATGAAAATAAAAATACAAAAATAAAATTGAAATTTGTAATTGAATATTATAATTCAATAAATTATTCTTATATTTGTATTTTCTCTTATATTTTCATTATTGCAGAAGAATACATATGTAGGTATCTTTCTCTCTCTCTCTCTCTCTCTCTCTCTCTCTCTCTCTCTCTATATATATATATATATATATATATATATATATATATATTTTTTTTTTTTTTTTTTTAATGTATGTATGTATGTTTGAGCCTTATGCATGACAAAACCACTGATTAGATGACCAAAAACCTTTGGGAAATTGTTAAGTACATTCCTGGGAAGGTTTCTGGCGTCATAAGTGTTTCCAACATATAATTTGTGAGGGGCAAAATTGCATAAAATATGTCTTTCTATTTTATCGTAAGACATTTCGTACATTGAATTCATTCCGAATTTTGATTGCTAAGCAACACCCAATAATCTAAATTTATTTCCCAACACAATTCAAACAATATAAAAAACATATTGTATATCCGAATGCATTTTAATAAATAACATTCAATTAGGAGTTGTTATTGTAAAACGTTTCTCGATATAAGTTCAGCTATTATTATGTTAATAAAATAGTAAATTAAGTTTAGCTAATGTTAACACTCCATTCATTGACTTTTAAGTGATACGAAGTTCGTCGGGTCAGCTAGTATTAATTATCTATCTGTCTATTACAGGAAATATATTTTGAAATCTTTTAAAGCGGACCCAGTGACCTCTGGACGGTACATTGATCCTCTCGGGGCTGCACGGCGCTAGTTACTTCTCTCAGCGAATGCACCAGGCGGGTTTATAAACGTAAAGAGGTTAATAGCTTTTATTGGTTAAGGCGGACGTTGAGGGTAAATTAAAATATAGGACTTTATGCAGCAACGGAAATTTAATCTTTGATTTATTTTCTTGTCTAAGAAACGCCTGCTGTGAAGTGTAATGTATATTTATCCATGCGGAGAGTGTCTATATTTAATAAGTGTTTGCGGTGGTTTCATATTTCATGCATTAAACTAAGGAATACTTGTCAACATTTTAATATAGCATAAATAAATTACAGTGTAATATAGTAATTTATTTGTGTTGTAATTCTTTGGTTCATTTACGTGTATGCTTTTTATCTGTCTTTAATAATATTTACTCGCAAACCGAAATCAAATCTTTAGTTCTTAATAAAATTGGCAAACCTCGTTCTTTAGTTAGTAAGTCTTTAAAACAATTTTAATTGTAACGGAATTATAAATAAGTAGTTTTACTAAAAGAAATAAACACGACGACTCGCGTCACTTAAACGCTGGCTTTATGGTGTCATAGAAACACTTTGGGCTTTGTTTAATCCCAGTTTATCCCACCTCTAAACTCTGCACACTAAACTAGAGGCCGTCCTAATCCGTTGTAAACCCAACTATGGCCACACTACTCGCTTCTACGCTCCTTTTTAGCATTACTGGTGTTTTCTACATTTGTAACTTGTTATTACTTACGGAAATAATTAGGGATTGTTTTTTTTTAATTACTAATAAGGGCCTCAATTGTTGAGCAGAAATCTCTTAGTAGGCAGAGATAAGATAAACGGTCAAATATTAACAGAGGACCATGTAGTAAAGTTAGCAGATTTATAGGTTTTATAGATGTATTTGTAGGATTAAGGTGGCCACATAACGCCCTGGTTAGTGATATAGGGGAATAATGGCATCAAATGTTCAGCGTCTCATACCAGAAGATGTATCTTTCCTTTACATGTGCTTGTGAGACAAGAAAAAGGAAGAATGGAAGGCAAAGGAAGGGCAAAAAGTGATTCCTAGGTACTTGGAATATAGAAAAATTATTATGTTCCCACAACGAACAATGAGAATCATTTGAGCAGGGTTGCTTATCTGAATTACATCTGGAGGGAAGGGAGTGTCATCCATATCCCATGAAGGTAGAAAGAATGAGCGCGAAATGTGGAGAGAAGAATAGCTCCCAGAAAGACAATTTAGTCTTATGGTTGAAATAGTCGAGAAGAATAGTACGGTTGAAAGCCTATATACGTACATCTCTGCCATGTACGGTCCAACCGGTGTGAAGGAGGAGTGATCCAGGTTCCATATAGGAAGTAAGATAGTGAAGGAGAAAGGAGATTAGTTCACATCAAAACTATGACAGTCTAGAAAATGGTGCGGTTGAGATGCTAAATAGAGGTTACAAGAAGGAGCCAAGGAAACTATTCCAGTTTGCCTGAAGTAAATGTAACCGTAGTGGCAGGATTGTGGCGATTACGTTCTTGGAAAACTGTAGGATCGCTTAAAGATTTTTGTGTCAGAACAATACGACCTATTTGCCGCAAGAACAAAGTTTTACTAATAGTTAAGATTTCCTATGATGTCAAACTTGAACGTTACATTTCAGAAATAGTTTCCCAGAAACACCTTCTGATTTCTGCCAACAAAGTTTCTACTTTGATAAATAAATTAAAAGTAAATCAATCGACATTTATCGGTGCAACGAGCTTCTTTTCGAGAGGGAGCACGAACCCTAAAACTATCTTGAAAATATCCAGTTAAAGTCAAATTTCCCTGAATCCTACTTTGGCTTTATACAAAGCTCACGGCTTATTTGTGGCTAGTTTTATCTCTTTGTATTTGTTTCATATAGAGGAGTGTACAGATTCAATAACCATTTCTATATGTCATGTAAAACTCTACGTTTGAAAACCAAATACTAAAATAGAATCTGTAAAGATATATCAACATGAATATAAGCAATAATTAGTTAAATTCAAATAAATGCAGATGTTTGTAGCGTGAACATAGACCTTTTTGGATCGTATTGAAATGATTTTGTTTGTTAATAAACGTTCATTTTAAATTGCCACAACGCAAACCGACCACTCTAAGCTTTGCTTAAATATCGGGAGCTGTTTGTGTAAACTAATTGAAAATAAATTAATTTCGATATTTGAAATATCTTTGCAAAGTCCATTGTAAATTCAATTCGTAAATATCAGAAAATGCTTTAATTTTAAAAGTAAAAATTTTTTAAAAAATTATATTTTCAATATTGAATTGGTAAGTTTAATATAATTAATGTTTAGCGTTTGTAAGTAAATACTGTAAAGTTTTTTTTTGTATTTCCACTAATAAATCGATCGGACAATAAGGTATCTTCAATGTTTAGCTGGTAAACTGAGTGAAACTTTATATTGTTTTCCTATGTTTTATTGAAACGAGCAGTTTTTTTTATCAAAATGTATTTTTGTTGTAAAACTTTTCAATTAAATTTTTTGAAGAGTAACTTCTTACGGCACCACATATAAAATAAACTTGAATTGGGAGTGAATATATGAACGTGTGAGTTTAGGAATTCACTAGAAAGTTATTTCTAGGTTGTACGTAAAAGTTTCCGATAAAAAAAAAAATTAAGTCATGCTAGGACTAATATTTTTGCAGGTTTTGTGTTTTCTTCAGGTTTTTTAAATTACTATTTTTGGTAACATTCTGCAGAGCACCACTACTTACTGATATAATTCAGAAGACGTGTTTCGCACTACATCAGTGAATTGTTCAATTCTGATAGTCACGAACAAGACTCAACATTATCCACGAGTCTTGTTTGTGATTCACATCATTGAACAATTAACCGATCTAGCGCGAAACGCGTTTGCTGAAAAATATCAGTAAGTAGTGTTTTTTGCAAGTGAAAACAAAAGTAGTAATATTTTTCCTCGCTTAGAGGTGGTTTAAATATTATGTTTATAACGCAAATCAATATAAATTTAGAAATATTTTATTGAATAATATTATAAGGTATTTCTTTAACACAAAAACTGATAAAACTGCGTAGGTTTTGTTGTTTTTCGTGTTGTACATAAGATTCTAAACTACAATTCATGTGTATATAAAACTATTATTTCTCAGCGCGTTAAAGTCTCTTTAAAGGATCTTTCAAATCATTCTATTATTTTACACTCTCCTTATATATATATATATATATATATATATATATATATATATATATATATATATATACATTTTTTTTCTGTTCAAATCGTTTATTCATCTACTCAATTTTAAATACATTTTCTAAAACTTGTAATAGATGATAATTTATGATCACACAGTTTTTCAAATATTAATTCATTAAATAAATATAATTAAATAAATTTAATATTGTATGGAAGGAAAACGTTTTACAAAAGGGGCCAGGTATGCAATATAGTTATTTCGTTCCATTTGTCTTAAAATTAGAGAAACACATACGACTTCGGGAAACATCTGATATTATGTTATAGGTTATGTAGTAGAACAGGTGTTTAGCTTTAACGGATAGGATAAGTTACTTTAGTTATATTAGTTGTAATAATTTGCAGTTACAGTTATAAAAAGTAACTCAAATGCAATATATATTTGACGATTTAGGAAGAAATTGACTTCAAAACATTTTTCTTTACATTATTAGTTTTAAGAACAACCTCCAGATTTAACCGAAACATTTTAGATCATTAAAACAATTTTTAGTTATAAATGTAAGTAAAATAATGTTGGCAAGTAATAAACTATTCTACAGAGGGGTGACAGTGCTTTATATAGGATCCTTTAATATTTAATTATTATTTGTAGCAAGTGTAATGTATATATAACACTAGAAGAAAATTATTTTATGTCCTGCAAACATTATTTGTTTAACCGGTGGTTTATTGTGCCTACAATATTTCATTGTTGACGATTTTTACAATATTTTACAACCGTGGCTTTCTTTACACGATGTAATTGTAATTTATCCTTACAGAGGTGAATGCATTGCATACAATATTTGCCTTTTGTAACGTAAAATAACTAATAAACACTTTATCCTATGAAATAAGATTGTAACAATGTTATTTAGTATTTATTCACTAAGCATGTTTGATACTGTTCAAAGTGAAGCCAGCTTGCAGAACACAACGGAAGCGTGATTGTACGAAGGTGCGCTCGTAGCTTATACGCGGCGTTCTAGTTACACCTACACAAATTTGTGATTAATTATTCTGGCGGTCCTTTTAGTTGTTCAGGAATAATGACAAATTACAGCGTCACCTGAGGCAGAGACAGGACTGTCCTGTGTGATATATCGTCCTGATACACTCCGTCGTTTCACTTTCATTAATTCTACGAAACTTTATTAAACCTGGATTTATATTGAGCTATTGCTTTGGTGCTAACGTCGGTTGGTAGAACTATCGTTTTAATATTGATAATATACTGACATTGAAATTCCTAATAGACCCATCTCCATTTCTGTTAGGAATATTTGTATATATTCGAATATATTTCATTACTCGAAATATTGTACTCTATATTATTGTATTGTATAATTAATATTGTATTGTAATATTGTATATTATTGTATTGTAATTAAAATATTTTCCTTTGTCAACGCGTTTCTGAATGACACAATTTTCAAAATTTAAATTGCGCTTTATATAGTAATATTCAAATGTGAAAAAAATGGAGTAATTCCGAAACGCGTAGACAAAGGAAAATTTTGAAAAGTTAGGAAATTTAGAGAAATTTACTGGAATATATTACTTACATTGTTTAGGGCTTTCTTATACTCTTGTACATGGCCAATATATTAAGCCTCGTAGTCGTTATGGGGTACATTTTTGCATAATACTCTCCGTGTATAGGCTGCACAACTCCCGAGCAAGGGACGTTGTTACGTCAATATTGCTGTTAGCCGCTAACATTACTTATACTCTTATACACACCCTATATACTAAGCTACGTACTCCTTGTAGGCATACATTCTTGCATAATCTGCTCCGTGTATAGGCTGCACAACGCCCGAGCAAGGGACGTTGTACCGTCAGTATTGCTGTCAGCCGCTAACATTACTTATACTCTTGTACACGCCCTGTATACTAAGCTACGTACTCCTTGTAGGCATACATTCTTGCATAATCCGCTCCGTGTATAGACTGCACTACTCCCGAGCAAGAGACCTTGTTACCGCATGTTTTTATTTTATAATGTTTTAAATTTTATTAGATTTCTTGGCTTTTTATTGCCTTATTTTATGTAGTTCATTCCCTTCATGCGTCCATACCAGGTTAGGAGTTCATATCTATAAGTTACTTTCTCTTCTCCATAGCGTCATGTATGTCTGGTAGTCTACAGCTTCTTCGCCAAAAGTCTAATCCTCGTTCCACAAGGCGTTATCTGTCATCGTGTTTACATCCCATGTTTCTGTTCCAATATAACTTCCTTTACCTTTTTCCCTTTTTTTTCTCATTTAACTTTAAAACAGTTTTATTATTAGCACTGACATTGCTAATTTGTTTTATAATTTTCTGTCTTTTTAAAATTCATTCCAATATGTTTAAACCTTCCAACTTTTTTCATATTTATGATCTCCAGTATCGAGTTTTCTCTTTAGTTCCATTATGAGTATATACTGAGAATTGGCCACAATCATTTTGAAGACCTGCTTCATTGTTGTATATACCTAGTTCTCTTCAATACCTCAAATCTCCGGCAACTTCTGTTACCACGATCTAATCATAGTTTGAAACAAAAAAGTAAAAAATAATACAAATTAAAAGTTACATAAAGCAGTTACAATTTAGTATTGAAAATATTAAAAACCCATCAAGTAAAATACCGAAGCTTCGGCATTGTGCAATAAATAAAGGTAACAAAACATTTTAAGAGAGACGGTATAAATGAAGCATAATGGAAATAAATACCTCAATCTTGTGTAATGAAATTTAAAGTTTAAGATTGGGAAATTAAGGTTACGTCCTCGACGGGGCGGGAGATGGAGGAGAGGAGAGTTGCTGAAAGTAATTTGAGAAAGTTCATAATTCTCTCACACGCCATTTGTTTGCGACATTGTCTCTGCAACTGAAAAAGCTTCTGAAACTTTATCAATAAAAAGTGTTGTAACTCAAGCGCGAGCAATTTGTTACGGGAAATGAATTTTTTCACATTAGAAAATGTCTACAGAAACAAAAACTTTAATAAATATGATAAATGTGCTTTTAATTATTATCTTTTTTACTGCATATTTTCATGAGGATATTTGTATTTAGTAAAATTAAAAACTCGTTGAGTAAAATTGAAATTATGAAAGGTTAGTTAAAGACCAGAATATTTTAACTAATGGGTATCTCAATATAAACAGCATTTAATAACACAAAAAATTGTTATCGATTTTTATACACTCTAGAAATATGCAAAAGTAGATAATTTCTATAGGTTTAAAAATACAATAGTCTTTTATCAGCTATGATTGTACTAATTTCCGTAACAAAAGGAAATTGTTTACAATGTGAATAATGTGTATATCCTTTATAACAGCTTATTAAAGACAAGAAATGCATTAACCAATAAAGTTTGTCCTTTAGTGGCAGACCTAAAATGATTTTATAATATGGTCCATCCAGTTGTAGAAATTTTAACATTTTAAGAGCGGTGTCACAGGTTAGGTCAAGAGATAAAAGCAGTACTTTTCATTTAGTCCTAAATATTTATTTCTTTTTAAATTAATTGTATTTATTGTAACACGTGTTTACCTGCAGATGTTACTTGTCCATAAGTCTCTGTTCAAATTTTTTTTCTTTTTCAAATTCTAGAAATAAACACTTATTGGGCCGAATTATTTAAAAATTGTAATAATAAAAACATTAGAAATTTCTTGTTTCAAAAGATGATGTTAATATATGTGTCTCTGTGTGTATGTATATTTCATGTACAAGAACATTCATTTTCAAAATCTACCCAATTTTTCGACCACGTTTCAAACAAGTCTTGAACACCATTCTTCATTTAAAGAAACTTGTGCCATTTCTATTGAAGATTGTAAGTTAAGGTATATTTGATCAGCAAATCAATCTTTCGTTTATCATATCTTGTATTTCTGCAAGTGAAAACATGAGTTATAACAATATTTTGGTTTTCTTAAATAGATAATATAAAAGCAACTGTTTGTATTACATAGTGTTTACCTGGAGAGGTCGAAAGTTTTCCCAACACAACCCGGATGACGTCACAGTTTCGATTAGTTTATCCCGTGCAACAAGTCGTAAGAGCAATTTAACTGCGAAGTTTATCCCGGGCCTAAATTAATTAAACACGCTATACAACGCCGTTTGCAATTTATAAAGTGCCCACACCCTCCGACCCAAAACCTGTGTGAACACAATGCTACGAGGAATAGTCCCGCCTCTTGATAGGTTCCAGAACTCACGAAAACAAAATACATTGATGGATAACTAACTTTTAAATAACCTACACTCAAGGAAACGTTTAATAACTTTTGATGACAAAATATTGTTCTTTGTAACTTAGTTTATATATTCCTATCCCCCCCCAGTTTATTTATATCATATTATGTATAATAGTTTTGAAACAATTCTATTCAATCGTTACTTGTATTTTGTTTTGTTTATTATCTGTTATAAATACAACATTTATATTTGTGTTTCCTGTGAGGGTAAAGTTTAGCCGTTGTATCATCCCTTTAAGATTTGGGATGATTCAAAGAAACGACCCTGGATATGTGTTCCTATTATCTCCTCCTATCCCCAGTAAGAACGATGTGGCTTCTCTCTAGTCCTAGCTAACTCTATATATTCTTATCCTCTCCTAATAGATGTATACATCTACTAATGACTCCTAAAGAGAATATGTCTACTTCATGTTTTGCCCCCGTAATGCTCCCCCCCCCCCATATGCAGAACCAAGTGGTTTCATTTTCCTACCTCTATCCAATTTACATTCACAATCTTACTAGCCTCCGTAGGCTATAACAGTCACATTGGCTGACATCAATAAAGCTACAAAAACATCTGTTTTATCCATTTCCCTAAATACAGTGGTGAGTCTCGATCATTTCTTTCCATCCCCAAAGTAGGCAATGTCTTCTTATTTAGATGGCTGTTAATTTGTTCAGAAATATAAGTTTAAATCAATTGCTGCCTCTATTTGGAATTATATTTCTAAAGGTAGAGAATTTTTTAATTTCCATTGCATTATAATTGTAAAGCTTCTTATAATAAGACATTTATAAGAAATGGTTAGTCCGATAAGTGGAGAGTTAGTTATGTTTGGTGTCCGTTAGAAATATTGGGAGATAGGTATGGGATAAGTTAGGTACGTGTAAGTTGAACATGTGGTGAGTTAGTTATGTTTGGTGTCCGTTAGAAATGATGGGATATAGGTATGTGATACGTTAGGTACGTGTAAGTTGAACATGTGGTGAGTTAGTTATGTTTGGTGTCCGTTAGAAATGATGGGATACAGGTATGTGATACGTTAGGTACGTGTAAGTTGAACATGTGGTGAGTTAGTTATGTTTGGTGTCCGTTAGAAATGATGGGATATAGGTATGTGATACGTTAGGTACGTGTAAGTTGAACATGTGGTGAGTTAGTTATGTTTGGTGTCCGTTAGAGATGATGGGATATAGGTATGTGATACGTTAGGTACGTGTAAGTTGAACATGTGGTGAGTTAGTTATGTTTGTTGTCCGTTAGAAATGTTGGGATATAGGTATGTGATACGTTAGGTACGTGTAAGTTGAACATGTGGTGAGTTAGTTATGTTTGTTGTCCGTTAGAAATGTTGGGATATAGGTATGTGATACGTTAGGTACGTGTAAGTTGAACATGTGGTGAGTTAGTTATGTTTGTTGTCCGTTAGAAATGTTGGGATATAGGTATGTGATACGTTAGGTACGTGTAAGTTGAACATGTGGTGAGTTAGTTATGTTTGTTGTCCGTTAGAAATGTTGGGATATAGGTATGTGATACGTTAGGTACGTGTAAGTTGAACCTGTGGTGAGTTAGTTATGTTTGTTGTCCGTCAGAAATATTGGGAGATAGGTATGTGATACGTTAGGTACGTGTAAGTTGAACATGTGGTGAGTTAGTTATGTTTGTTGTCCGTTATAAATATTGGATGAGAGGTATGTGATAAGTTAGGTACGTGTGAGTTAGACATGTGGTGAGTTAGTTATGTTTGTTGTCCGTTAGAAATATTGGGAGATATGGATGTGATAAGTTAGGTAAGTGTGAGTTAGACATGTGGTGAGTTAGGTATATTTGTTGTCCGTTAGAAATGTTGGGATATAGGTATGTGATACGTTAGGTACGTGTAAGTTGAACATGTGGTGAGTTAGTTATGTTTGTTGTCCGTTAGAAATGTTGGGATATAGGTATGTGATACGTTAGGTACGTGTAAGTTGAACATGTGGTGAGTTAGTTATGTTTGTTGTCCGTTAGAAATGTTGGGATATAGGTATGTGATACGTTAGGTACGTGTAAGTTGAACATGTGGTGAGTTAGTTATGTTTGTTGTCCGTTAGAAATATTGGGAGATAGGTATGTGATACGTTAGGTACGTGTAAGTTGAACATGTGGTGAGTTATTTGTTTATTATCCGTTATAAATATTGGATGAGAGGTATGTGATAAGTTAGGTACGTGTGAGTTAGACATGTGGTGAGTTAGTTATGTTTGTTGTCCGTTAGAAATATTGGGAGATATGGATGTGATAAGTTAGGTAAGTGTGAGTTAGACATGTGGTGAGTTAGGTATGTTTGTTGTCCGTTAGAAATGTTGGGATATAGGTATGTGATACGTTAGGTACGTGTAAGTTGAACATGTGGTGAGTTAGTTATGTTTGTTGTCCGTTAGAAATGTTGGGATATAGGTATGTGATACGTTAGGTACGTGTAAGTTGAACATGTGGTGAGTTAGTTATGTTTGTTGTCCGTTAGAAATGTTGGGATATAGGTATGTGATACGTTAGGTACGTGTAAGTTGAACATGTGGTGAGTTAGTTATGTTTGTTGTCCGTTAGAAATGTTGGGATATAGGTATGTGATACGTTAGGTACGTGTAAGTTGAACATGTGGTGAGTTAGTTATGTTTGTTGTCCGTTAGAAATGTTGGGATATAGGTATGTGATACGTTAGATACGTGTAAGTTGAACATGTGGTGAGTTAGTTATGTTTGTTGTCCGTTAGAAATGTTGGGATATAGGTATGTGATACGTTAGGTACGTGTAAGTTGAACATGTGGTGAGTTAGTTATGTTTGTTGTCCGTTAGAAATATTGGGAGATAGGTATGTGATACGTTAGGTACGTGTAAGTTGAACATGTGGTGAGTTAGTTATGTTTGTTGTCCGTTAGAAATATTGGGAGATAGGTATGTGATACGTTAGGTACGTGTAAGTTGAACATGTGGTGAGTTAGTTGTTTGTTGTTCGTTAGAAATATTGGGAGATAGGTATGTGATACGTTAGGTACGTGTAAGTTGAACATGTGGTGAGTTATTTGTTTATTATCCGTTATAAATATTGGATGAGAGGTATGTGATAAGTTAGGTACGTGTGAGTTAGACATGTGGTGAGTTAGTTATGTTTGTTGTCCGTTAGAAATATTGGGAGATATGGATGTGATAAGTTAGGTAAGTGTGAGTTAGACATGTGGTGAGTTAGGTATGTTTGTTGCTCATTAGAAATATTGGGAGATAGGAATGTGAGAAGATAGGTACGTTAGATATGTGGCGAGTTAGTTGTTTATTGTCCGTTAGAAATATTGGGAGATATGTATGTGATAAGTTAGGTATGTGTGAGTAAGGCATGTGGTGAGTTAGTTATGTTTGTTGTCCGTTAGAAATATTAAGAGATAGGTATGTGATACGTTAGGTACGTATTGAGTTAGACATATGGTGAGTTAGCTATGTTTGTTGTCCGTTAGAAATATTGGGAGATATGTATGTGATAAGTTAGGTATGTGTGAGTTAGGCATGTGGTGAGTTAGTTATGTTTGTTGTACGTTAGAAATATTGGGAGATAGGTATGTGATACGTTAGGTACGTATTGAGTTATACATGTGTTGAGTTAGTTATGTTTGTTGTCCGTTAGAAATATTGGGAGATAGGTATGTGATAAGTTAGGTACGTGTGAGTTATACATTTGCTGAGTTAGTTATGTTTGTTGTCCGTTAGAAATATTGGGAGATAGGTATGTGATACGTTAGGTACGTATTGAGTTAGACATGTGGTGAGTTAGTTATGTTTGTTGTCCGTTACAAATATTGCGAGATAGCTATGTGATAAGTTAGGTACGTATTATGTTAGACATGTGGCGAGTTAGGTACGTGTGAGTTAGACATGGGGCGAGTTAGGTACGTGTGAGTTAGACATGTGGTGAGTTAGGTACGTGTGAGTTAGACATGTGGCGAGTTAGGTACGTGTGAGTTAGACATGTGGTGAGTTAGGTATGTGTGAGTTAAAAATTTGTCAAGTTAAACAATATGAGCAGTTATAAAAAAGTAATTATTTTTTTAAACGCTCTAGAAAAACTTCGCTATTGTATTATGTAGGAACTAAATTGATTATATGTTTAAAAATAATACTAAATAAAACATAGAAATAAACATTCAGAAAGTATTAATATATGTTTAGTTATTAGAGAGAAAATATAAATAAATTCCAAAAACGATATACAATATACTTCCAAACAGCTTTGAAGAAGGGAGTAATTAAAAATGTCCTTTTTTATTCCAGACCTATTTTTGCTTTGTCATTTTCTACGAGAATTGATACAAATGATCCCACACGAGACTTGATACAAATGATACAGGCTGTGGTTAAATACTAACTCCCCTTCCGTTCCTTAAAGATTCTGCTATCCATCGGAATAATTTGTGCATTCCAGAGATTCTCCTTATATCTCTGCTTCTTTCCATCTGTGTCCGCACAGATAAATCTGAAGATCTTTAAACTGGTTTATGCAGTGGGATTGGTTTCATAGCTCACATGGATATATTAATTTTAGAATAGGCTGCACTATATACATACACTGCAGACTCATGTAAACGGCACTGTGTATGCAATCGAATCAATATTTCTATTTTTCTGAAATTTTTAATTACTAAACCCGCATTTCGAATTCAGTTTGATCATACCTTTACAAATTAATTTCATATCTCGATACCTCCACAGATCGTTTAAAATTTTGTTCGTAATTCAAAACATTTAATTATAAACGTTTAATTAAATAATTTAATAGTAACTAATGGGTTTGCCTTGTTATAAATTATCTGTGTTTATGTTAACTTTGAACAAGCTAACTTGTGTTGTAGTCGGGTACGTTTTGCCGCAAGTTTGGTTCTGGGCTGTCATGCTCGTAGTAAACATGTCACCAAGAGGGACGATCGTGACATATGTTACGTACATGTACGTGATTGCTAACCCAAAGAGTTCGTAATTTATCACAGTCTCAGGGAGACATGTACAGTCAAATACAATGTGAATAAACACGGAATATTGTGGTCACGTATGATTTGGGTGGGGGTAAGGACATAAGGACGCCAAACTTTAAGAATTTCTCTAATACTGCCACCTTCTAGACTCTCATTCGGCTAAAAATTTGTTCTCGTAAAATTCATTACCGAAATATTCACAACTATGTCACAATGTGTGCCAACTACTGAGTGCATTCATGACATGGTTATGAGTATAGTAAATCGCAGAAACAGGACGAAATTAAATTTTTATATAGATAAAGTAGGTTGTTAGTTTTAAAAAAAGAAAATGTAAGTGTTTTACTACTTTAAATTGATGTAAAGTAGAGTTTTGTCAAAAACTTCTACTATCGAATATGCTGTGAAAACCATTGTTTAATCCTTATAAGAGTAAAACTTATTGGTAAAAAATGTAAGATTATTTTAAAATTTAATAAAATCACGCTTCTCTTGTTCGCTCATAGCAATTCCATTTCTAAATACTAATAACTCGGCTGTTTTAGAAATAACTGTATTTTCGGTAAAAGTTTCAAACAACACAACTTTATGGTTTCGGTTAAACACTTGGTAAATCAGACGACACAACGAAGGATGTTCGGTAAACATAACCTCCAAGCCTTCAGGGAATACAACTCTGAATCTAATGCTTCCGTTGTAGTTCAAGTTTAAAGCATCATTTTAGTACCTTTACGGCGAAGCAATGGAAACATATGTTTTTAGAAAGTTCGTAGGCAAACGGTCGTATTTAGAACATGATTTTTATAAATGAGTGTTCTAAATAAAGTTTATATGAACTATTTGTAATACCGAATCCACAAACGCTCAATACATGTTTTCCAAATGTAAACAAATCTATATCCAATGAAGAAGACACAATTTAAAATTGAGTTTATACGTAAAGAGAGTTTGCTTGAACGCCGTTTCTTCTGATACTGCGACAAAGTACGACGGATTGGCAGCTGTATATAAATTATGGATAATTGCATAATAATGTTTTCATACTATTATTAAATTATATAAAGGGTAGCTTTTGTGGTAGAAAGAGAGCAGTCACCAAATCCCAACCTTCCACGACATAAAGTCCTTTTGGAAAGGTCACAGTTTTTTTACGATTTTTGCATATATTATTTTGATTCTTTTTTTTATTTTCTGAATTATTTAATAATAATTATACTCAAATGTTTTATTCGTCTTACGTAATGAAAAATCCTGAATCGTCTTCTTCTTTACTCTGGATTGAAAGAAAGATCCCTCACTTCTTCTTCCTTCAGGCCTCCATCTTCACAAATAACCAATAGCGCTACATCCGAGATAAGTTAGTGCGACGGAAACGTTTCTATCATTCGTCACGATTCGGAACCAAATTTAGGAAATTTATTTTATATTTTGTGACACGCTATCGAGAACTACTTGTAAATATCAAAATATAATTATATTGTGTTTACAGTTGTCCGTATTCCTGGCCATGATTATATAAACTAAACAAAGATTAAAGGGAAGCGAAGAGGTAAACAAATAAATGAATCCTAATGGAAACTATAACCGATTTAATAGTACATCACAAACAATAATGTTCAATAGTAAACTGTACGTTAAAGTAATCGCAACGAAAGGGTATTGCAGGTTTGCACACAGATGACAAACGCACAGAATAAAACAATGAATATGATGTAATTTTCAATCGTAAGGATTACGTATCCATGGATCATCATATCTGTGTTGAACAATGACGTCAGAAATAAGAGATGAACGCTGGAGTTTGATGGTGATTGTTTGGTTAGAAACATGACAGGACAAATAGACTACAATGATGGGGTCTAAAATGTATGAGGTTTTCAGTTGTACTTAAATACAGGGACAGAAAACGTGACTGAAGACAATTGAAGGTAGAAAACTTTGATGCTACAGTCCAAAGAAATGTAGCAACGTTTTCCTTGGTTTTACAAAGTATGTAAAACAAAATAACAATTAGGAATTATTACCACTAGGATATGTACTCGTAGATACCTATAGTTTTTAGGAACAGGTTCCACGTTCAGAATGACTTCTCAGCATATCTCGTTATAGAACGCAAATCCTAAAGATATCGCTATTACATGCACCAGTGTCAACGACAAAGTTTCAAATTCTCCTAAAGACAATGTCGCTGTCAAATGGCCTGTAAGAGAATTACGAACTTTCTCATACTACTTTCAACAGCGTTTTCTCCACTTCGTCTCGTCGTCGCGTCGAGGGGAACATTTCATTTAAAAAACTGTAAATTACAAATCTTCTTCATTAGGTGTATGTGTGTGTGTGTGTGTGTGTGTGTGTGTGTGTGTGTGTGTGTGTGTGTTTGTGTGTGTGTGTGTGTATGTGTGTGTGTGTATGGGTGTGGGTGTGTGTGTGTGTGTGTGTGTGTGTGTGTGGGTGTGTGTGTCGGTGTGTGTGTGTATTGTTTGTGAGTGTGTGTGTGTGTATAAGTGTGAGTGTGTGTGTGTGTGTATCTCACTTCTACTTTAATGTTCTTAAACAAGAATCTTACGTGGCATATATGCGAGTTATCTTTAGAAGACTAATTTCTGTGACTTCATTATCGGCCTTATCTGCTGCGGAAGAACCGATCTAAAAGCCATAGTGTTCCTGGAAGTAGATGAACATGAAGTAGCTACCAAGGTTTTCCATAGCTTTGGGACCTTTTTCGATATTACTCATTCCAGGGACTCTGGTAAGGAATTGCATCTCGGTAAAACGACACTGCGAGGTAGGACAGCAAATAGTGATTGGAAATTTTGGAAGGGAAAATATTTACCGAGTAAACATAAAGTCTAAAGAGATATAGACGTTTTCGTAGAATTTACCATGAAATATCACAACAAAAACGAAAGCCAATTTTGTCTAGAAGCACAGAAAGATATACTATTATAATAAACTGATTGTTTTTTAACTAAGTTTTTTTTTGCGTGGAGCGGAACAAATATACCTCCTTAATAAAGCTATATGTTAGAATAATGAACCGAAAAGTTGATGAAGGGTTGAAAACGGAACCAAGAGAGATTCAAGCAATTCGAATAAGGAGAGGCGTTACTTAGACCGAACTCTAACCAAAGAAGCTAATATGGTCATGACAAGGCTTCAATAGCAAACGTTGGCCCCTCAGTATTTATTTAGGCCCAGTCAATCTAGAGGCTAGTAGCACTCATAGGCTAATGTCTTCAGCGTTACCGGGGTTGAACCGGTCGTGTATGTTAGGAGACAGATGCTCCAACCGACTAGACCGTTCTGTGTACGAGCCGCCTCTGGATTAAGGTTCTCTCACTTCACCACAAGAACCGAAGAAAGGTACATATTAAATAAAGATCTTGGAAGACAAGCCATTCCTTGAATTTATGAGCAAATAGGGACAAAAACGGAATTAAAGACGACCTTAGCGGAACTAAACAGTTCAATATAAACGCAAACAACCATGGAAAGATTTCATGGTGCAGGGAACAGTCCCACTGATGAACTTTCAGGCTTTTAAGGGAACTTCCTTTGGGAATATTATTTAAAAGTAATACAAATATAAATATATAAATAGTCTACACAAAAGATGTAAGGGTAAACTATTAGACTATATATACACTGACACCTAGAGATATTTTTACCCTTATAACTAGACTTTCTTCATGCTGTAACTGAAATAATTAATTTGACTAGAGAATGAAAAATAAAAGGAATAAAATTAACTTAGCATATCCTCCCCTACATAGTATAGAATGCACATCCCTGGCAACAACATGTGGGGCGTGAAGGGACAGAATGCTCACTATTACGTCACTTGCATGTTAAACAATTTTAATGTTCTCCGTGCTGGGTGTTGTATTCCTACATAGAAATCCTTAATGAATTCATTGACTTTATACAAAGAACTGGATTACTCTCACCGACTTTACGGCAAGTTGTAATTCCAAGAGGAACTGCATTTGCTTAATGCAATTAACAAGCTTTCCTGATTGCGCTTTAAATATATCTGCTTCAAAGTATCCTTTCAGAAATTTATGTAATGTTAGGTTATTTCTATGCACAAATTGTTTACAAATAATTATTTATTAAAACCACTTTGTAAGTTAAATATCGCAATCTTTAAAACATTTTAAGTAGAGTACCCTGTATTAGTATTCCCGATCTTGATACGTAAGAAACAAAATATATTTAAGTCTTTAAATATTATGAGGAGAACTAGTTTTGAAAATGTTTTGACATAAACTCCTAAGATACACGTTCTGTAACTTAAAATACAAGTCCTACGAATATTGTAATTAGAGTCGTCTCTTTGCACAGATAATCGCAAAGATACCTAGTTACAAACAAGGTATGTATGATAATAATTGCAAACAATCAGGGGCTGACATAAGTAAAAATAACGAAAAATTCAAACAGTGATGTTATTGTATTTAAAGTATATATTTTTGTATTTAAAACTTTACTTTTGAAACGTTTACTAAAACGAAAATATTAGTTTTCACATCATCTCGAACATGTTGAGCGAATAGTAACTATACAACATTAAAAGGTATTCTTTGTTACTTCCTTTTACATTCATTTAAAAACATTAAAAAATAATAAAAATTATTAAAAAGGTAATTATTTACTTAAACATTATTTATATTTTGAACCAATGGATCATAGAATGCTATAATCACGTCTGAGTGGGATGAATTAATTTATTAAGGGAGGACAGATATAAAGGTAAGAAGGAGGTGTTTTGGCGAGCTGTAAGGAAGAAATTGCTGACTCCTAATGCTTGCATTTGCGTACGAAGAAATGTGTAACTCAATTTTCCTAGAAGCACATACATATAGAAGCTATGCCTTTTATTTACAAATTAGGTTGTAGCTGAGACACCCTTTCAAAGCCAGTGACGCCAAATCCGTTTTTGAAAGGTACAGCTGACTCATCTTTTCTTGGGTATATTAAGGGACTCTCTGAAGAATAATCCAGGAGTCGACAGCGGATTTAGTAGCTTCGACACAAAGGTTTTTCTCCGTCATACCCATTGTTACTTACCTCTGATCTCTTATTGAGAGTTCCATTCAATTAAGCGATTTTTAACATAAATCGAGGCCCACCCGAAATAATTCTTCTACTTGACTTTGTCCCCTTAGGAACCGTTCAGGTTGTCCCTTCATGTCAAGTATCACGTGAAGTCCTTAGGGAGAAATAGCATGTTTAGGGAGGTAGATCTGTTCCGATTCCATGCAGACGAAATAGCGTTATATTACAGTTTATATGTTACAGTAATCAACTTTTTTCTATGATGCTAAACCGAATGGTTTTAATTTTTGTTGTGAAAGTTCAACACAAGGACATTTTGTATCCATGAGGATCCGACAACTCTAGTCTTTATACAATATTCTATTTCAAGGTCTTTCCCCACCCTATACAGCACTAAATATTAGCCACCCACGCACACAGGAAATCTTCAGTATGTATCTAACCCCACTTCTTGTAAGACCGCAATGTATTCGTGGCCTCCGTCTGCAAAGTCCAGCCTTTCAATTCATGCTAGTTATATAAACATTTTATGTGAACATTTCATAATTAAATGCGTGCTAGGAAGATTCCTGCTTACGCAGCTTTAGTATTATATAGGTGTGAGAACAGAGCCCCGGCAGTGTGTAAGTCGCCTCTGTATCGCACAGACATTTTCCACTCCGATTGAGTGCACATCAATTGTATTGTTTTATTAAGTAAAAATTTATGTAACAGTTTTCTAAATTAATTGTTTATTAAATTCAAAGGTTTGTAAAAATAAAAATCATTTTTAAAAACCTTTCTTGCTTAATATAAAACGTAACTGGCGCAGTCGGTAGGACACCTCCAGGAAGTTAGTGAATATAACGTCCGTCGGTTTTAACCGTTAATTGAGGAAACCTTAAGTAGAGTGAATATCTACAACCACTTAATAGAGCGCATATCTATTAAGAACACGAGCGAATATCGTGTAGGTGAAAAGTGAAAAGTGAAAGTTGTTCAAATGAGCAAAGTATTTTGGATCAACTTGTAAGTAGATCTTAAGATATAGAATTAAGAAAAAAGTAGAGTAAATACTTTTTAATTTTATATAATTGATTTTTAATTTTTATTATTTTGAAAAATAATATTAAATAATGGCAACGCCAACATTAAAAAAGGAGTATCTTGACATGATACCCGAGTATAGTGGAGAGCCCACTATGCTCCACAGATTTATCTCGATATGTGATAAGATAGTGAATAAGTTTTATGTAAGCGAAAATCCAGAGGATTTTCAAAATGAGTATCTGTTCTCCTCTATTCTTTCTAAATTAAAAGGCCAAGCACTGGAATTGGTTGTAAACTCTAACTCTTACAATTGGCACGAAACTAGAAAAGTATTATTAATTAGTTATTCAGACAAAAGAGATTGTTTCACATTAAACTTAGAGATGTCAGAATTAAAACAAGAAAGTAACGAATCACCATTTCAATTCTATGAGAAAATTCAAAAGTTACTAAATTTACAAATTTCATTTTTTATGAATAAAGAGCCTCAAAAGCAGATGGCTAAAGACATTTTAATAGAATACGTTCAGAAACTAGCTTTAAGAGTTCTCCTTAGGGGTTTGCATGAACCCATCGGGTCACTAATGCGTACCAAGAACCCTAACACTCTTAGTGAAGCACTTAATATGCTCACAAACGACTTCCAATTTAAGAATAATAAAATGTTTACTCAGCCAAGCAAACAACCAGTCTTTCAGAAAAGCCAAACTCATAACGTAAGAAGACCAATACATACTGAATTTAAATACCACCAAATACCTAAACAACCTTATCAACACCCAAATCCTTCCTATAGACCACCAACTTTTGCTAATCAGGGTCAGCCTCAAAGGGGACAACCAAACAACAACACTACTAAACCTCAGTATCCTCAGCGAAATACGGGTTATCAACCTACCCCTATGAGTATTTCCACCAGACAGACAGATAGGCCTTCTAGACAAACGAATTTGTATCAAATGACCGGACAAGGAGCCGAAAAAGACGATTACACTATGTACCAGACTAATGGACAAGAATCATTCGCTTTTGAAGAAGATCTCGGGAAAGAAGAGTACTTCGAAGAATCCCAAAATTTAACCGACAACTACGAAGAAGAGACCGCTAAAATCGATCAGGACGATTTTTTAGGACATACAAACCTCGGAATCGATTTTCAATAATGAATCTACAAAGCGAAAATAACGAGCTACCATTTATATACGACACAAACACCAAATCTAGAATATTAATTGACACAGGCAGTACTAGATCATTTATGCGAAAATCTTTAGGCTGGAAAAATTTTAAAACAAGCATTAAAAAAGAGCCGTTTGAAGTAATCACCGCACACGGCACTTCAAAAGAAAATTTTTGTTGCACCATACCTCTGTTGTCTAAAAAAGCAATTAAATTTTATTTATTTGACTTTCATCAGAATTTTGACCTATTACTAGGGCTAGACAATATAAAGGATTTAGGAATAAGCTTAGACTTTATAAATAATAAATTAATACTTTGTGATGAGGAAATCCCTATTCAATATTTTAACACTGAAAAAGGAAGTTGTAATAAAACAGACAGCACGTCAATAAAGCAGGAACAATTTAGTTATGTTATACAAGCCCGCACTAGCCAAACAGTTAAATTAAAAATACAAAATATTCATAATGGAGAAGGTATTTTACCACACAAACAAGTGAACGGATTAGAAATTCCGCAGTGTATAGTTTCAGTGCATAAGGGTGAAGCCTATTGCCCTATTATAAACAATACGGAAGAAAATGTAAAATTAACAATAAGTAAACCATTAGAAGTAAAATCTTTAGAGGAATATAATATTTTCAGACCTGATGCAATGCAAATGAACGCTAATTTCAATTTATTAGATTATAAACAAAAAAATTCGAGAAGAAAAAATTTAGATTTATCAAAATTTAGAATGGAACATATGAACTCGGAAGAAAAATCCGCTATAACAAGTTTAATAAAAGATTATGCAGATTTATTCCATATTGAGGGAAACGATTTAACTTTTACCAACCAAATAAAACATGTTATTAGGACTACTGATGAAATTCCCGTATACTCCAGAAATTATAGATATCCAGAGATTTACAAGAACGAAATTAATAAACAAACTGAGGACATGCTTGAACAAGGAATTATTAGACCTTCAAATTCTCCATGGAACTCTCCTGTCTGGATTGTACCCAAAAAACAAGACGCTTCTGGCAAAAGAAAATTTCGATTAGTAATAGATTTTAGAGGATTAAACAAGAAAACAATTGACGATAAATTTCCCTTGCCAAACATTACCGACATATTAGATAAATTAGGACGATCTCAGTATTTTACAACTTTAGATTTAGCCTCAGGATTTCACCAAGTAGAAATGGATAAAAATAGCATAGAAAAAACAGCGTTTTCAACAGAAACGGGACACTATGAATTTTTAAGAATGCCATTTGGACTAAAGAATAGCCCCCTACATTTCAAAGAATTATGAATAACATTCTGAGAGGAATCCAAAATGAAACATGTTTAGTTTATTTAGACGATATTATAATTTACTCCACTAGCCTCCAAGAACATATACAAAGACTTAAAGAAGTATTCGACAGATTACGCAAAGCCAACTTTAAAGTACAGCTGGATAAAACAGAATTTTTAAGAAAAGAAGTAGCGTATCTAGGGCATGTTGTTACACCGGAAGGCGTAAAACCTAACCCAGCAAAGATTTTGGCAATCAAAAACTATCCAATACCCAAAACCACCAAACAAATTAAAGGATTTTTAGGACTAATAGGCTATTATCGAAAATTTATTAAAGACTTCGCCAAGATAACAAAACCCTTTACTAACTGTTTAAAGAAAAATGCAAAAATAAACATAGAAAATCCAGACTTCATAGAATGTTTTGAAACATGTAAAAATATACTGACTAATGAGCCCCTTCTACAATACCCAGATTTTGAAAAGGAGTTTACTCTAACAACAGACGCTAGTAATTTTGCACTAGGAGCAATTTTAAGCCAGGACAAAAATGGAAAGGACCTTCCTATAGCGTATGCCAGCAGAACTTTAAACGACAGCGAAACTAATTACTCCGCGATTGAAAAGGAATTACTAGCAATCGTATGGGCCACTAAACACTTTAGGCCTTATTTATTTGGAAGAAAATTTAAAATTTATACAGACCATAAACCTTTACAATGG
Source organism: Prosapia bicincta (assembly GCA_036971475.1). NCBI lineage: Eukaryota > Metazoa > Arthropoda > Insecta > Hemiptera > Cercopidae > Prosapia > Prosapia bicincta. Next base: position 31,490,940 of record JBAIZL010000002.1, read on the forward strand.
TTATTTTCAGTTAAAGAACCAAATTCCAAGCTTTTAAGATGGAGATTAAAATTAGAGGAATATGATTATGACATAAGATACAAAAAAGGCAAATTAAACCAAAACGCCGATGCCTTATCTAGAATACAATTGAACATTACTAATAAAAGGTCAACAAACACCCAACACACTGTAGAACCAGACCTTGATTTATCTCCAGCTGGATTAATCCAACGTTTCTTCCCGGAATTAAATGAAGATAACGAGTCTATGGTCGTACAACTCGACGCAACAGATAATGCCAACTTAGAGTACGATCAAGAAAGTGACAGTCAAACCGTGCATTCCAACTTCGAAGGGAACACCCAAATTGAAATACCAATTTCCGACGAGCCTGTAAACTTTGGGAGAAATCAAATATTTTTGTCATTGGTAAAGTATTAGCCAAAGAAAGTAAAAATTATAAAACTATTCGGAACTTCAAAAATTCGTTTAATGGTCGAAATATCAGAAAATAACTTTAAAGAAGACATAGTTAACTTTGTAAAATCATATTTGGTACCCAAAATAAAATATAATCTATATTTTGAAGACGATTTTTACGAGAAATTTGCATCATGCGTAGCCAAAAATTTCAAACAAACTGAACTAAATTTGGTTAAGTGTAATAACAAACTCTTAGACCTAACTGCGGAAGAAGATACCTTAGAAACGATAAGTAATTATCATGTCAGCAAAACCAATCACCGAGGGATACAAGAAACATACGAACAAATTAAGCGAAGATATTATTGGCCTAATTTAAAATCACTAATCCAAAATTTCATAAATCAGTGTGACATATGTCAAAGAACCAAATATGACAGAATCCCCTTACAATTAGAGATGAACTTGACGCCTACAGCTGCAAGGCCTTTCCAGATAATTCACATCGACACTATCTCTTTAGAAAAGAATGCGTTTATCAGCATTGTCGACAGTTTCACAAAGTATGCTCAAGCTTATCGCTTGGGAAGCTCTCAAGCTACAGAGATTGCAGACAAGTTATTAGATTACTTTGCGCAGTTCTGCTTACCAACAGTTATTATCTCAGACAATGGAACGGAGTTTAATAACAGAATTGTGAAGGAGATATTAGACCTGCATAAAATCAAAATCCATTTTATCAGTACACAAAACCCCCAATCAAACGGATTATGTGAAAGATTCCATTCCACCTTAATAGAACACATAAGGCTGTTAAATAATCAAATCGAATTTAAAAAAGACAGTATAATTAAGAAAGTTAAATATGCTATAATAGCCTATAACAATAGCATTCATTCAGTCACAAAATTAACGCCGTGCGAAGTCTTATTTGGACACATAAATTCAAACTCTTTATTAGATATAGATTTAGAAAAACAAATTGTAAATGACTACGTTTTAAACCATAAGGAAAAAACAAAAATACTTTACGAAAACATTAGGGATAGCAATCAAAGAATTAAAGAAAAAGTTTTAGAAAAAAGGAATGTAAACAAAGAACCACTTCCAGAAATACCATCTGAAGTTTATATAAAGTCAGTTCAGAAGCAAAGCAAAACGAAAAACAGATATAGCAAGGAAGAGATAGCTTCAATAAACAAGGAAAGAAAAACTGGTAAAATAAAGCCTAGACATCATAACACAAAAGACAAGATACATTTGTCGAAAATTAAAAGGCCTAAGAAGATAAAAAATGTAATTAATGCTCAAAATAATTTTCCAGGTCCCTCCTGTTCGTCATTGGCACAGCCACCGACTCAGCAGAGATCAGAGAAGTCAACAACAACCTCGGAATAATCCCAATAGACCTTGGGCCGGCCAAATTAGAATCTTCCTACCATACCTTTGTCCACTATTTTGATGTAAGAAACTTAGTAGCTCATCTAAATAACATTGATGCTTATTATTATGACGTATTGCAAAATTTTGAAACTAGTTGCTACAATTGTAACGGTAGCTTATTAAACAATGAATATGTAACCGATAACAGTAATAGAATAAGAGATATTGTTAATTATTTTAAATATGTTAATCACAGTAAAAATGTAATAGAAGAAAAATTAGAAATTATACTCTTAAGAGAGAATGGTAACAAAAGAACAAAAAGAGGTCTTATAGATGGACTAGGGTCCGTTATCAAATCTTTAACAGGCAATTTAGATGCATATGATGGTAAAAAATATGACAAAATAATTAAAGATATTGAAAATGAGCAAATTAAGATTAATTATCAAATTGAATCTCAATACTCCTTTAGTAATAATATTATGAAGGAATTAAATAAAACTTTTATTGTAATTGATGAAAATTTTGTAGAATTAAAAAATAAGTTAAGTATTGTGAATCGTAATGTAAATGACTTTGTTGAACTAGAAAAATTTAGAAGTATTCTAAACCAATTGAACATTTTATATGACATGATGTTACAGGTAATCACAGATTTAGAAAATTCTCTTACATTTTGTAAACTAGGTGTTGTACACCCTAGTGTTATTTCAACCCAAGAATTATATGAAGAATTAAACAAAATTTATAAATATTATAATGAGAGGTTACCTTTAGAACCTAAAATGGAAAATATGTGGGAATTAGAGAACCTAATTAAAGTTAATTGTAAACTAAATTCTGAAAGGATTGTTTATTTTATAAATTTACCCATTGTAGAAAAAACTCAATTTAAATTGTATAAATTACACTCTATACCCACAAAATATGAAACAGATTATGTAACAATTATACCAAAGGTAAGGTACATATTAGTGTCTAACTCTGTAATATTAGGTTTAAACAATGAATGTAACTATGAAACCGATTCCATATACTTTTGCTCATTCGACATTCTAACACACCATAAATTAGACTGTGAAGTGTCCATTATCAGGAACAACGATGCCAGCAACTGTGAATATACTGCATTGGAAGTTACAGACAACTTAATTAACTGGATCCCAGAAATCAACCTTTACCTAGCGACCTTCCCCAACAAGCAGACTCTGGAAATTACCAATCGCAAGGCAACTACCACCGTCACCCTTCAAGGCATATATTTGATAAAAACTAATAATGATTCAATCTTTTTCAACAACATGAAACTGAGCCATACATCAACAACTTCGGGAGGCCATCCTATTTTCATGGACACGTCCAAACTACAATTTTCAATGAGTAAAATGCCAGAATTCTCAGTAAACGTTAAACGCCTAGAGTTGGACAAAATAAACACAGAAACCATCTCACGAATTGACCCAACTATGGAAATAACCCACCACATCAGTATCTGGACTATTGCCCTTTACGGAGGCGTATTCAGCAGCCTTATATACTTCGCCCTCATCAGGAAGAAGAAGAAGACTTCAACCAACGCCGAAACTTCGCCAACCCCCGAAGTTCTCTTTAGGGATGGAGGAGTTATATAAACATTTTATGTGAACATTTCATAATTAAATGCGTGCTAGGAAGATTCCTGCTTACGCAGCTTTAGTATTATATAGGTGTGAGAACAGAGCCCCGGCAGTGTGTAAGTCGCCTCTGTATCGCACAGATATTTTCCACTCCGATTGAGTGCACATCAATTGTATTGTTTTATTAAGTAAAAATTTATGTAACAGTTTTCTAAATTAATTGTTTATTAAATTCAAAGGTTTGTAAAAATAAAAATCATTTTTAAAAACCTTTCTTGCTTAATATAAAACGTAACTTGCTGGAATACTGATCACCCTTCTGCACTTTAACACTGTCTGTCTAAAAGCAACAATAATGACACTTTCTTCAAGTTTGTACCATTAATAACCTATATTCCACGATTTAACTGACGTAATTATAGGAGATTTATATTTATCCAAAATATACAATGCTCGACTTGTTCCTAATACTGCACACACGCGCACACCCGCACACTAGCCTACATCTCTAGATAATATTTTTCTCTTATACCCTTTATATTATTTACGACGCCAACATAGGTTTAATATTGTAAAAATAGTCAAATCAAGAGCACACATACTGGATCTCATCTCACGTATTGTAATATTAACTCACGTTTTGCATCATTAGCTCACGAACTATATTATCAGCTCAAGTAATATATCATCAGCTTACGTATTGCACATAAACTCACGTATTGAGTTATCTACTCATGTATTGTATCATCATCTCACGTACTGTATGATCAGCTTACATATTGCATCATCAACTCACGCATTGCGTTATCAGCTCACGTATTGCATCTTCAACTCGCGTATTGTATCAACTCACATATTGTATCACCAACACACGTATTGTATCAACTCACATATTGTATCACCAACTCGCGTATTGTATCAACTCACATATTGTATCACCAACTCGCGTATTGTATCAACTCACATATTGCATCATCAACTCACGCATTGCGTTATCAGCTCACGTATTGCATATTCAACTCGCGTATTGTATCAACTCACATATTGTATCACCAACTCGCGTATTGTATCAACTCGCATATTGTATCACCAACTCACGTATTGTATCAACTCACATATTGTATCACCAACTCACGTATTGTATCAACTCACATATTGTATCACCAACTCGCGTATTGTAACAACTCACATATTGTATCACCAACTCGCGTATTGTATCAACTCACATATTGTATCACCAAGTCGCGGATTGTATGAACTCACATATTGTATCACCAACTCTCGTATTGTATCAACTCACATATTGTATCACAAACTCGCGTATTGTATCAACTCACATATTGTATCACCAACTCACGTGTTGCATCATCAAGTCACATATTGTGACATCATTTCAAGTATTTTATCATCAGTTTACTTATTATATCATCAGCTCCCTTATTATGTCATCAGCTGACGTATTGTATCATAAATTCACGTATTGTGACATCATCTCATGTATTGCATCATAAGCTCATGTATTGTATCATCAGCCTAAGTATTGCAACATCAACTCACGTATTGCATAATCAGCTCACGTATTGAATCATCAGCTCACATATCATTACATTTACACAGAATATACTGAAATACTGAGTCTATCTATTTATTAAAACACAGAAGTAATTTATTGTAAAACATATAAGTAACAGCGGGAAGTGAAATGTCTCTGTACAAACAGTAATGGATTTATCAAACCGAACAATTGTTCAGTTATCGCGAAGCCAATTCAATTTATCCTCAATGCAGTGCAATGACAAATGACTTGGTGTCTTTTCAAGCGGTCATTAATTACTTAATTGTAAAAGTGTTGATTGTGTTTGACCTAAATTGGTACCGTTAAGTAAAAACAATACCCACAGAAAGATTTATATAAAATAATGAATTGTTCCAGGTAGAAATGGTAGAAAATATATTTATCACTTTAAAGTTACAATTCAAAACACTTCTAAATAGCATTCAACTGAACCTTTAAAGTGGTAACTATATTTTCCATCACTTCTATCTTCAATAGTTAATTAATTTACATTAATGTGTCTGCGATTATCGTGTCTACTTATCAACACCAATTTAGATCAAATGCAGTTAAACGTTTATTTACACCTTATATGACACCATTTATATTTAATCATGATACTTCTTTTATTAATAAACAGCTTTTGATGTATTTTAGAAAATACAATATTTCAAAACTATATTAGCCAATTTAGCATAAATTGTTCTTAGTTTCTATATTTATTTACCAGATTTACAAATATCAATAATAAATTTATTTGTGAGCCAAATCTGTAACCGCTGAAGGATTACGTAAAGGATTACAAGTTCTTAGCAAAAACCTCACCGACTTTTCATATAATTGTACATAAACCTACTAAGTTCCAGTTAGTTTAATCAGCAACAATCCTTCTATAATATTCAAGTTCCTAAAATAATTTACATGTTTTTATAATCGAAGGTGATGCCCTGGCAGCTAGCTTATTACGATGATGCTAAGACAGCCTAATCTCAATCGTAAAGCAACAGAAAAAGAAATTATTTACAATTACTCTATGGTTAGGGTAAAGTCTAAGATTGTGACACAAACGTAAAAATGATTGAATATAACTCAAGGTGTAACGTTACTGTTAGCTTCAAGAATTAAAAAAAAAAATTAATTAATATTAAATTTTGTTTTTAATAAAGTTTTAAATTTAAACAATTTGGTTTTAAATAGTTTTGTTTAAATAGAACTAAAGAAACATTTGAGTAAGCTTGGTCGATCTCAGCGATCTCATGCACTGACTGGTTCGGTTCCAACGCGGCCACTTGGTTTCCAAGATGATGAGGGAACTTCTTCATTTTTGGATGTCGCTCCTCTGGAACTATTCCCGATTCCACCATCTCCTTTACCCTTGAGTAGCAAATCGTCACTGACTCTCTCCTAAGTCCTTGATGTTCATTCTTTCTCAAGGCTTCTTATACCTCCTGTCTTGCTCACTAATTACTTCCATTTCTCATTTCAACCGACCCTTTCATGTCTTCTTTCTGTTGTCTTGGCCAATTATTACTCTTTTATACTTCCCTTCGTAACTGGTTTTGGAATGGACATCTTTCTGCTAAAACGTCTATTAGTGATATTCACTTACAGATCGTGACTTCACCCGCTTTCCGTGGCTTTCCCGTATGGTATCCTTCATTCACCAGTTCTCTAAGGGTTTGCATGTTTGTTTTGAAAGACGTTTTCCACTAACCTCCAACAAGAAGTGCCTTGGCCAAAGGACCACAACCTTTGGCGTTTCAACTTCAGTTAGCCTTACAAATGCGTGTTAAGAAAATATTTCTTTGTGTGTCTGAGTGTGTGTGTGTGTGTGTGTGTGTGTGTGTGCGTGTGTCTGTCTGTGTTTGTATTTGTAGTAAAATTACAATAGCTCTAGCATGGCAAACAATACTTTAGAAAACTAACACACAAATGTTTAAATTCGTTTCACAATAAATACTGCTAAATTGCTAAACTCAATCAATCGCAGCTATCCCTTTAAAGCACTCTACAAATATATCTTTGAATAACGTCAGAATAAAAAGCCCTAAATGTGCTTTTTCTCTCTAAACAAAGGCAATAAAAGAGATTGAGCGATGCGTTAAGGCAGGTATATTTCACTTTAATGATATCCAGTCCTGCCTGGGCACGGTATGGTTCAGCCTTTTAATCTGAGGCGTCAGCGTGAATGGGCTTTTTATTTTATGTGCAATGCTCATCTCAGGAGACGTTAAGCTTTGTTCTTTCACATGAAAATTACGTACTAAAGACATTTAACAATTTTCACTGTTTAAGGAGAAGAACTGAGATCACCACTTGCGTGGCACTTTCATTTTAAGCATTACCCTCAACGTAATTTGTAAATACGTCTAAGCATCTGTTTCGAGTAAGTTGTTTTTATTTAACCAATATCAAATTGTTGTTGCAATTAGTAGATTAGTAACTAGTTACATTAATGGGTAATTAAGGTTCTAGAAAACCACAAGTTCATATCGAGGGACGTAATATGGGTGTTTCTGATCTCTATGAAGGTCGTGGAAAGTTTACAAGACTAACAGTGTAGAGAAGAGAAGGGAAATTCGAAGTGCCTAAATGGACACATAATTTCATTGCGATTGCAGTAGACAGAATCAAAGGGGTATATGATGCTTTTTAACCCTGTGGATTTTCAGAAAAATATTTTTAAAAGTGTTCAGGTTTTCAACGGGTGTTGTAGTAAACAATATTTATATTTAAATCTTCTATAGTGTTTTAATTGCGAATTTATAGCATTGGAAAAATTATATTTCCTTCAAATAACCCTATTTTTACTTCATTAATGTGATTTTTTATGTAAAAGACTTTTTTATGCATATGTTACACACTATATTCATTTTTCACTGAGTTTGGGGCTTAAAAAATAAATGTTTTATTTTTCTTTTCTATTGACTGTATAATATAAATCGTGTATATTGGTGTGAACAAATCTTGAAAGTTTTATGTAGTTTAAACAAAATATGTACAGCCTATAGGTAAAATATATAAACATTTTCCCTCCAGCTACAATGTCACCGTGAGGTTTTGCAAACGAGTTGTATATAAACCTGTAAAAGAAAGCACTATTTGTTGTTTATATAAATAATTCGATTGTCTAAAATCAGCTATAGGCTATAGGTACGATATAATAACAATGTAATAAAATGACTACGCAAACACTTTGGGAGGGATCTGGTTGCATAAAACCCAAAGAGATAAAGCGGTAGACCAACTCTCTAGTAGAGACAGTTATCTAGCGTCGATACAGATACTATTTACAAAATTGGGGTGATAATGGCTAGAGGAGGTCGCTATTGTAACAACGCAACCATGTGTGTCGTCTAATAGGAGCAAAGTTAAGGCAAATAGAATGAATTTGTATTGTAATACTGAAATGTTATACAATATTGTAATATTGTATATGTACATACATATGCATACAGAATAAACGTATTGTAAATATTATACACTGAGAGGCTTCACAGCTGCTGTAGCTAGGGTGGCTTAGTAAACATACATCCTCCCGCTCTCTCTAGGTACAAAGTGTTGTGAGAATAGGAACAAGGTGGCATAATCATTGCATGGTAATGGGACAGCGCCGAAAGCCATGACGGACCTGCGCGTTTATAACACGTGTTGTATCTCTTATAATTACAGACATGACGTGACGGAGGTACCCGCAAGTAGGGGAAGTATTGTGACTTATGGGAAGAAGTGAATACTTCATTTGCAGAATCTAGCAAGTAGAAGTTTTATTACAATCTACATAATGTAGTAATAATAAAATAGTGTAAAGACTAGAAACCTTTAAATGTTAAAAAATGTATTAAACTAATATAATTTAAAGAATTTATATATATAATCGATTCTTACAAGTATCAGACTCACCTTAAGAAATATATGTTTTAAAAAAATAGAACAAATTATATGGCCCATTATAAATATATTGAAATACATTTTTTAAGATCTATAGACAAATTAAATTACTGATACAAATTAACTGGTAAAAGATATTTAAATATAAGGTTTTAAAGTGATTCTCTAAGGGACACATTTTCTTCTTTAACACAAACGCACACACACAGACACACACACACACACACACACACACACACACACCCACACACCCACACACACACACACACACACACACACACACACACACACACACACACACACACACACACACACACACACACACACACACACACACACACACACACACACACACACACACACACACACAGTCTTTGATATACAGTATTTTATATATATTTTTTATTTCTGTAGACATAATTGCATCAAATCTTGTTTGTAAGGGAAAAATGCTTTGTTATCTTACTGAATGGGATGTGAGTGGGACTGAATGGGATATCATAAAGCAAGAGATGTGCGGACACAGTATATTATTCTGCTGGCTACTAGTTCATATGTATACACGATGGTTAAACACACGCACACATACATTAGTAAAGAAGCTCCAAAAACTGTAAAACCTAAGAGAGTATTCCCAATGTATATCTTTTGGCACTGCTGTGTACCTTCTCAACGTTCCATCCACTTCGGTTAGGCCGGGTTCCTGTTGGATGAGGCTTGGAAAGTCGGGTTCCGGATGAATGAGGCTCGAATAATCGGATTTCGGATAAACAAAAATTTAATAATTGTGATTTTACTACATTATTAAAACGTATTAATTTAGTATTATTAATTGACGATAGTAATATTACGAAAAAAATGTAGGCTAGCTATATTAACGCATAATCGTAAGTAAATAAACACAAAAAGTAATGAAAAAGATAATAACTTTGTTGAATAACTACTCAATGTTCGTGAAAAATGAAAAATGTAAATTAAAAACAGGTTTAGATATACAGTATTAATATTTTGGCCTATTTTCGTCTAAGTTTGAGAAAGATAGAAACTCTTTCTTCATCTGTGCACTAATCACGTGACCGAGAAGCAAGGCAAACAGTATCTGTGAGCACAGTGTTTCACTGAGTAGTACGGGAAGGCCATACATTTTTCGAAGCCACATAAATCAAAAACGTTTCAGGTTAGGTAGCGCTCGTTCTGTCGAGATGAAATCTCTAAATACATAAATCAATCCAAGTCGTGTCCATTCATACATCTGGAATAATGTGACTTATCAGTTTAGACAGGTCCCCCCCCCACTCTCTGCTTCTCCATCAATCTTACAGAAATTGTTTTTGTTTAATGAAGCAACTGAATTTGTTATTTTCATTTACAATTTCATAAAATGTGTGTAAGTTAAATTACTTTAGGCCTTTAATGCTGAAACGTTGCGCCTTTTGTGTGAAACTATTCAAAGCAAAAACCTTCAAATTCACATATTTCTTGTAAGCAAGTAAACTTATTGCCTTTCTTAAGAGTTTTCTTATATCTCCTCTAATGAAGTACAAAGTGGATGTAATATATACAAATGTATTGTAGCAAATGGGATTTCAGCAGTTTTGTGTTAGAGGATACCTTCTGAGGGGGTGAGCGTCAAACTCGACTAGGTAAAGGAGGGCAGTAAACTTGTATGGTTTAACGGTGTATAGGAACTTTGTGTTAACCTACATAGATCATGCCGTGTTAGAAAGAATAAATTGATTAAACTTGACAGAAGAAATGAGAATCATTGAGGAAATACCTTAGTAAAACCCCTCTTATCTAAACCTCCCTTAGCCGAAACCCGGGTTAACCGAAACTCTGAGCCGAGTATCCCGTAGATACGAGAAAAGCGCCCTCGCAAGATGCAGTTCATGATCCGGCCTCGTGATTCATACGTCTACGCCGTAATCCTGCGCGGATGTTTACAGCAAAACCGGTTTTAAATATTTAACTCAAAGAAATATGGCTTAAAATTATTACCATTGATTATCCGAAATGGTTCCGCCCCCATTATTTCGGATAGGAGGGGTTTTACTTTAAATCAAACCCTTCTACGTTCGTATAAATTCAAACTTAAAAAGGTACTGTAAAGCAACGTGTAAAAAATGAAAAGTTCACTCGAACATGACGTCATTGGTCGGATAAAGTGAACGGACATGCTTCTAAACGTATAGAGGGCGTTATTATTTGTAAAGAGTTTTACTGAGTGTTGCCAACACCACGCGCACGAATGGAAGATACAAAATGATTGATTATGTCTCTCTACACTCCCTTTTCCGCCCTTTATTTAAGGGTTGTGGGGTCGAGTGTGGTAGCTTCAATGAACTGAATAGGATTAACGCACCACAGTACAACCAGAAGAGACTAAACCCCTTACAAACACACCAACACAGAAAATTTGCTTTAAATAAATAAAGTGTTTGTAACTTCTAACATGATCATCACTTATTGTTTTGTTATATATTATAGGATACAATGTAATTTAGAAATAAAGTTAAAACTTTTAAGTTTATTATTTTTAATAATAAATTATTAAGAAGCATAATATCTATGAATAATAAAGTTTGCCAGTAGAATGGGATAAGCGCGTGGTAACAGTGTTGCCGCTTCTACACTGCTCAATTGTTTCAACTTAAAAGATACATTTTGTGCTGAATGAACATTAGGTAGTGCTCAAGACACAGCACTGAAAATATTAAAGATTATTTCATTTAAAATTATTATTTCTTGTTCAGTTAAATTAGAACGGATGGTTTCCGTCTTGGAATTTACTGATATTTTTTATTCTAATAATCAACGTAGAAGTGCAGAACCTGGACAACAGTAACTCTGAAGATAATTCTACTTAATTAATAACAACGAAAAGTAACGTCATTTAATGAGTTATATTACAAAGGCTTTATGAAAGTAAATTTATTGTAAACGCTATTTTTATTCACATTTTTTGCCTTGTTACTTTAATTGCTTTATATTTTAAAGGGCCACAACAAACGTGTACAACAATATTTATTACATTTACTTTTTTTTTATTTGACGTCGTAATGTTGTACAGTATTTAATATAATTATTGTAACGTTAAAAGTAATATAATTAATAAAGGATACACTTCTGTTAGGGAAATAATTCATTCGAAATTGTGTTGTAAAAAACAACAAACATAACCTCTTGATGAAGAAACATATGTTTTATAAGTTCACACACTCAAGTACAAACACATTTATTAAGAGACACTTCACGTTAGTACAGTTTTTCAAATAATGATTTAGTAATTACACTTAATAATGAATTGATTTAATTTTTATAAGGCAGAAAAACCTTTCACAAAAGGGGAAGTATACAATATTTTTTTCTTCCCATTAGGCTCCAAATAAGTGATAACATACGATATCATAGAGCAACAGATTGTATGTTATATCCTATGTATTTTATGCAGTAAAACAGCTGTTTTATCGCGTAGGTTATGTTACTTTATATGCATTATTCGTACTTATTTAATAAAAAGTAAAATTTGTCATATAAATTCACGTCGATTCTCTTGTTTATATTACTTGTTTCCAACCAAATAATCTGAAATCACTTGTTCACGAGAAAAGAATATATTTAACTGCAACTTCCCCCAACAAATGTCTACTTCTAGAAAAGAAATTATTTCACATCTTGCGTAACACGTGCTTTACATTTTGCAATAAGATATATTACGTTTGTCGCATTAAATACAATGATATCGAGTACAATGGAAATGAATGCAAGTTAGACGATAAATCTGTCTGCAGTTAACGTATGAATTGGCGTCATTACGTGCTGAGGGGATTCATTGTTTACAGTAACCATTGAAACGAACTAAATCAATATCAACTAAAGTTCAAATATATTTTGAGCTTGTAGTGGGTGACACTTGATGTTAATAGAGTTCTTTCAAAAATAACTAATTTTAATAATAATTACGCTTTCTATTTTGCCCCTTAGTTTTGTGATTACCACAGGTATATGTATATATATATATATATATATATATATATATATATATATATATATATATATCGCAATATGTATTCTTGTGTATTAATAAAGAACTAAGTCAAAATACAAATACAAGAATAATAATCGAATTTACAATTCAAAGCCTTTCGTTGGCTAACAGTAACAACATCATCAGGAATATTAAACCATAATATATTCCTGATGATGTTGGTACTGTTAGCCAACGAAAGGCTTTGAATTGTAAATTCGATTATAGTTTTTGTATTTGTATTTTGATTTATTTCTTTATATATATATATATATATATATATATATATATATATATATATATATATCAATTGTAAATATTTAATGAAAAGTAACTAAAATTAAAATTATCTTTGTTAACCTAAGTGAGAATTGACCTAAAATACTTTTGTTTTCTTAAAATATTTTTGTTTATATATCTTATATTAACTTTGTTGTCTCATTACTCACGGCTCAAGGTGTATAAATACAGAAGACAGACGGGTTTTTTATGAAGGGACGTCAGCATTATCAGTGTTACTTATTGCTGTTAATTACCAGAGGAGGTAACTTCGTTCGGTTTAAAGTCCTTAACGACACTTTGCGATAACTTTGTGGAATATATAAAGCTACTTAAGGATATGGCGAACTTCCCTAGGCCTCCAACGTCTGCACAGTATGACAACGCTGTCTGGCGGAAACTTTACGCTACAAACCATTAACAATAATAAAATGGGCAATTTATAGGGTTTATAAATTTATCAGCATTTAAAAACCTATAAATTAAATATAATAAATTACAAAGCATAGTGAAAATAATACACACAACTTCTAACCACAAATATTATGTATACTTCGGTCACAAAGTAACCATCCTCAGAGACATGATAATACATACTCTATATGCACACTGTATTTATACTCCTTGCAGTTTGTTACGTCATCCCTCTGAGGATGGTTGCTTTGTAACCGAAATGTACCTAAGGCTAGAATAATAATATTTGTGGTTAGAGATTTATAAGAAACAACAGTAAATTATTCTAAGTAATTAGTAAAAGAAATTATCCTTGAGAAATGAAAGTGTTTTTAGTGGGAAGTAATCTTTAAAAAAAATATTATGAACAGAATATTTAAAAACGAGTCAATAATTTGAAATGAATAAACTCACTCCAGTAAATTGAACTGAAGGTTCAACACTAAACAAAATGTAGAAAAGGAGAACATTTTAGTATGAAAATATTAATTCCAAAGCTGGCGAGATATGTGAAACATTGCACAGTGCAAAAATTGCTTAATTAACATTAAATATAGGGTTATAAAAGTCTGACCCGAGCAGTGTTTTTTAAGAGCGGAATATTCTTAAAAGCGTCATACAAAACGTTATGTCCGGATTTAGAGTTGTAGACATTTTAGTCAAACTTTTTACTTAATAAAAAAATCTTTTATTTTACCTTCCTTAATTTCTTCAATGGTATTCAAAACTATGATTTATTTTAAATTGATTCCGGATTTTCTGTTCAGCAACTTTACTATTTGTTTGAAACAATCTCTTGAAGTAAATTAAATTAACGTTTGAAAAAGTTGCTGCATTTGGTTCCAAGCTGTTTATTTTAATTATTTCTGATTAAATATTAATAAATCCCTCTCCATCAATCAAACGTCGATTTCAAGACCCCTACCAGGGCTCTGCAGCTTCTAACCTGATCCAACCCTTCAGAAAGGTCATCCAAGTCGAGGGCTGAACAAAAAGTGGAAACTTATGATAGAAACTTGAAGTAGTTAACCCTTACAAAATTAAATCAAACCTAATCATTTCAAGCCCCGGGCGTCGATTTATCCGAAGTACAACTATCCGAAACTTCAATTATCGTAACAAGGAACATTTGCTGATAAAATATTATTTCAATATCGGAGACTATCTACTATATCTTTTACAGACTCCCTTTTCAAATAATTGTATCTAATATCGTCTAATTTAATTAAACTGCTAGGCCTAATATTATTATAATGAAAATATTGATATATAATAATATGTAAATTGAATAATGCAGAATTAATGTTTTCACAATGTATAACATTTAACCGTTCGACTCACACGCTGTAGCCATTGCACGCTCGTATAAACCAATACTAATTACTGACGAGTGTTACACTAAATAATAAAACTAAACTAATTTGCACGGGATTATGGAATTACAGTAAACAGTAAAATCCCGACTAAACATTACCTTCCACATCTCGCTATATAGTAAAGCAATAAACTTTAATTAGAAGCCAAATTTACCTCATTAAAAGGTATTTGCCAGTGTATGGACGGAGAGGTAGTAACTGGAATTAATTTTTGTGTCGGACTGTACTAACAGAGTAATAGGTTTCATCAGCTACTTTATTCGGATTTACGGTGCAACTGTGGCAATGTACCGAATGCGATACGATACTAAACACACTGGGATAGTGGCAAACGTCTGACTGTGGCTGTATCTGTGTTTATGATTGTTGTACGGTGCATCTGTGGCAATATACCGAATGCGATACGATACTAAACACACTGGGATAGTGGCAAACGTCTGACTGTGGCTGTATCTGTGTTTATGATTGTTGTACGGTGCATCTGTGGCAATATACCGAATGCGATACGATACTAAACACACTGGGATAGTGGCAAACGTCTGACTGTGGCTGTATCTGTGTTTATGATTGTTGTACGGTGCATCTGTGGCAATATACCGAATGCGATACGATACTAAACACACTGGGATAGTGGCAAACGTCTGACTTTGATTCTATCTGTATTTATGATTGTTGTACGGTGCATCTGTGGCAATGTACCGAATGCGATACAATACTAAACACTTTATGTAGTGGCAAACGTCTGACTATTGTTCTATCTGTGTTTATGATTGCTGTACGGTGCATCTGTGGCAATGTACCGAATGCGATACAATACTAAACACTTTGGGTAGTGGCAAACGTCTGACTGTGGTTCTGTCTGTGTTTATGATTGTTGTACGGTGCATCTGTGGCAATGTACCGAATGCGATACGATACTAAACACACTGGGATAGTGGCAAACGTCTGACTGTGGCTGTATTTGTGTTTATGATTGTCGTACGGTGCATCTGTGGCAATGTACCGAATGCGATACGATACTAAACACACTGGGATAGTGGCAAACGCCTGACTGTGGCTGTATCTATATTTATGATGGTTGTACGGTGCATCTGTGGCAATGTACCGAATGTGATACGATACTAAACACACTGGGATAGTGGCAAACGCCTGACTGTGGCTGTATCTATATTTATGATTGTTGTACGGTGCATCTGTGGCAATGTACCGAATGCGATACGATACTAAACACACTGGGATAGTGGCAAACGCCTGACTGTGGCTGTATCTATATTTATGATTGTTGTACGGTGCATCTGTGGCAATGTACCGAATGCGATACGATACTAAACACACTGGGATAGTGGCAAACGCCTGACTGTGGCTGTATCTATATTTATGATTGTTGTACGGTGCATCTGTGGCAATGTACCGAATGTGATACGATACTAAACACAATGGGATAGTGGCAAACGCCTGACTGTGGCTGTATCTATATTTATGATTGTTGTACGGTGCATCTGTGGCAATGTACCGAATGTGATACGATACTAAACACAATGGGATAGTGGCAAACGTCTGACTGTGGCTGTATCTATGTTTATGATTGTTGTACGGTGCATCTGTGGCAATATACCGAATGCGATACGATACTAAACACACTGGGATAGTGGCAAACGTCTGACTGTGGTTCTATCTGTGTTTATGATGGTTGTACGGTGCATCTGTGGCAATGTACCGAATGCGATACAATACTAAACATTTTATGTAGTGGCAAACGTCTGACTATGGTTCTATCTGTGTTTGTGATTGTTGTACGGTGCATCTGTGGCAATGTATCGAATGCGATACGATACTAAACACTTTGGGTAGTGGCAAACGTCTGACTGTGGTTCTATCTGTGTTTATGATTGTTGTACGGTGCATCTGTGGCAATGTACCGAATGCGAAACGATACTACACACTTTGGGTAGTGGCAAACGTCTGACTGTGGTTCTATCTGTGTTTATGATTGTTGTACGGTGCATCTGTGGCAATGTACCGAATGCGATACGATACTAAAAAATTTTTGTAGTGGCAAACGTCTGACTGTGGTTCTATCTGTGTTTATGATTGTTGTACGGTGCATCTGTTTCAATGTACCGAATGCGATACAATACTAAACACTTAATGTAGTGGCAAACGTCTGACTGTGGTTCTATCTGTGTTTATGATTGTTGTACGGTGCATCTGTGGCAATGTTCCGAATGCGATACGATACTAAACACTTTGGGTAGTGGCAAACGTCTGACTGTGGTTCTATCTGTGTTAATGTTTGTTGTACGGTGCATCTGCAATTAGAAATTAATATTTTGTTATCA
This sequence comes from Prosapia bicincta, assembly GCA_036971475.1. NCBI lineage: Eukaryota > Metazoa > Arthropoda > Insecta > Hemiptera > Cercopidae > Prosapia > Prosapia bicincta. Next base: position 31,508,267 of record JBAIZL010000002.1, read on the forward strand.
TTTGACTCCACCTTTACAGTAGCTACAAGAATGAAGTTCACAGTTTTAGTATGTAATCGTACAAGTTTGTCGAGTATGTCATTCTTTGGTGATGTCCTATAAGAAATAATAAAAAAAAAGTAGAATCCGTTTTTAAATAACTTACTCAAAACTGACCTGACCATGCCTTGTTTGTGATAGATAGTTCGCTACCAGTAATCTTTACGCTAAAACATCAGGTTGAAAAGAGAAGGTATTTCACAAGAGATCAACTAGAACAATAATTTTTGTTATACCGGGTTGTAGCTGTTAAATGCATATATTTTATGTTTTCAATGTTTCAATCTCAAGATACATATAACAGCCTATGTGAGGATTGGATTTTCTAAATTTATTTTTATTACATTCGATAAAACATTATCATACAATATAAGGATGCGATTAGATTTAATGTGTATAGGTCGATAGAGTTGGGTTGGATTCGGTTAGAATAGCTTAAATGTTTTAACGTGCGAGATGAAAAACCACTTCTCTTAGATATGTTAGTAACCCTTAACATAGACTTAAATACTAAAATATGATATTGCATAAATGTTTTTCGATGGTAGAAATTATTAAAAATGGACGAATTAGATGAAAAACATTAATTAAATAACTTCCTAAGTATAATTTCTATTTCTTCAAAAGTGTACTTCTATTTTACAAAAAATACAAACTGTAAAGGATAAAATTGATTGGAATTCGGCCGCATGTAAATCTGTAAATTTCAAACATTTACTATACAATGATTTCTATGCGTATTATGGTTTAATTAAAATTAATGTGTATAAAATCTGTAAATAGACTCATTCGGTTATGACGTCATTGGTCAGGGTAAAATGAAAGGGTGTGCTTCTAAACGTATACAGGGCGTTAGTGTTTGTGAAGGGTTTTTACTGAGTGTTGTCAACGTCTTGCACACGAAAGGAAGACACAAAATGATTGATTATGTCTCTAAGAGCTCCTTTTTCAACCTTTATTTAAGGGTTGTGGGATCGAGATGGCAGCTTCAATGAATTAAATAGGCCTAATGCACTATAGTAGAGTATTTCATATTGAGGTGTATGGAAATCACAAGGCATATTAAAATTAAACCTTAAAAATAGAAACAATAAAAAATACGTTTTTTTTATTAGTAGAAATTATTTTAAAAAATAAAAAATTAAAACGTTAAATGTAACAAAAAAAACAACTTTATTTTGGGTGGAACAAAATAAACATTTGCTACATAAAAACAAGTTTTACTTGAACTTTAATTGTTTTACGTAAGAAAAAAAGATCAAAAAATAAACTTAGGTTAAATAACTTATTCTCATGTTTGTATCTGAATATACTAAAAATTACAACAATGAAGTTTCCATAATGAGCCCATTATAGTTATGGAGATATTTGTTTATCATTTTTCTCATTTTACATCTAACTAAACATCCCCCAGTTTCTTTTAATTTGCCTGCTTCCAACAGTAGTATCAATCTTAGGGTCATAATATAGGGACCGAAAAAACGCCATCGAAATCGGCGACAATAACGGCCAAATATGATGGGACTATTTATAGGGGGACGAGATACTAAAAACTACCGACTATCCAATATCAAAGTAGAGGTGGCAGATATAGTTTGTGTCTGTGCTTTGCATTCATGGGTTTACTGCACAATATGTGTTTAATTAACATGGAAAGACGTTGATCAACTCATCCACTGTTGGCGAACAGATTAACCACTGGACAGATTCACATAATGATTAATGATCAGAGGAAGATTTCTCCAATCATACCGAATGTCAGAGTCTTCCTCCGATGAATTGGTCGAATGTTTATCTTTTTTCGTTCTAACTACGGCCGCCATTATGCCATCCGTGTAATCATGCCGACTTTCCGCCGTCGAATCCTAACCTCGCTGCTTCTGGTAATTCCACCTCTCCGCTTTTGATATCAGGCGCGGATTTTTGTGTTGGCTCGTGTAGGTATGCGCCATATGCTGAACGAGTGTTCCAATATGACCGGAATAACGCTGCAAATTTAGGGTCACGTTTTTTCCTTACCGTATAATATGTCAAAGCTCTCAAGTATTTCCTTCAACACGGTCCTCTTTCTTATTTCAACTTGCCTAATTCCAAAACCTAACGATTTTCTTTATCAAGTTCTTTTTTTTACTAATTTATTCCATCTTTCTTTAGGTTTCTTCCGCCACCTACTATCTTTTTATCAGTTTCTTTTATCACGTTCCTCTTTTGTAACTCCTAGTTTCACCATTTTTTCCTTTTACGCTTTCACCACTTGCCTCATTTCTACCAATTGATGTTTAGTATATTATTTCTAAGAACACACACTTCCACACCTGACCATAGTAACTACCCTTTGGAAAGCGTTTGCTTGAAGTAGAACCTTAGAATATAAATCATTAGTTGGTTAACTAAGTCATAAATCTAACGTAAATCTTTTCACTTTATTTCCCGTGATTATAAAATATTACAAACGCTGTAGCCTACATTATTCTGCGATCTGACCCGCTTTGCATCTGCTGGTGCAATATAAATAAAAGCGAGTCCCGACATGTGGTCGCTGCGCCGCGAGATACCGTACTGCAAACACAGCGAGGGTAATGCATTCCATTGCACTCTTACTCTACTTGTGTACAACATCAATAAGGTCTTGCTTTTAACCCTTTCATACCCAGCGTTGTTCATGAACAACATGATTTTTCATGATGTATATAACCTATATTTAACTTTCTATACTTTCAAATCCAGTGTTGTTGGTGAACTACAAGGTTGTATTTCCTCAAAACGCCACTAGAGTTCAGCATAACTCATGTATCATTTTGTGTGTCCTTGGAAACAAATCATTGTTGAGGTTATGCTTCCAGTGCTTGGTGTAGTGTGTTTTTATTCAAATTATATAATTATAAATAATTGTATTTCTGTGGTTCTTTATTGTATTTCTTTTATTTAGTGACTTTTTCTTTGAATGTGTGCTATTAGTAAGTAGAAAACTTTAGTTATAAACTGTGTATATTTTCTAAAACTTTGTGTTGTTTACAAACAACAGTGGGATTCAAGGTGTGATTTTAGAGGTTATATTTACAAAACTATATAGCCGATTTTTCTCTGGGACTGCAGTTATTTGTTGTTGGTATTTGATAAATAATTAATTATAAACAGTGTAATTTATAAATTATAATCATGTCTATTAAAATATTAGATCCTGAAGATATTTATGTGGACCTTATAGATGGAAATATTTCCGAAGTAGATGATTTTCAATCGGATTTTGATGATGATGATGATGAATTACTAAGGGCTGCTAGTAGTTCATGTCCTACTGACAAGATTCAAGGTTCTACTGTTGGGGATAAATCTGTTGAGACTGAATGCGATTCAAGCAGTAGACCTGATTTTTTTGTGCCAATAGTAGACAACGAAGGTGATGTAAATAGTCCTAAGTAGAGACGGGTATACTTTATCCCCCCAATGAGAGAGCCGTATTTGTTACCCCCACCACCTCCTAAGCCCCGCCCCTAGTCGTTGATTGGTGGATGCCGGCGGCGTGGCCCCGCCCCTAGTCGTTGATTGGTGGATGCCGGCGGCGTGGGATCGGGAGGGCCATCTTGTTCTGGTGTTGACGTAATTTTTTGAAGAGGAAAAAATATAAATGTGTATTGGGGACTCGAACCGTGGACGTTTGGTTTGCTGGCGTGTGACGCTAGCGACTGAGCTACCATGTAGTCAGTTGTGTGTTGTGGTTAGATGGGGGTACAAGTATGTCGTGAGTGTTGGTAGTTGTTTGGTTGTATGAAATAAGAGTAAAACGTGTATTTGTATAAAAATAAAAATCTGACAATATGAAGACTAGAATAAAACTCAATATTACATATTACAAATATAATATAATTAAAATCTAACAAAAATTGCATGATAAAACTAAATATAAATACAAATACGAGTAATATATAACACGCACACCAACAGTCACACAAACATAATTTTAGAAAATATAATACGCACACAATATAATATAATTAAAATATAAAAATAATAAAACTAAATATAAATACAAATACGAGTAATATAATATAATTAAAACATAACAATAATAAAAGTAGGCAGTTGTGTTGTAGTGTTAAATGCGAGTACAAGAAGGTCTTTTTGCTCTGGTGCTCTGACACACAGAATCTTCACTATTAGAATCGCTTCACGTTCGATTCTATGTGTATATTGTCCAGCATCCGTTGTTAATTGTCCATGTTGAAGTACTTCGAGGGCCTTCTTGTTCTGGTAGGCATGTTGAAAAATATGTTGTAATGGTTCCGTTGATAGTAATTGTAGATGTCCATGGTGAAGGACTTCGAGGGCCTTCTTGTTCTGGTAGGCATGTTGGTATTGATAGTAATTGTGACGTATATGTAAAGTCTATGGTGAAGGACTTCGAGGGCCTTCTTGTTCTGGTGGGCATGCTGGTATTGATAGTAATTGTGACGTAGATGTAAAGTCCATGGTGAAGGACTTCGAGGGTCTTCTTGTTCTGGTAAGCATGTTGGTAGTGGGAAAATATTTAGTAATGGTTCCGGTGTTAGTAATTGTAGATGTCCATGTTGAAGGACTTCGAGGGCCTTCTTGTTCTGGTAGACATGTTGGTATTGATAGTAATTGTGACGTAGATGTAAAGTCTATGGTGAAGGACTTCGAGGGCCTTCTTGTTCTGGTGGGCATGCTGGTATTGATAGTAATTGTGACGTAGATGTAAAGTCCATGGTGAAGGACTTCGAGGGTCTTCTTGTTCTGGTAAGCATGTTGGTAGTGGGAAAATATTTAGTAATGGTTCCGGTGTTAGTAATTGTAGATATGCATGTTGAAGGACTTCGAGGGCCTTCTTGTTCTGGTAAGCATGTTGGTAAATGTAGTGGAAAAGTATTTTGTAATGGTTTGAGTAGAAAGGAAGATAGTTTGGGACAAAACATTACGGCACCTTACCTAACCCACCCCTAAGTGTTGTATGTGTGAGTGTTGTTTGGGGTGGTGGTGGGTAGATGTGTGGGTAAGTTTGAGGTTGTGGGGGTTGTCCCGGGGGTGGTGGATGATTTTGCTCCAAAAACAAGATGGTGTCGCCTAGTGTAAGAAATTGTGGGGTGTCTTTGGAGTGTATGTTGGGTATATGTGGGTTCGAACGGGGGTCGCCCCGGGGTGGGGGTGGTTTATAATAATAATATATGAAATCACCAGGGGTAGTTTTAAATAATATATGAAATTACCAAAAATCGATCGGTTGTATCAAATGACAAAACAACTGTATGCGGTACGTTTATTGTATGTGTTGGATAGATGCGGGGTGGGTTTACCTGAGGGTAGTTTTCAATAATATATCAGATTGCCAAAAAATGATCGGTCCCTGGAGTCGTGCTCGAGGTAAAGCCACCCAGGAGCCAGGCGTTAGGTAAAGCTACCATGGAGTTAGACCTTAAGTAAAGCTACCTTGGAGCAAGGCCTCAGGTAAAGCCATCCCGAAGCCAACCCTTAAGTGCTACGTAAAGCCCTGTATGAAATCAAGACCTTAGGTAATATCTCCGTAAAGACAGCTACCAATGCATACTAAAAAACAGCTACCGATGCTCACCTTATCATAATAGCTACAGATACCTAGCCTGACAACAGATATATAGCCTGACAACAGATACATAGCCTGATAACAAATACATAGCCTGGCAACCAATACATAGCCTGATAACAGATACATAGCCTGACAACAGATACATAGCCTGACAACAGATACATAGCCTGACAACAGATACATAGCCTGACAACAGATACATAGAATGACAACAGATACATAGCCTGACAACAGATACCTAGCCTGACAACAGATATATAGTCTGACAACAATATATAGCCTGACAACAGATACATAGCCTGACAACAGATACATAGCCTGACGACAGATACATAGCCTGACAACAGATACATAGCCTGACAACAAATACATAGCCTGACAACAAACACATAGTGTGACAACAGATACATAGTATGACAACAGGCACATAGCTTGACAAATTATACACAGCCTGGCAACAGATACATAGACTGACAACAAATACATAGCCTGACAACAGATACATAGCCTGACAACAGAGCTAGATCAAATGAGCAACGTTTCAACTAAACAACATTGAAAAACCTACGCGACGTCCGACTTACACGAAGTTCAAACGAACAACATTTACACCGAGTTCAAATGGGGAAAGCTAGATCAAATGACCAACGTTTCAGCTAATCAACATTGAAAAAACTGTCTTACGCGCCGTTTAACCAACTAACTTACATGAAGTTCGAACTACCAACAATTTACATCGAGTTCAAATGGACTATGCTGGCTATGGCTGGTGAAGACACAGGCAAAAGCCTTTATGATCTGAGCCTTAGGCCCTAGACAATATCTCCGTAAGATAGCTACCAACGCATACTCTACCACAATAGCTATGTAGAGACTGCTATTCACTGGCCAATGCCATTTTTGTCTGAGCCAGCTCGAATGTCAGTAGAAATAAAGGCAGTTTAGGACCAAGATGACGTCTCGCTGTAGTGATCTAACCTAAGTCTCCCCTTGGTCCGCCCCTAAGTGGTTGATGGGAGTAGATGTGGGGGTGATTTTTTGGAGGTTGCCTATCCGTGGTTGGGGGGCTGTGCTCGATCCGTGTTGTTGTCGTCAGTGGCGGATGTTGTGCAAGATGGCGTTATCCATTGTCGGGTAGTTGTTGAATATGTGTGTATGGGGTATGTTTGGAGTGTATGTTGGTTCGATGTGGGGGTGGGTCCAGGGAATGGGGGTCATAATATATGAAAGCACCAAAAAAATGATCGGATAGATCAAATGATCAACGTTTTAAATCAACTACATTGAAAGCTATCGTACGTTGCTATTAACCGGCCAACTTACATTTCAATCGACCAACAATCACGTTGAATTCAAATAAACAACAAGCTGTGTGGGAATCGACCTATCACATTGCAGAAGCTCGGTAGTGCTGTCAAACCCAAGTCACTTAGTTGGCATGTAACCTAACCTACCCCTAAGTGTGTTGTGTGTTAAGGGTGAGTTTCGTGGGTCACGGGGGATAGATGTCATTGCCTAGAGTCCTAACCCAACTCACCCTTAAGTGTTGTATGTGTTTGGGGTGGTTGTTGTTAGATGTGGGGTGGGTTCGCCCCTGGGGTGGGGATAGTTTATAATAATAATATACGAAAGCATCAAAATATGATCGGTTAGACGAAATTTCCAACGTTTTAACTAAACAACATTGAAACACTATCTTACGCTACGTTTAACCGACCAACAATTACATTGAATTCAAATAGTCAACAGGCTGTGCAGGGAATCGACCTATCACATTGCCGGGAATCGGTAGGCTTACGCAACACACGTACACCTCGCATGCGGTCGGAGTAATGCGTTTAGGCTTATATACTATGTTAAGCCAGCATGGATGATAGCCCTATATAGTGTGTTAAACAAAAATGCATGTAAACCTACATACAAACTATGCTAAGCCAACATGCATGCTATCCTTAAAAAAGTCACGTAACCTATATACATACTACGTTATGCCAACGTCCATGTTAAACTATATACATACATACTATGCTAAGCCGACATCCCTACATGGACCTACAAATTATGTTAAGCTAACACGCATGTTAGCCTACATACTGTGTTAAACCAATATGCATGTAACCCTACATACATACATACTATGCTAAGCCGACATACATGATTCCCTACATGGGCTACTATAAGGCTTACTATGTCGGTAAACCACTGGCCAATGCCTTAATGATCTGAGCCTTACGCACATTTACATCTCTTCTAGGTATGTTCTATCAGGTAGAGCCGCAGGCAAGCAATCGTATAGTTCATATAAAGGAGTACTAAATGGCCTACGCTATATCCTACACACTAAAACCAACATACTACATACTCCACAATACAACCTACATGCTATACCTTACACGCCACAAAATGCATGCTATATTCTACACTCTACAGCGTACACACTATATCCTACACACTAAAACATAAGCACTAAACACCTTAATCAAATCATAACAGTAGTTAATGTCGGCACTATGGGACAAAAAGTGGTGGGGGAAGTAGGCCTTAACGCACTAACCTAAGGTATGTAAATTGCATCTAACCTAACCTACCCCTAGGTGTGGGGGTGGTCGTAGCTACGTTCAGGAGCTTCCACGAAGGTTCCGGGGGTGGAATCGGGGTTGTGGGTAGTTTTTGGAAAAATGTGTGTTACGTGTTGGGGTGAGTATAGAGTGTATTAGCGCTATAGTTGGGGGTGGGTTCACCGGGGGGTAGTTTTAAACAATATATGAAATTGCCAAAAATCGATCGGTTGGATGAAATGACTAAACAACCGTATGGGATATGTTTAGAGTCCATTATGGACTGTTGCGGGGGTGGGTTCACCTGGAGGTTGTTTTAAATATTATATGAGATTGCCAAAAATAATCGGGGTCCTAGGTAAAAGTCACCCTGGAGTCGTGCTCGAGGTAAAGCCACCTAGGAGCCAGGCCTTAGGTAAAGCCAACCCGAAGCCATGCCTTAAGTAAAGTAACCCTGGAATCTGGCCTTAGGTAAAGCTACCATGGAGTCAGGCTTTAGGTAAAGCCTCTTTGGAGTCAGCCTTTAAGTAAAGCTACCCAAGAGTCGGGCCTTACTAGGTGTGGGGGTGGTCGCAGCTACGTTCAGGAGCTTCCCCGAGGGTTGCTCCTGGGGTGGAATCAGGGTTGGGGGTAGTTTTTAGAAAAATGTGTGTTACGTGTTGGGGTGAGTATAGAGTGTATTATCGCTATAGTTGGGGGTGGGTTCACCTGGAGGTAGTTTTAAATAATATATGAAATTGCCAAAAATCGATCGGTTGGATGAAATGACTGAACAACCGTAAGGGATAAGTTTAGAGTCTATTATGGTGTGTTGCGGGGGTGGGTTCACCTGGGGGTTGTTTTAAATATTATATCAGATTGCCAAAAATAATCGGGGTCCTAGGTAAAAGTCACCCTGGAGTCGTGCTCGAGGTAAAGCCACCTAGGAGCCAGGCCTTAGGTAAAGCCAACCCGAAGCCATGCCTTAAGTAAAGTAACCCTGGAATCTGGCCTTAGGTAAAGCTACCATGGAGTCAGGCTTTAGGTAAAGCCTCTTTGGAGTCAGCCTTTAAGTAGAGCTACCCAACAGTCGGGCCTTAGGTTAAGGATGGTTGCTATATCTATTTCAACCTCTCGACTAAGACAAATACCTCCACCAAGTCTTACGTAAAGCTACCTTGGAGTCGTGTTTGAGGTAAAGCCACCCAGGAGCCAGGCCTTAGGTAAAGCTACCACGGAGTTAGACCTTAGTTAAAGCTACCTGGAGCAAGGCCTCAGGTAAAAGCCATCCCGAAGCCAGCCTTAAGTAAAGCCATCCCGGAGAAAGGCTTTAGGTAAATTCGCACTAGAGTCAAGCCTTAGGTGGGGTAGTTTTTAATAATATATCAGACTGCCAAATAATGATCGGTTAGATCAAATAACTAACGTTTCCACTAAACAACTGTCTTACGCTAAGTTTAACCGACCAACAATTATACATTGAGTTCAAATAGTCAACGGTCTGTGCGGGAAATCGACCTATCACATTGCAGGGGCTTACGCAAGACAACGCAAACGAGCGCAGTAAGGTGTGTAGGCTTATTACTATGTTAAGCCAACATGCATTATAGCCCTATATAGTGTGTTAAACAAATATGCATGTAAACCTGCATAGACTTATATACTATGTTAAGCCAATATATATATATATGATAGCCCACATAATGTGTTAAACAAATATGCATGTAAACCTACATACATACTATGCTAAGCTGACACACATGAATCCCTACATGCGCCTACTATAAGGCCTACTATGTCGGTAAACCACTGGCCAATGCCTTTATGATCTGAGCTATACACACATTTACATCTCTACTATCAGGTAGAGCCTCAGGCAGGCAACCGTATAGTTCATATGGGAAGTACTATATGGTATAGCAACCAATGCATACCACCATATGTAAAGGCAGCTACCAATGCATAACCTATTACGCCTACGTAGATGACGGTCAACATATATTAAAATATAATTTAAAAAAGTCACGCAACCTATATACATACAGTGTTAACCTATATAGGATTATATACTATGTTTAGCCAGCATGCAATATACTCTAAATAGCCCTATATACGGTGTTAAACCAATATGCAGGTTAACCTATTGACTATGCATCCTGTATTAAGCCAATATCTTCGTTACCCACATAGGCCTATATAATATGTTAAGCCAGGATTAATGATAGCCTATATAGTGTGTTAAACAAATATGCGTGTAAACCTACATAAATAATATGTTAAGCCTACACACTGTGCTAAACAAATATGCGTGTAAACGTACATAAATACTATGCTAAGCCAACATGCATGCTATTCTACATAGGCTTATATACTATGTTAAGCCAACATAAATGATAGCCTTATATAGTGTGTTAAACAAATATGCGTGTAAACCTACATAAATACCATGCTAAGCCAACATGCGTGCTATCCTTCATAGGCGTATATACCATGTTAAGTCTACACACATAATAGAATACATAATGTGTTAAACAAATATGTGTGTAAGCCTGCATACATATTATGCTAAGCCGACAAGGGCCTACAAATTATAATATAACACATTATATCCAACGCATAGTATAGTTAATGGATATCACGCAGTATCCGACGACTACAAGTTAACACATAGTATCCGATGCACAGCTTGACGAAGGCTTAACATATAGTATCCGATAAGTAGCTTGACTATGGCCTAACACATAATATCCAGTGCATAGCCTCGCTAATGGTTAGCACGTAGTAGCAGATGCAGAGCCTGACTATGGGTTATCACATATTATCCGATGTGTAGCCTGACTAATGGTTAACACATCCAGTGCATAGACTGGCTAATGTTCAACATATAGTATCCGATGCATAGCTAGGCTAATGGTTAACTAATAGTTAGCTTGACTACGGGTTAACACATCGTATCCGATGAGTAGGTTGATTACAAACTAACACATAGTATCCATTGCATAGCTAGGCTAAAGGTTAACACATAGTATCCGATGCAGGGCTTGACTATGGGTTATCACATATTATCCGATGTGTAGCTTGACTAGTGGTTAACACATCCATTGCATAGGCTGGCTAATGACCAACATATATTATCCGATTCATAACTAGGCTAGTGGTTAACTAATAGTTAGCTTGACCTTGGGTTAACAAATAATATCCGATGTGTAGCTTGACTAGTGGTTAACACAAAATATCCGAGCATAGCTTGAGTATGTTTTAAAAAATAGTATCCAATGCATAGCTTGACTATGGGTTATCACATAGTATCCGATGAGAAGGTGAATACAAACTAACACATAGTATCCATTGCATAGCTAGGCTAATGGTTAATACATAGTAGCCGTTGTGTAGCTTTACTACAAGTTAACACAAAATATCCAATACATAGCTTGAGTATGGTTTAACAAACAGTATCCAAAGCATAGCTTGACTATGGGTTATCACAAAGTATCCGACGGGTAGGTTGATTACAAACTATTACATAATATTCATTGCATAGTTTGGCTAATGGTTATCACATAGTATCTGATGCATAGCTAGGCTAATGGTTAACACATAGTAGCCGATGCATTGCCTGACTAGGGCTAACACATAGTAGCCGGTCCATAGCCTGACTAGGGCTAACACATAGTATCTGAGGCATAGATTGACTAATGGTTAACACATGGTATCCAAAGCATAACTTGACTAATGGTTAACACATAATATCCATTGCATAGCTTGACTACAAGGTAACACATAATATCCGATGCGTAGCTTAGCTAATGATTAACACATAGTATCTGATGCATAGCCTGACTAGAGCTTACACATAGTATCCGATACATAGATTGACTAAGGGTTATCACATAGTATCCGATGAGAGGCTTGAATACAAGTTAACACGTAATATCCAATGCATCGCTTGGGTAACGTTCTACATATAGTTAGCCTACATTCTGTGTTATGTATGTAAACCCACATACTATGCTAAGCCGGTTACCCGTCAGGTACTAGACACAGATCTACGGTAATGCAAGAGTAACCCTAAGTGTATCCCACACCCTGACAACAGATACCTAGCATGACCATAGCCTACATTGCCTGACAACAGATACCTAACCAGACCATAGCCTGCATAACAAGACAACCGATACATAGCTTGACAACCGATACATAGCCTGACAACAGAGCTAGATAAAATTACCAACGTTTCAACTAAACTACATTACGCTAAGTTTAACCGACCAACATACACGAAGTTCAAACGAACAACATTGACACCAAGTTCAAATAGGCTATGGCGGTTATGGCAGGTGAAGGCTAGATCAACGTTTCAACTAATCAAAGTTGAAAAACTTACGCTAATCAACCAACATCTACACCGAGGTCAAATGGGCTATGGTCAGCGAAGGCACTGGCAAAAGCCTTTATGATCTGAGCCTTAGGCCTTAGACATAATTATAGCTACCAACGCAATCCAAAATAGCTATGTAGAAACCGTCAAGGCCTTTATGATCTGTGCTTTACACATATTGTCTAGGTATATTGTATCAATTACAGCATACTAAAAATACCTCCATCAAATCTTAGGCAAAGCTACCTTGGAGTCGGCCCTTAGGTAAAGTCACCCTAGAGTCAGGTCGTAGGTAAACCCACCCTGGAGTTGGACCTTAGGTAAAGCTACCTTGGAGTAGGGCCTTAGGTAAATCAACCCTGAAGAAAGGCCTTAGATAAAGCCACTCTGGAGAAAGGCCTTAGGTAAAACCATCCCGAAGTCAGGCCTTAGGTAAAGCTACCTTGGAGTCAGGCCTTATTTGAAGCCCCTTTGGAGCTAGACTTTAGGTAAAGCTACCTTAGGGTCAGCCCTTGGTTAAACCAACCCCTGAGCCAAACCTTAGGTAAAGCCAGCTTGGACTGGTTAGCTACGTAAAACAGCTATCAATGCATGCCCATTCTCAATAGCTACGTAAAATCAGCTACTATCACAACCGCTACGTAAAGACAGCTACCACGTAATAATAGCTACGTAAAATCTGTTACCAACCCATGACCAAAGTATATAATTACTCAAAGACCTCTATCAACACATGACCAACGGCAATAGCTACGTATAGACATCTACTAATGCATACTATATCACAATAGTTACTCTAAAGCAGCTATCGATGCTCGCCTTATCATAATAGTTACTTAAGGTGTAAAATAACAACAGTAAACTCTGGATATACAAGTAAGACCTTACTAACGAATATTTAAACTATGATATTTTGAACAATTACACCAGGTTCAGAAATAGCCGGTAGCGTCTGTCTACTCGTTTCCTACATATGGGGCACCACTGCACCTTTTCAGCACACTCGTTGCAATAAACGTGACCGCAGGTTATGATGACAGTGCATGGTGGTCTTCCTAAGCAGACAGCGCAGTCCGCTATACGATAGTCGCCTCCTTCAATCTGCTCTCCTGAACTTCTCTGTTTCAACATACGTACAAAGAAGATAATTTATATTATTGTAACACGAATAGTATAAATATCGGTATCCCTACAAATTGTAACACTTACGACCGTGTATGGAGGGTCTCGCTCGACCATTACTGCCTTCGCTTCAACGAACACATCGGATATTATGTGTTAACCCATAGTCAAGCTAACTATTAGTTAACCACTAGCCTAGCTATGAATCGGATAATATATGTTGGTCATTAGCCAGCCTATGCAATGGATGTGTTAACCACTAGTCAAGCTACACATCGGATAATATGTGATAACCCATAGTCAAGCCCTGCATCGGATACTATGTGTTAACCATTATCCTAGCTATGCAATGGATACTGTGTTATTTTTTAGTCAACCTACTCATCGGATACGATGTGTTAACCTGTAGTCAAGCTAAAACGGCGTTACGTAAAGACACGTATGAGGATAATTTCTACGCAGTCGGCGTATGGAATATTATGATTAGCGATCTGGACAAACTACTTGAAGAAGGCCGAAGAAGAGTGGCTGTCGTTAGAGCGAAGGCAGTAATGGTCGAGCGAGACCCTCCATACACGGTCGTAAGTGTTACAATTTGTAGGGATACCGATATTTATACTATTCGTGTTACAATAATATAAATTATCTTCTTTGTACGTATGTTGAAACAGAGAAGTTCAGGAGAGCAGATTGAAGGAGGCGACTATCGTATAGCGGACTGCGCTGTCTGCTTAGGAAGACCACCATGCACTGTCATCATAACCTGCGGTCACGTTTATTGCAACGAGTGTGCTGAAAAGGTGCAGTGGTGCCCCATATGTAGGAAACGAGTAGACAGACGCTACCGGCTATTTCTGAACCTGGTGTAATTGTTCAAAATATCATAGTTTAAATATTCGTTAGTAAGGTCTTACTTGTATATCCAGAGTTTACTGTTGTTATTTTACACCTTAAGTAACTATTATGATAAGGCGAGCATCGATAGCTGCTTTAGAGTAACTATTGTGATATAGTATGCATTAGTAGATGTCTATACGTAGCTATTGCCGTTGGTCATGTGTTGATAGAGGTCTTTGAGTAATTATATACTTTGGTCATGGGTTGGTAACAGATTTTACGTAGCTATTATTACGTGGTAGCTGTCTTTACGTAGCGGTTGTGATAGTAGCTGATTTTACGTAGCTATTGATAATGGGCATGCATTGATAGCTGTTTTACGTAGCTAACCAGTCCAAGCTGGCTTTACCTAAGGTTTGGCTCAGGGGTTGGTTTAACCAAGGGCTGACCCTAAGGTAGCTTTACCTAAAGTCTAGCTCCAAAGGGGCTTCAAATAAGGCCTGACTCCAAGGTAGCTTTACCTAAGGCCTGACTTCGGGATGGTTTTACCTAAGGCCTTTCTCCAGAGTGGCTTTATCTAAGGCCTTTCTTCAGGGTTGATTTACCTAAGGCCCTACTCCAAGGTAGCTTTACCTAAGGTCCAACTCCAGGGTGGCTTTACCTACGACCTGACTCTAGGGTGACTTTACCTAAGGGCCGACTCCAAGGTAGCTTTACCTAAGATTTGATGGAGGTATTTTTAGTATGCTGTAATTGATACAATATACCTAGACAATATGTGTAAAGCACAGATCATAAAGGCCTTGACGGTTTCTACATAGCTATTTTGGATTGCGTTGGTAGCTATAATTATGTCTAAGGCCTAAGGCTCAGATCATAAAGGCTTTTGCCAGTGCCTTCGCTGACCATAGCCCATTTGACCTCGGTGTAGATGTTGGTTGATTAGCGTAAGTTTTTCAACTTTGATTAGTTGAAACGTTGATCTAGCCTTCACCTGCCATAACCGCCATAGCCTATTTGAACTTGGTGTCAATGTTGTTCGTTTGAACTTCGTGTATGTTGGTCGGTTAAACTTAGCGTAATGTAGTTTAGTTGAAACGTTGGTAATTTTATCTAGCTCTGTTGTCAGGCTATGTATCGGTTGTCAAGCTATGTATCGGTTGTCTTGTTATGCAGGCTATGGTCTGGTTAGGTATCTGTTGTCAGGCAATGTAGGCTATGGTCATGCTAGGTATCTGTTGTCAGGGTGTGGGATACACTTAGGGTTACTCTTGCATTACCGTAGATCTGTGTCTAGTACCTGACGGGTAACCGGCTTAGCATAGTATGTGGGTTTACATACATAACACAGAATGTAGGCTAACTATATGTAGAACGTTACCCAAGCGATGCATTGGATATTACGTGTTAACTTGTATTCAAGCCTCTCATCGGATACTATGTGATAACCCTTAGTCAATCTATGTATCGGATACTATGTGTAAGCTCTAGTCAGGCTATGCATCAGATACTATGTGTTAATCATTAGCTAAGCTACGCATCGGATATTATGTGTTACCTTGTAGTCAAGCTATGCAATGGATATTATGTGTTAACCATTAGTCAAGTTATGCTTTGGATACCATGTGTTAACCATTAGTCAATCTATGCCTCAGATACTATGTGTTAGCCCTAGTCAGGCTATGGACCGGCTACTATGTGTTAGCCCTAGTCAGGCAATGCATCGGCTACTATGTGTTAACCATTAGCCTAGCTATGCATCAGATACTATGTGATAACCATTAGCCAAACTATGCAATGAATATTATGTAATAGTTTGTAATCAACCTACCCGTCGGATACTTTGTGATAACCCATAGTCAAGCTATGCTTTGGATACTGTTTGTTAAACCATACTCAAGCTATGTATTGGATATTTTGTGTTAACTTGTAGTAAAGCTACACAACGGCTACTATGTATTAACCATTAGCCTAGCTATGCAATGGATACTATGTGTTAGTTTGTATTCACCTTCTCATCGGATACTATGTGATAACCCATAGTCAAGCTATGCATTGGATACTATTTTTTAAAACATACTCAAGCTATGCTCGGATATTTTGTGTTAACCACTAGTCAAGCTACACATCGGATATTATTTGTTAACCCAAGGTCAAGCTAACTATTAGTTAACCACTAGCCTAGTTATGAATCGGATAATATATGTTGGTCATTAGCCAGCCTATGCAATGGATGTGTTAACCACTAGTCAAGCTACACATCGGATAATATGTGATAACCCATAGTCAAGCCCTGCATCGGATACTATGTGTTAACCTTTAGCCTAGCTATGCAATGGATACTATGTGTTAGTTTGTAATCAACCTACTCATCGGATACGATGTGTTAACCCGTAGTCAAGCTAACTATTAGTTAACCATTAGCCTAGCTATGCATCGGATACTATATGTTGAACATTAGCCAGTCTATGCACTGGATGTGTTAACCATTAGTCAGGCTACACATCGGATAATATGTGATAACCCATAGTCAGGCTCTGCATCTGCTACTACGTGCTAACCATTAGCGAGGCTATGCACTGGATATTATGTGTTAGGCCATAGTCAAGCTACTTATCGGATACTATATGTTAAGCCTTCGTCAAGCTGTGCATCGGATACTATGTGTTAACTTGTAGTCGTCGGATACTGCGTGATATCCATTAACTATACTATGCGTTGGATATAATGTGTTATATTATAATTTGTAGGCCCTTGTCGGCTTAGCATAATATGTATGCAGGCTTACACACATATTTGTTTAACACATTATGTATTCTATTATGTGTGTAGACTTAACATGGTATATACGCCTATGAAGGATAGCACGCATGTTGGCTTAGCATGGTATTTATGTAGGTTTACACGCATATTTGTTTAACACACTATATAAGGCTATCATTTATGTTGGCTTAACATAGTATATAAGCCTATGTAGAATAGCATGCATGTTGGCTTAGCATAGTATTTATGTACGTTTACACGCATATTTGTTTAGCACAGTGTGTAGGCTTAACATATTATTTATGTAGGTTTACACGCATATTTGTTTAACACACTATATAGGCTATCATTAATCCTGGCTTAACATATTATATAGGCCTATGTGGGTAACGAAGATATTGGCTTAATACAGGATGCATAGTCAATAGGTTAACCTGCATATTGGTTTAACACCGTATATAGGGCTATTTAGAGTATATTGCATGCTGGCTAAACATAGTATATAAGCCTATATAGGTTAACACTGTGTGTATATAGGTTGCGTGACTTTTTTAAATTATATTTTAATATATGTTGACCGTCATCTACGTAGGCGTAATAGGTTATGCATTGGTAGCTGCCTTTACATATGGTGGTATGCATTGGTAGCTATACCATATAGTACTTCCCATATGAACTATACGGTTGCCTGCCTGAGGCTCTACCTGATAGTAGAGATGTAAATGTGTGTATAGCTCAGATCATAAAGGCATTGGCCAGTGGTTTACCGACATAGTAGGCCTTATAGTAGGCGCATGTAGGGATTCATGTGTGTCAGCTTAGCATAGTATGTATGTAGGTTTACATGCATATTTGTTTAACACATTATGTGGGCTATCATATATATATATATTGGCTTAACATAGTATATAAGTCTATGCAGGTTTACATGCATATTTGTTTAACACACTATATAGGGCTATAATGCATGTTGGCTTAACATAGTAATAAGCCTACACACCTTACTGCGCTCGTTTGCGTTGTCTTGCGTAAGCCCCTGCAATGTGATAGGTCGATTTCCCGCACAGACCGTTGACTATTTGAACTCAATGTATAATTGTTGGTCGGTTAAACTTAGCGTAAGACAGTTGTTTAGTGGAAACGTTAGTTATTTGATCTAACCGATCATTATTTGGCAGTCTGATATATTATTAAAAACTACCCCACCTAAGGCTTGACTCTAGTGCGAATTTACCTAAAGCCTTTCTCCGGGATGGCTTTACTTAAGGCTGGCTTCGGGATGGCTTTTACCTGAGGCCTTGCTCCAGGTAGCTTTAACTAAGGTCTAACTCCGTGGTAGCTTTACCTAAGGCCTGGCTCCTGGGTGGCTTTACCTCAAACACGACTCCAAGGTAGCTTTACGTAAGACTTGGTGGAGGTATTTGTCTTAGTCGAGAGGTTGAAATAGATATAGCAACCATCCTTAACCTAAGGCCCGACTGTTGGGTAGCTCTACTTAAAGGCTGACTCCAAAGAGGCTTTACCTAAAGCCTGACTCCATGGTAGCTTTACCTAAGGCCAGATTCCAGGGTTACTTTACTTAAGGCATGGCTTCGGGTTGGCTTTACCTAAGGCCTGGCTCCTAGGTGGCTTTACCTCGAGCACGACTCCAGGGCGACTTTTACCTAGGACCCCGATTATTTTTGGCAATCTGATATAATATTTAAAACAACCCCCAGGTGAACCCACCCCCGCAACACACCATAATAGACTCTAAACTTATCCCTTACGGTTGTTCAGTCATTTCATCCAACCGATCGATTTTTGGCAATTTCATATATTATTTAAAACTACCTCCAGGTGAACCCACCCCCAACTATAGCGATAATACACTCTATACTCACCCCAACACGTAACACACATTTTTCTAAAAACTACCCCCAACCCTGATTCCACCCCAGGAGCAACCCTCGGGGAAGCTCCTGAACGTAGCTGCGACCACCCCCACACCTAGTAAGGCCCGACTCTTGGGTAGCTTTACTTAAAGGCTGACTCCAAAGAGGCTTTACCTAAAGCCTGACTCCATGGTAGCTTTACCTAAGGCCAGATTCCAGGGTTACTTTACTTAAGGCATGGCTTCGGGTTGGCTTTACCTAAGGCCTGGCTCCTAGGTGGCTTTACCTCGAGCACGACTCCAGGGTGACTTTTACCTAGGACCCCGATTATTTTTGGCAATCTCATATAATATTTAAAACAACCTCCAGGTGAACCCACCCCCGCAACAGTCCATAATGGACTCTAAACATATCCCATACGGTTGTTTAGTCATTTCATCCAACCGATCGATTTTTGGCAATTTCATATATTGTTTAAAACTACCCCCCGGTGAACCCACCCCCAACTATAGCGCTAATACACTCTATACTCACCCCAACACGTAACACACATTTTTCCAAAAACTACCCACAACCCCGATTCCACCCCCGGAACCTTCGTGGAAGCTCCTGAACGTAGCTACGACCACCCCCACACCTAGGGGTAGGTTAGGTTAGATGCAATTTACATACCTTAGGTTAGTGCGTTAAGGCCTACTTCCCCCACCACTTTTTGTCCCATAGTGCCGACATTAACTACTGTTATGATTTGATTAAGGTGTTTAGTGCTTATGTTTTAGTGTGTAGGATATAGTGTGTACGCTGTAGAGTGTAGAATATAGCATGCATTTTGTGGCGTGTAAGGTATAGCATGTAGGTTGTATTGTGGAGTATGTAGTATGTTGGTTTTAGTGTGTAGGATATAGCGTAGGCCATTTAGTACTCCTTTATATGAACTATACGATTGCTTGCCTGCGGCTCTACCTGATAGAACATACCTAGAAGAGATGTAAATGTGCGTAAGGCTCAGATCATTAAGGCATTGGCCAGTGGTTTACCGACATAGTAAGCCTTATAGTAGCCCATGTAGGGAATCATGTATGTCGGCTTAGCATAGTATGTATGTATGTAGGGTTACATGCATATTGGTTTAACACAGTATGTAGGCTAACATGCGTGTTAGCTTAACATAATTTGTAGGTCCATGTAGGGATGTCGGCTTAGCATAGTATGTATGTATATAGTTTAACATGGACGTTGGCATAACGTAGTATGTATATAGGTTACGTGACTTTTTTAAGGATAGCATGCATGTTGGCTTAGCATAGTTTGTATGTAGGTTTACATGCATTTTTGTTTAACACACTATATAGGGCTATCATCCATGCTGGCTTAACATAGTATATAAGCCTAAACGCATTACTCCGACCGCATGCGAGGTGTACGTGTGTTGCGTAAGCCTACCGATTCCCGGCAATGTGATAGGTCGATTCCCTGCACAGCCTGTTGACTATTTGAATTCAATGTAATTGTTGGTCGGTTAAACGTAGCGTAAGATAGTGTTTCAATGTTGTTTAGTTAAAACGTTGGAAATTTCGTCTAACCGATCATATTTTGATGCTTTCGTATATTATTATTATAAACTATCCCCACCCCAGGGGCGAACCCACCCCACATCTAACAACAACCACCCCAAACACATACAACACTTAAGGGTGAGTTGGGTTAGGACTCTAGGCAATGACATCTATCCCCCGTGACCCACGAAACTCACCCTTAACACACAACACACTTAGGGGTAGGTTAGGTTACATGCCAACTAAGTGACTTGGGTTTGACAGCACTACCGAGCTTCTGCAATGTGATAGGTCGATTCCCACACAGCTTGTTGTTTATTTGAATTCAACGTGATTGTTGGTCGATTGAAATGTAAGTTGGCCGGTTAATAGCAACGTACGATAGCTTTCAATGTAGTTGATTTAAAACGTTGATCATTTGATCTATCCGATCATTTTTTTGGTGCTTTCATATATTATGACCCCCATTCCCTGGACCCACCCCCACATCGAACCAACATACACTCCAAACATACCCCATACACACATATTCAACAACTACCCGACAATGGATAACGCCATCTTGCACAACATCCGCCACTGACGACAACAACACGGATCGAGCACAGCCCCCCAACCACGGATAGGCAACCTCCAAAAAATCACCCCCACATCTACTCCCATCAACCACTTAGGGGCGGACCAAGGGGAGACTTAGGTTAGATCACTACAGCGAGACGTCATCTTGGTCCTAAACTGCCTTTATTTCTACTGACATTCGAGCTGGCTCAGACAAAAATGGCATTGGCCAGTGAATAGCAGTCTCTACATAGCTATTGTGGTAGAGTATGCGTTGGTAGCTATCTTACGGAGATATTGTCTAGGGCCTAAGGCTCAGATCATAAAGGCTTTTGCCTGTGTCTTCACCAGCCATAGCCAGCATAGTCCATTTGAACTCGATGTAAATTGTTGGTAGTTCGAACTTCATGTAAGTTAGTTGGTTAAACGGCGCGTAAGACAGTTTTTTCAATGTTGATTAGCTGAAACGTTGGTCATTTGATCTAGCTTTCCCCATTTGAACTCGGTGTAAATGTTGTTCGTTTGAACTTCGTGTAAGTCGGACGTCGCGTAGGTTTTTCAATGTTGTTTAGTTGAAACGTTGCTCATTTGATCTAGCTCTGTTGTCAGGCTATGTATCTGTTGTCAGGCTATGTATTTGTTGTCAGTCTATGTATCTGTTGCCAGGCTGTGTATAATTTGTCAAGCTATGTGCCTGTTGTCATACTATGTATCTGTTGTCACACTATGTGTTTGTTGTCAGGCTATGTATTTGTTGTCAGGCTATGTATCTGTTGTCAGGCTATGTATCTGTCGTCAGGCTATGTATCTGTTGTCAGGCTATGTATCTGTTGTCAGGCTATATATTGTTGTCAGACTATATATCTGTTGTCAGGCTAGGTATCTGTTGTCAGGCTATGTATCTGTTGTCATTCTATGTATCTGTTGTCAGGCTATGTATCTGTTGTCAGGCTATGTATCTGTTGTCAGGCTATGTATCTGTTGTCAGGCTATGTATCTGTTATCAGGCTATGTATTGGTTGCCAGGCTATGTATTTGTTATCAGGCTATGTATCTGTTGTCAGGCTATATATCTGTTGTCAGGCTAGGTATCTGTAGCTATTATGATAAGGTGAGCATCGGTAGCTGTTTTTTAGTATGCATTGGTAGCTGTCTTTACGGAGATATTACCTAAGGTCTTGATTTCATACAGGGCTTTACGTAGCACTTAAGGGTTGGCTTCGGGATGGCTTTACCTGAGGCCTTGCTCCAAGGTAGCTTTACTTAAGGTCTAACTCCATGGTAGCTTTACCTAACGCCTGGCTCCTGGGTGGCTTTACCTCGAGCACGACTCCAGGGACCGATCATTTTTTGGCAATCTGATATATTATTGAAAACTACCCTCAGGTAAACCCACCCCGCATCTATCCAACACATACAATAAACGTACCGCATACAGTTGTTTTGTCATTTGATACAACCGATCGATTTTTGGTAATTTCATATATTATTTAAAACTACCCCTGGTGATTTCATATATTATTATTATAAACCACCCCCACCCCGGGGCGACCCCCGTTCGAACCCACATATACCCAACATACACTCCAAAGACACCCCACAATTTCTTACACTAGGCGACACCATCTTGTTTTTGGAGCAAAATCATCCACCACCCCCGGGACAACCCCCACAACCTCAAACTTACCCACACATCTACCCACCACCACCCCAAACAACACTCACACATACAACACTTAGGGGTGGGTTAGGTAAGGTGCCGTAATGTTTTGTCCCAAACTATCTTCCTTTCTACTCAAACCATTACAAAATACTTTTCCACTACATTTACCAACATGCTTACCAGAACAAGAAGGCCCTCGAAGTCCTTCAACATGCATATCTACAATTACTAACACCGGAACCATTACTAAATATTTTCCCACTACCAACATGCTTACCAGAACAAGAAGACCCTCGAAGTCCTTCACCATGGACTTTACATCTACGTCACAATTACTATCAATACCAGCATGCCCACCAGAACAAGAAGGCCCTCGAAGTCCTTCACCATAGACTTTACATCTACGTCACAATTACTATCAATACCAACATGTCTACCAGAACAAGAAGGCCCTCGAAGTCCTTCAACATGGACATCTACAATTACTAACACCGGAACCATTACTAAATATTTTCCCACTACCAACATGCTTACCAGAACAAGAAGACCCTCGAAGTCCTTCACCATGGACTTTACATCTACGTCACAATTACTATCAATACCAGCATGCCCACCAGAACAAGAAGGCCCTCGAAGTCCTTCACCATAGACTTTACATATACGTCACAATTACTATCAATACCAACATGCCTACCAGAACAAGAAGGCCCTCGAAGTCCTTCACCATGGACATCTACAATTACTATCAACGGAACCATTACAACATATTTTTCAACATGCCTACCAGAACAAGAAGGCCCTCGAAGTACTTCAACATGGACAATTAACAACGGATGCTGGACAATATACACATAGAATCGAACGTGAAGCGATTCTAATAGTGAAGATTCTGTGTGTCAGAGCACCAGAGCAAAAAGACCTTCTTGTACTCGCATTTAACACTACAACACAACTGCCTACTTTTATTATTGTTATGTTTTAATTATATTATATTACTCGTATTTGTATTTATATTTAGTTTTATTATTTTTATATTTTAATTATATTATATTGTGTGCGTATTATATTTTCTAAAATTATGTTTGTGTGACTGTTGGTGTGCGTGTTATATATTACTCGTATTTGTATTTATATTTAGTTTTATCATGCAATTTTTGTTAGATTTTAATTATATTATATTTGTAATATGTAATATTGAGTTTTATTCTAGTCTTCATATTGTCAGATTTTTATTTTTATACAAATACACGTTTTACTCTTATTTCATACAACCAAACAACTACCAACACTCACGACATACTTGTACCCCCATCTAACCACAACACACAACTGACTACATGGTAGCTCAGTCGCTAGCGTCACACGCCAGCAAACCAAACGTCCACGGTTCGAGTCCCCAATACACATTTATATTTTTTCCTCTTCAAAAAATTACGTCAACACCAGAACAAGATGGCCCTCCCGATCCCACGCCGCCGGCATCCACCAATCAACGACTAGGGGCGGGGCCACGCCGCCGGCATCCACCAATCAACGACTAGGGGCGGGGCTTAGGAGGTGGTGGGGGTAACAAATACGGCTCTCTCATTGGGGGGATAAAGTATACCCGTCTCTACTGTCCTACACCAAAATGTAGGCCTAAAAATGTTGGAAGAAAAGAACCCAAAAGGACATTTAGGAAAATGTCTTTTGATTCTCCAGACACTACTTGGAAAGGTACCAAGGAACCACCAAAACAGCTTCTCGAGACTCCTCTAGAGTATTTCAGTAAAAACCTTGACCCTTCTATTTTCGCTACTATAACTGATCAAAGTAACTTATACGCCATGCAAAAAGATAGTAAAGAATTAAAAATGACCACATCTGAGGCAGAACAACTCCTTGGTATTTGGCTTCATGCTGGAATAGTAAAAATGCCAGCTACAAAACTATATTGGTCCAAAACTAAATTTTGGATAATTTTAGATTATATTAGAATAATTTATATTGATGGTACGAATTTAAAATAGCAGTGCTGTTAGTTTTCACACAGGAAGTAGATTTTTAAACCCTACTTAGAATCAGTCAATATCCTAATGATGGTTAACTATATATTGATCGAATAACACTATCGTTGCTTTATTTCAATCATGGTATGATGACAACCAAGTATGCTTATGGACGATATAATATAACGTAAAACGTAAACCCCTAGATAAGAGTGACAGGGTCTTCGATAAGGGTTGATACAGTACTTGTGGATGCAGTCATGTGACATTCCCCTGAAGGAAAATATTAAGGAATTATGTACCATATGTGTAAGTTAGGCCTAGTCTCTACCCGTCCCGTAAAGCAGTGGATGTGTAGTAAGGGATGCCTGGGGGATGTACCTGGGGGGGATAAGAGAGGGATAAACCTTACCCGATTCCCTAAATTAATACATATTTCCTATCGAGTTCAAATAATTTAATTAATTTGCGTGCAGCGTTAGTATGTAGGCTATTTTGTACACATGGAATATGCATTTATTAATCAGAGATATTTAGTGCACGCCCTGAATAGCTAAGCATCTATGGCCAGCCGCTCTTCATTAAATATAATTTACTATTCCACTTAGGGGTGAATCCATTACCCTGCTCCACTTTTATCACCCCACAGGACATACATCTGAGTAATCAAAGAGTTAAGAATTTCATATTTTTACCTTTAAAATGGAATTGCGAGCCCTAATAGTTTATAAACGTTTATCTCAATTGTTACTCTATTTTTGAAATTTAATGAAAGTAATATTAAAAAAATATAAAAAACATATATTTATACAAGTTACTGTGGCTTTTAGGCTAATATTTTTCCAAAATGTGACCCATTTGAGTTTATTGTTTAAAAGGGCGTCTCTTTCAATTACAATACATCCGGCTATGATGTGTCCGCACCTCTTTTTATTATCAGTATTTCTCTAATACTTTTAATAGCCAATCAATCAACTACAGCACATTCTCATCTCATAGCAGCCCCATCAAAGCCCTACAACTAAAATTCCCCTACAGTAACTTCGGGTACAGGGCTCTTGGTAACCTTGGTGACGTGGCGACTATCTACGTGTCTGCGTAATTTAAAGTCACGCGAACACAACATAACCTAATAACTTTGTGCGTGTAATATTTTCTTTAAAACCATTTAAGTAGTATTATTCTATCTCTTTGTCTCTTTCTGTCTGTCTCTCTCTGTCTCTGTGTGTCTGTCTGTCTCTCTCTCTCTCTCTCTCTTTGCCTTTGTCAGTATCTCTCTCCCGCTCATTCTTTCTTCCTCTCTGTCTGTCTGTATCTCTCTCTGTCTCTGTCTGTCTGTCTCCCTCTCTCTCTTTGCCTTTGTCAGTATCTCTCTCCCTCTCCCTCTCTCTCTTCCTCTTTATCTATCAAGCTTTGTAATATACAAACTCATAACGACATACATATACTTTTACGTCACCAAAAACCGAAGTAACACCCCTTAGACACATCGCTCAGACTACCCTTAAGCGCTGACAAAATCTATAATACTTTGTAGATACCTTCTAGACATAAGAAAGGATACACCGTCTGTATTCCCGAGCGATTCCGCCCTAGCTTCTAAAGGGAAATAGAATTTCTCTATAAAAATATTACGCCTTCAACTTGTGCAGCAGAAATACAGCCTCGCATAAAGAACGGTCGTCAAATACATCGTCACATGTAAGCTCACGTTAGGGAATTTGCTCTGGAACAAGAGTGGAAATAAATTACCAAACGCTAAACTCAAGTCTGAAAGCTGAAAACATATTTTACATCAGGCGACTACTTTTTCTGTAAACTTTAACCAGAAACGATGATTGTTTATAGTCGCGTTACGTTTTACTGTGGGAGTTTCATTCCCTTATTTTACTGAGGATAAATTTATTTCTCTTATATTATTAATCATGTTTCATTTCCTCAGTTTACTGAAAGACAAATCGTTCCCTTATTTTATAAGGAATAATTTTGTACCCTTATTTTACTGAGGGTTAATTTCATTCTCTCAGACTATTGATGGATGGTTTCATTCCTTCATTTTACTGAGGGTCGGTTGTATTCCATCATTTTACTAGGGATTTAATTCAAACCAGAATTTTACTGAGGGATGATTTCATTCGAATATTTTGTAGTGGTAAATTTTGTATCCTCATATTACTGAGGTATTTATTGCTTTCTCTGATTTTATTGAAGGTTAGTGACATTCGCTCATTTTACTCAGGGTTAATTCTATTCCCTATTCTATTCCCTAATAAATTCATTCCTCATTTTGCTACCGAAATAGTTGGTTACCGGAATTAGTCCTGTACTTCTAAAATTTGTGGCCTTTGTCAAAACTAAATTTTAAAGCATTAGTAACAAGATACCTTGGACAACATAAAGAGTGTAGGGTTTTCATCATAACGCCAAACCTCGATCTCCGTAAACGTAAGCTAGTATATAGTTCTAACGATCGCCATAAGACCGGTCCTATTCAGCGGACAGATGTAAAACAGCTGATTGCGCTAAAAATGTATTCTCCGGTCCCTTAATGAAATTAAAAGGATCCGGTAAAAAAAAGAGTCGTCGAGTAGCCGTCGTCTATCAAATATCCCGAGAACAGGTCTTTGGCGTCTTCCTGGTGACTGTAGGACAACATTCCGCGGCATGCCATCTTCCTGAGGGTACCAGTAAGGTAACCTAGATATAAAGACGACCCGCAACTGGTAAACGATTTAAATAATAATTCTATTATATTTAATTACATAAAACGTATTTGAGAGGACCGTCCACGAGTATTATTTGTCGTAATTCATTATTATAAATTCTGTTTCAATATTAATAATTTAGTTTATTTTTTAAATCGTCCGACGGCGGTATGCTAACAAGAGTTTTGCTTCCTTATCGCGCGCTCCGACTAACATTGCTTTGATCCCCAGCCATACCTCAATAATTAAAACTAAATACTCCACTCAAGGAGCCAAACCCACCACCTACTCTTGTTTCATCCCTTTAATATGCCTCTTTCTGTACATACTTAATTAGAAAATACTAAAATAGTATTAAATATAATTAATATGGCATTACGTTTATCCGCAGTTATTTAAATATTAATTATATTTTGTGCTGAAATATTTTATTATTGATTTTAAAGTTTCTACTAAGAAAAAGTAAATGTACCACTGACGTAGATCATTTAGCGCAACCGAAAAGAAATTTTAACTATGTTTTTTAAACAATACTCACGCTGGATTGTGAGAAGGTTACAAACACAATATATATACCCAACTCACAAATATAAAAGTTTAATATCACACGCGTTTCAATGACTTATATCATTATCATCAGTGATGCTACCACTAACATATAACTTGTGGTAGCAACACTAATGATCATATCATAAGTAATTGAAACGCGTTTGATATTAAAGTTTTGTAATTTTGAATTGTGTATATTTATTGTGTTTGTAAGTTTTTTATTTACTTGAATTTATTTGAAGCTCGTCTAACCGTTACTTTTGTTTCTCCTAAATTATTACATGTATATTTAACACTCGACTTTTTTATCTTCAAGTACAGTTTTAGTAGAGTAACACTTCTGTGGGATTCCAGGAAACATTGGATATATTTCCTGTTCTTTTCCAAATTCAAGTGATAATTCCATGTCACAACTTCCTGTTACTCTTCATAGAACTATATCCAACATGCTATTTCAATTTTCCATACATATTCATAATGGATTTATTGCACTCTTCGGCCATAATGTATTCCATTAAACAAAAAAATATTTTAAAAATGAGTCTATTAATGAAAAACCAACAATACATAACGAGATGCCTACCTGAATGAATCCGGTGTTGAGGATATGTCACTGTCACCTGTAACAGAAACAGGATTACCGAGCCTACCCTATGTCTATAGAAGCAGGTGTTACGTAGCTGTTTCCCCACAGCATTAAAGTCTCCTTTCTAAGTTTCAGCGTCGTGATTTAATAAACTTACCAAATATTAGGATAATGTAAAGCAGTGCAAACGTAAAGTCTTACGTGAGCTACCATAGATGTGTCTTTTAAAAATGTATACGTTAAAGTAATACTATTTGAAAAACCAAATTTTCTGTTAGATTTGAAGGCAACTGTAATACTGCACATGAAAGACTAATACATAATACTCACACAAAAATGTTTAACCAAATTAAACATGTTTCGTAAACCAAGCTGCCATTTTCAGTGCCCGTTAAAAGGTGTGGTCTCTAAGTGTACTTTAGTCAACTCAAGATGTAAAAGTGTAATATAAATAAACATTTAGTTGAGTGGATTAGAAAATATTTATTTTACATGACATTAGGAGGAAGGAAACGTTATGGGGTTCTAGGAAGAGAGTTGTAAGAGAGTGTATTAGAAGGATTAATTGGGAGATGTAGAGTATATTAGAAGGAATAATTGGGAGATAGCCTACTGAAGTTAAGGTATAGTTGCCCATGTTGCTAAAGAAGAAGAATGCTGAAACACGTCACCTAGTCAGTAGCTTGTGTTGTGTGGCCATTGGTATATATAGATACGTCACAGCTGAAGTAGTAAGAGCTAAGTATCTGCCCTATCCATAGGCCGAGGATAAAGAACATCTGACCTGAATAACCCTGGATGTTTACAAAAGCCTTTCACTGTGACCGAAAGATTATTCTATTCTCCCAGCGACGAGAGACAAGCTAGTGCACTAGGCGCAAGATTCTACGGTTAGGAAGATTTCCTGAAAACCGAGCCAAGATTGGTTTCCAGGTTTTATGTGAAATTTAGCAATCCGATGGAAGGGCACAGTTGTGATAAATTTTACTCACTCGTACAAAATATTAGTAATTTAAAGTAGATGCCAGGTTTGTAATCAAAATACTATAAATTTTAATACACAAAATTTTAAAAAATGTTTAATTTTTTTGGGTAATTTTTAGTTCTATATAGGCCTACAGTATACCTAATAAAAATAAATCAAATCTCAGAAACCATGGTTACTAAGGTTAAAAGCAAATATACAAATTCAAACACAAAACAATTTAGAGGTGTTTGTCAAATATTTAGTACATATAAATGTAACTAATTTGAGGATGCGAGTCTTATGAAACCGGTCTACTAACCTAATATCTTGCAAAGAAGGCCTATATATAATACACAATATACTAAATATTTTCAAGAAAAAATGAAGTATTATAGAGTTGGAGGCGACAAATAAAATACGTAATGTTAGAATCGTGAATTATATAAATGTATTTATTTTATAATGTAACCTTTTGGAATAACGTACCCTTACAAGTGTCGTCTAATCCCGATATCGTAATAAATATTTCCACTTATAAAATATAGGAAACAAACGTGTTCGAAAAAGCAACTTCTCCTCGCTCCGTAGCGACTTCAAGACAAGCATATCAGAATATTCGGTGATCATAGGTTACACTATAAACTGCCGAAGTTTGGAAACTCACGCCTTAAGGGATGCAACTAAGGCTCGTGTTGAAAAGTAACCTTTCAGGAAGGAAACTTTGAGTTTATTTCAAGCCTTAACTCCAGCCCAACTTCCATAAACAGATTCTACTTGATAGAGACAAATCTCTGTTTATTGCAACATTATTAAGGTTCAGGGTTTAAGGTATTAGACATATATAAGATAGATATATATAAGATATATATATATATATATATATATATATATGAATGTATGTATGTATATGTAATGGAGAAATATGACAGCTGGTATAACTCCTACCTAGGGTCTAAAGGGTAGGGGTTAACCTCCAGGACATTAAGTTCCTTCTCTCGTAAAATAATACTAGGTTAAAGTCTTGAAAATCATACTTTACGAAGTTTTAGAAGCATATGAATTGAATATGTACAAAAATATTTCAGAATTCAGGAGTGACAACTTAAAATGACTTAATTAGGATTTAATTTTACTAGAAAACAATTTTATGAACAATATGAGCGTATAATTTTTTTGAGATGATGTATGTTTTATATTTTTATTATATATTCAATTTTCTTTCACTGGTTTTAATGACTTATAACACTAGCGCTGTGCATTGGGTCTGGTTGTAAACTCTCCGTGTATGCGATAACTTCTTTCATCTAATGTAAAGAGAAAGTCAGTTAATATTGTGCGAGCGATTTATTCCAATTGCATTATATATCACTTGTAAATATGAACTTTAAATAATCTACATGATGGGAAGTAGTGCAATACTACAAATTAGGTTGTCCGGGGGGGGGGGGGGCACATGGCCTGGTGCTCCCTCCTGGGTCGTCCCTTGTATACTTGTTTCATCCATGTTATTCTAAGTGAATCATTGAGATGTGGTGGACTAACGCTTAAATACTACAAAGTGCCCTTAAAGTTTTACATCTGCTATAAAAGCGTCACTACCCGTAGACCTAAACTTGAACAATATGCATTATATAATACACACAAAAAATAGTTATAATTATTGTATAACAGCTGTTAAACACATTATAGGAATACATTTCCAGTGATAGTTTAGGCAGATTTAGGCGCTCAAATACGTCTTATCAATGGTAGTATTTATAACTTGGCAAACACTTGATTAAATACGTCTGATTAAAGGCCCTACTTTTAGATTATTAGTATTAACATGAAACCATAAAGTATCAGTGTTAGTTTCTGTGAGTCCGTTTTCTAAGCAGACCAACTCCAATATTTATCAAATAAATCGCTATAATTTATTGATATAAATAATTTTCTAGCCCGTTGGGTCTTCTGTGCCTGGGCCGCCCAGATCTCGTGGCAGCCAGCATCGCACCAGATGTAAATTTACCGGGTGAGGTAATCAGGAAAGGTTGCCCATATACCAAGCTGATAGGCTCTTTCTGTGGAAAATCAGAAGATATTGAAATGAATTAGTATGGTAAGAGACACGCTAACGAGCGGGATGCAGACACCTAGCAAGAAAGAGAAGCTGCAAAGAATAAACCCCGCGACAGATCATGCAGGAACTCTGGGGGTTGGGTTGAACCTATTCTATAAGATAAGGGCAGATATTACCCTACAGATACCTTGTCAATGAGTCTGTGGTAGAAAGGACATGGAATTATTCTTCTGCTGTCTACTCGAATCTGTTACGGTCGTGCAAAACCAAATAGTACTTCCGTTGCTCTAACCTGCGTTGCTCAAGATATGTATATGCGTTACCTGTAACAAAACTGTGAAGATGATTTTATTATTAGAATCTGAATATTTAATAATAGAAACACACACACACACACACACACACACAAATACACACACACACACACACACACACACACACACACACACACACACACACACACACACACACACACACACACACACACACACACATACACACACACACACACAAATACACACACACACACATGCACACACACACACACACACACACACACAAACACACACACACACACACAAATCCACACACACACAAACACACACACACCAATACACACACACACACAAACACACACACACAAACACACACACACACACACACACACACATATATATATATATTCAGGCGCGCACACATACATTTCTACTAATAATTGTAACTAATGAAGCACAATGTGTTTGTTGATAAATCTAACAAGGTGTAAATATATATATATATATATATATATATATATATATATATATTTATTTATTTATATATATTTATATATATATATATATATATATATATATATATATATATATACACATACAAAAGACCTAATTTACTTTTCCGATTTAGATAAAATTGTCAAATGGCAGCCATAAACTCAGATACATCTGCACATAGACGATTTCTCTTAGCCCAGTGTTTTTATTATCATATCACACTTTGTGTATTGTCACAGATGCACCGTACATCCGATTAACGACAGCTGATGAAACCCGTTCCCCTGTTATTATAGTTCGTCAGAAACATTATTTCCAGTAACGAGGACAACGTCCATATATTGACAATGACCAGGGAATGAGGTAAAATTAAAAGAGGTTATTAATGTTTATTGCTTCATTACGTTTGTCATTTACCATTTTAGTGTTTGCAACAAATTTATAATTAATTTAGTTTTATTATTTAATGTGACACACAAAGGTATTTGTATAATTAGAGTCGGTTTACACGAGTGTGCAATATCACAATGTGTAACTTGAAGGGAATGTACATTTATACGTCAAACAGCTGATTGCAGTATTATTAGAGAAAACGTTTCATTACGTGCTACTATAGTATAATGGCTAACTACTGGATTCTACCTAATTTTAGGTGGTTTTGTTTGTAAACAAAATACGAAACTAATTTATAACCTCAATAGTGATGATGCTATCAATATGTTTTGATGACTAAATTAGAAAACTCATTCTGCCGAGGTATGGAGTGTGAAAATGAAGATTTGTAAATAGACGAAATGAATTTTTCTTCTTCCTATGAAATAGAAAACAATAAACTAACAATAAGAAAAGTTAGGTTTGAATTTATAATGTTGTTTCCTTTCATAAAATGTAAATTTTAGTAACTTTTAGTTTTCCCTTACACTAGTATGATGGGAAATATTGTCTAAGAAGCGTTTATAAAGGCGAAATTATAAAACTTCGTCTATAGAGACGCTTACCGTACCTACGATAATCCCGGACCTACATCCCGAACCAACGCTTTCCAAACAACACCTACTTTCCGGAGTTGTAATGCAATGCACCAATACGAGTGTGTATTTAATTATATCTATAGCTTGTATTGGGAAATGGTTCCCAAAATACTCACGGCTAGCAATGTTTTGAAATCTATCCTCGGAACCGTTCTCCCTTCGGTATTTACTTCGAAAGTACTCTGAATATAAACTGCGTCGGTTCACAATAGCTCACCCTACCACCAACTGAAATCTCCGTCCTTTCATCAAACAGTTAGCAAAAAAATTGTGCTGTAAACACATTGATACCAGCAGCCAGTGTTAAACCCACGGGGGCCACCAAACCTCCTTCTTCCTAATGACTGACTGATTGACTGACTGTCAGTTCACATTGGCTAGAGTGTTTCTCACAGAGCCTTTACATATTTCTAGATCTGAAGGATTACCTTTACATGAGGTTACTTTCTGCTCACTCCAAACTAAAACCCATTTAACCCTTTCAGAAGTAATGACGTACCTACATGACGTCACCAGACTATTGTGATACAGAGGACCAATGTTTACACTTCTGCGAGGGAAATATCCACAAATCCAAGCATCGTTCACGAACCTGTTACTTATATGTCTTTGCGACGAGACTCAAAACACTTTTCTCTACAGTCAGCTTGTAATGTGGGCAACCGGGTCATACTATTTTAGTTTTTGTTTTTATAACTTATACAAAAAAGATATTAAAAGTAAAATGACAAACACAGATTAAAAGGCTCACAGAATTTGAAAAATCGCGATAGCTTAAAACGACAACAATCGAGACAAGCGGGAACCTAAGAGAGCAAGCTGGCCATAAATACCAACATCGCGAAGTATGAGCTAAGTTTGTAATGAAGGATATGTTTGTCATTGTACTATGGTTCGGAAAAGATGCATACACTCGTGGTGCTAGAACGTTGGTGGATCGGATCCGACCACGGGCTCGCAATGTGTTATTGGGAGTAAACCAACACTAGTTCATGGTTCTCCTTTCCCCGTAACACTCATCCCCTTCAAGGGCTAATAACGTATCTGTAGGGTCTAAGAAGTCCCGTGGGACTAGCGGGGTATTTTACTTAAATACCTTACCATTTAGCCATTGTATTCGGAATTATGTAAACAAAATTCACCCTTAGTTACATCTATATCAGTTAATAATACACACTTTATTAAAGTGGATGGTTGTAAGCGTAAAATATTTGTTATACCCTTGGCAAACCATAAAGACGTTTGAGGCTGAGGGAAGTTAATAAGTCCTTAAGTAGCTATCTATATTCCACAGTCACTTTAAGCTATCGCACAAGCGTCGTTAAGGAGTTTACATCGAACAAAATGGCATCCTCTGGTAATTAATAACACTAAGTCTCTAATGGTCCATAATAAACCTGTTTGCTTTCTGTATTTTCACACTCATCGTTATAAAGATGACAAGTCGTTAAAAAGACAATCATTTAACTCTTGTTTTCAATATTTTATTAGGCTTTTAATATCCTTTGGGATTTAAAATTATTGTAGTTCTGGAAGAGATATCAATTCCTAAATTCATTTTTGATGACGAAAGATTTACAGATACGGATGCAAGTTTAAAGGGAAAAACTAAGACACGTCACTCTGCAGATCTCTTTATGTTCATTCCCGAGCGATCAGCTGATGTTCCAAATTTACTTAGCATATGTTTTTCTATTAAAAGCTGTTTTATTGTTCATTCAGAGGTTATGTTCCTATTATGATTTGAAAATGCATATTTTGTACAAGTTATTCCATTGATTGAAGGGTTACGTTAGCATTGGATTTTTATTAATTCTATGAAAAATAATTTTTCAACGTTAAGATAAATAAATAACAATAACCCTTGCTACAAATGTTTAAACACCCTTGATGTACATTTCGCCAACACAGTTAGCATCATCAGAAGGTTACAAACATACTCATGTTTGTACCATACATACATGTTTGTAACCTTCTGATGATGCTAACTGTGTTGGCGAAATGTACATCAAGGGTGTTTAAATATTAGTAGCAAGGGTTGTTTTTATTTATTAATCATAATTACGCTAATGTGCTCTGATAAAATTTATTTCAACGTTAAATTTAAAATTTGAAATAATATTTGCAATTAAAGCAGTAAAATATCATTTTAAAAAAGAATTTAGTTTCATAAAACCGTGGCATTCCATTTGAATTACTGCTATTACTATTATCATATTTTGAATCGAATTATTTTCAGAACTATTTCTTTTGAACAAAATTATTTGTTGAATAAGTATAATCGACAAATTGTAAGATAGAAAAGGTTTATAAAACCAAACAACAGACGAAGTATTTTTCAATTATCTCTGTATTTATATCCCTGTAATATTTATCTATGTGGCGAACACATTAAAATTATAAAGTAAGGATGGATGTAAACAGTTTAGTTTTGCAGGAGTGTTGAAGAAAGGGTTAGGCACGTGACGGAAATAAAATGTTTTCGCTATCCCACAACAGTGTGGGTAAACATCTGTTTCTGGGGTTGGTAAGTTGTCGAGGTGTTGGCGCTACCACATGGTTGGAGGTGTTGGCGTTACCACATGGCTGGAGGTGTTGGCGCTACCACATATCGGTTCAAAGGTGAAAGTTTCTAAGTGTCCATGACTAGCCCTCCTATTTATATTATACGTATAAATAAATAAAGTTAATTTAGCATTGAAAAATAGTGTTTTGAATTAACTGCCTTAGTTCCCAAAACGATATTTTAATGTGCGAACGTTTTTGAAAACGAAACCTGAAGAAGATTATCACTAAGAACAGCTGTTTTCGAGTTCACTTGAAGTTTATTCGGGGTTTATGTTTAAATAATTGTCAAATATAATGTAATATTTATTCAAAAATATAGTATATTTGATTTTTAAAGAAACCTTTATTTCCTACCCTTTTTTTCAACACACCTCGCAAACTTAGCTAAATGTTTATGTTTATTCGTACTTTCTAACTATGGTACATATGTTTGCCACAGCAATATATGAGTGTTTTCTATTTGAGGCTGTATTTAATCTTACTTGTTCTTTTATCTCTAGTTCATATATACACATGTTATCGACGTCACATCCAACACAAGTACCGCACTAGAAGTAATTATCGGCCACTACAATTTACCAGGCTTTGCGATAATGGAATGTACGATCCACATAATTGCAGAGAATTGGCTCAAATTGTAAGCAAGTTATGTGTTGCTAATTATGTGCATCCAGATGAGTGAATGTAACATATGCAGGTGATATTATATCTCTAGGTACAAGACTGGGTGCATGAATGCGAGTGTTGCATTGTTGGCTAAATACTTTGCACTCTAGTGGAAGCCACTTCAACCTTCAGGTCAAGTTTACCTTATTCTGTGATTTATTTTATATCCGAATTTACATTGCGGGTTATTGCTATTACATAGTACTGGTTGCATGATAATGTAACAATGAATTATTCCGGCATGTTACCGCGTCTATTGCAATAACCTAACCAAACTTCACCTAACCTAACCTAGTAGCATTTAGTCCAACCTAACATCACCCTCTCTAACCTAGCATCATCTAACTCAATCTAACCTAACCTAACCAAACTTCACCTAACCTAACCTAGTATCACCTAACCTAACCTAGCATCACCTAATCTAACCTAGCATCATCCAACCTAATCTAGCATCACCTAACCTAATCTAGCTACAACTATTTAAACCCAGCATCACCTACACTAACCTATAATTACCTAACTTAGCTTGATGTCACCTAATCACCTAGCCCAACGTAGCATCACCCGACATAATCTAACACCACGTAACCTAACCTAATATTACCTAACCTAATATTACCTAACCCAACCTAGCACCATCCGACCTAACCTAACATCACATAACCTAACCTAATATTACCTAACCCAACCTAGCATCACTTAACTTGACCCAATATCACAAATCTCGACTGAACAATACGTAGCTTAACCTAGCATCTCCTAAACTAACCTAGCATCACTTAAACTACAAACGGTAGCCTAACGTCACCTAGCATCTCCTTACCTAATCTAACATCACCTAAACTAACCTACAGATTTTGCTTAGAAATATTTTATTTTTCCCTGTAACGAAAGCTCTTATGTGCTTTTCAATTCAATAAGTAATAAAATTAAACTTGTAAAAATGTTTAATGATTTTATAAACTCATAATAAATTACTGGCTATCTGAATATTGACATTAATAATACATTTGAACAATTTATCGAGCTATCTACCCCCATAGATAATGAAAACACCATTGTTCAGTTTTATCAAAAGTAATACTCCTAATGTGGTGTACCAAGAGGGGTTTTTGGCAATCTACAGATCCCACCAGAATATTGAAATTATTTACACGGTTGGATCTAAACTGGACAATGGCGTTGGGTGTGCGTTTTAAGCGTCGGGACGTACCTACACGTGTGGAT
This sequence comes from Prosapia bicincta, assembly GCA_036971475.1. Lineage (NCBI taxonomy): Eukaryota > Metazoa > Arthropoda > Insecta > Hemiptera > Cercopidae > Prosapia > Prosapia bicincta. Next base: position 31,546,291 of record JBAIZL010000002.1, read on the forward strand.
TGCCCTCAGCTTGCAGTGTTTTCACGTCAGAACTATTTGCTCTTTTCAAAGCGTTTACTGTCATTTAATTTCGATTAGTCATTGCCATTTACGTAGTTGAATAGTTAGATTTTAAACATTGAGATGGACAATCAGTAAAAACATCGCCTATCTGTGCCTGTCACGTAGTATCATATCTACGCAGTCAGGAAATGAGTATTGAATACGTATGTGCTTGTGGTTGCTTGGAAAACCTGTTGCCAAGTGTCGAAGATGTTTTATAAAAGGAGGGTTTCAAGTCTGTATGTAGAGTTTTCAATTTAGTTCTTGTAGAGAATTAAATTAGTCTGGGTGTGAGATGTCATCAGTCAGACAGTCAGAGAAGGAGGGGGTTTAGTGACCCTGAGGTTTTGCAGCGTCTGCCACGTGACACTAGCTGCAGGTACGAATAGATAAGCAGGGTTTTTAGTAACAGGACTGGTTTTAAGAGGGGTGTTTGCATTGCAGGTTTTTTATTCTGTGAGATGGTAAATATGTTTTTATTCTGGGGGACAACGTTTATGTAAACTGGCTGGCTGACTCTCCATTTTTTCTTTATCTGGTGAAAAAAGCCTATTTATTATAAACAGTTTAAACCATTCTATGCCAGGTTACATCGATGAACTGTAACGCAGGTCCCATAGCACAGAGGTTCTTGATGTTGGGCGACTTTAGTGTTCGTAATACATTTACGAAGCTTGTAATAACAGGTTTTGTACTTTAGAGGAGTCAACACGTCTATGTGTACGGACGCTACCTGGTAGAGAGTACGATAACTTGGTACTTTATTTGTTATTCTGCTACATTAAAATGCTAAGCAAGATAAACTCAGGATCGATTTAAGATTCACTTAGAATGACAAACTTTAGTGATTGCAACGTCTAACAGTTCCATCACTTTTGCAATAAATGCCTAAATTATATTACACTGTACACACATGAATCAAACATACCAAATTCAGATATTTTAATAAACAGAAAAAATTTCTCCGAGATTAATGAAGAAGCAGAGAGTGTGGGGAACCTGTTTAAACTGAAGTCACATTATTCCAAATGTATGAATGGACACGACTGGGATTGATTTATGTTTTTAGAGATTTCATCTCGACAGAACGAGCGCTACCTAACCTGAAACGTTTTTGATTTATGTGGCTTTGGATAATGCATGGCCTTCCCTTACTGCTCAGTGAAACACTGTGCTCACAGATACGTGTTTGCCTTGCTTCCCGGTCACGTGATCAGTGCACAGATGAAGAAAGTATCTATCTTTCTGAAACCTAGACGATAATAGGTCAGAATATAAGTTTATTAAAGTATGTGTACATTTAAATTATTTTATTATTTACCCATATCGACCTGTGTGTGTCTTTAACCTTTGTGTATGGATATTTACTAGTAATATACCGTAAAGTATTTTATGTATTCACTTCTCCAGCTTTTATTCGAATCAGGTCACAGATATTCCAGTCACAGATGAACTAAGTTTAGCAATGATGCAAGGTTATATTTAAAATTAATTTAAAAAATCATAGTTCTGGACAGATAAAATAAAAGAGGAATATTTTGTATGCATATATTTGTCCAACACAGCAAAATCGACTTAGTTCAATTCAAAGCTCTGAATTTAAAATGCTTTTTATCATTGAAAAATATAAAAATAATCAATTCAAAACATTTTTATTTTACCAATTGAGCGTTTTGTAAAGTATCAAAATATTTGTATATACTATTTTAATTATTTTACTTTAAAACAAGGTTTGGTTGGAACTTTTCTATAATAAGAAAGAATTAAAATAAAATATACAAATATATTTTCCTTTTTCTAACATATTCAGGTACCAAATATTCTAGTCACAGATGGAATTTCGCGGCCCATCTATGTTAAACAATGATGCTTTGCTTTGTTTGAAAAGGTTTTTAAAAAATCGTAGTTCTAGACAGAACAATTTAACTAAATTTATAGAATTCGCAACGATCTGTAATGAAAAACCTTAGTAAGAAATGTAAGTGTGAAGAGAGAAGGCTTTTAATGGACGGAAGTAGAGGAGACTTCTATCTGCAGTTGTACTTGTCGCAACATTTCTCTTTCTTCTCATTACAGGATTTATCCTTTCTATTAAGTTTTATAAAATGTGTTTATCTTTGTAATTTTATGTCTCGCAGTAACTTTCAGTGGAATACATTTCAATATATGACCATTTTACGCTTAAATTTCATCAAATGTCACTAGGTTTTATAAACATTCAGTTTTATCTTCAGTTTTATTATAAAGTGCGCTTACTTAATTAAGAGATCGGAACGAATAAACTTTACAACCGCTACAGGTTGAACACCTCCATATTGTCATTTATTTACTAAATCATTGTTAGCGGAACGATCAGCTGAGCTTGCTGGGTCAATTATTTGTTGTTTGTGTTTGCAGCTTCGCCGTTTGCCCGAGAGGATGGTTTGGTTTATTTACATATTTGACAACTTTTGAGATTTCTTTAAAAAATATTAATATACTTTTGTTTAGATATCAGCTGCGGCCTTGAAGCGGGTTTTATGTAATTCAGCGCAATCTATGCAAGATTACTTTCATTTTGAAAATAGTGGATATGATTTATAAGGGAATACACACATATTGGGGTAACCGATGCTACTGCAAGCCTGATGCAAGAAACACATATCACTAATAGAAAACTGTTGGCGTTTTATTCACGAGAAAAAATTTTTTAGCAAAATCACATTTTCCTTTTTTATTTTTTTATTTACACTATTTATAAATATTTGTTTTCATTAAAAACTTTTAAGACACAGTTTTCCATTTTCCTTCTTTTTTATTATAATTTAAGAGTTTCCCTTTCCTTTCACTTCTTTTGAAGTATTAATACTATCATGTAACTTTGATTTTTTTGTAATTTTATTTAATTTCTCATTTATCATCTCCTTTTAATTTATTTTGCTTCGTTTAGGATTTAATGTTTACACTTCATAAATATTTTCTGCAGTTTGCATCTATAATTAGCTAATATATTTTCTTTTAAATAAATATTCTTTCCCTTTCTAGTACAAATCCATGAATTTCCTACAAACCTTTATCCCATTCAGGGATCAGTTATTTCTGGGCTTCATGACCCTTCTAAATTCACCAGTTACGCATGGTTTCCTTTAAAAAATATTTTAAAAAAAGTCATACTTCTAGAAAGATAAATTAAATATAGTGTAAATAATATTATTACTAAAATATCAAGTAAATAACCTTTCTCTTTTCTATTAAAACCTTATGAATTTAAAATTTCTCATTCTCAAATGCGCGTTATTGTATTTGGTATGCTGTTCTACTTTGTCAAATTTGTATATTTTAATGTTTTGACTTTACCTAAAGCTTCTAGATCACACATTCATAACATGTTACTACAAAATATTATTTCTCATTTCTTTATAGATTTAAAATTTTAAATTGTAAATGATAGTTCATTGAATGATGTATTGATTTTTTTACATCAGTAAAAAAGTAAACATTAAAGATTGCAGATTGCACAAAGAGAGCGATTATCTCGTTTCAGAACTTGAGCGAGTGCAACGTAGAGTTAAAGGAAACACCACCATTTCAAGCATTGTTCTCCTTATAAACGTTTATTGTTTAATTAAGGGAATAAATTAGCAATTCTTGAGATGTTAGGCTACGTGTATTGCGACATTAGGGCGATATCAAACTGCAAATTCCAATAAAGTACTTTCAAAGGGACTAATTGCATTTTCCGTTTTAATTAAACAAAAATCAAGTGACATTCTAATATAAAAATATATATTTGTTGATTACATCTTCACATGAGCTAATAGTTCTCACTGATATTCAGAGTTACTGTCTGAGTTGATAATGGGACACCTCTCCTGAAATGGCCGTCCTCAACAATTATAAAAGTAAGTGCTACTATAGGCAAGTGTAACATACTTACAAATGTTTTTAATAAAAATATATAATAATAAATAAAGAACCTATGTCTATATATAATTGCACAGGAAAAAATACTGCAATTGAAAGGTCTATTTTTGTTTTATTAGAAACTACTGTTCTGATTATCACGGAAAATTTAATAAACAGAAAACTGGTTGGAAACTATTCAGAATAAAACTACAGACTTCATTACAGCAAAACATTAAACACATAATCTGTATATTCTAATGCGTATTTATTAATTGTATATTGTGTTAAATGTATTTGATTTGAATATCGTATTACATATATGATATTTATATATGTATTACGATAGATATTTACAATTAAATGTGTTTAAGTATATATTATGTGTATATTAAATTAGGTTTAATTATTTTTAAATTTTATTACGTTATGTTTTTTGTATATAATATTTCGAATTACTTTTATAATGATTAAATATGTTATTATGCCTATCACGCTATAAGGGATTTGAACATTTTGATACATAGAGGTTATGTTATTTATATATGCACTACGTATATATTAATTGTTAAATATGTTATGTATATAATGTTGTATATTATATTTTCTTATGTTGTAGTCTATTACTTCTATATTATTTGAATCGTGTATTACGTTGTATTATTTGTAGGTCTATATAGTATTGCGTATATGTATATTATTTGTATGTTGCATTAGGTTATACAATTTGTAAATTGTATTACGCATATACTATTTGATTACAAATATATATTTGTATTAGGTATATATTATTTTTATATTGTAATACTATGCATTATTTTCTAATAGTATTACGATGTTATATATATATATATATATATATATATATATATATATATATATATATATATATATTGTATTTCGGTATAATATCTGTGTATTGTAATATTTTACATTATTTCTATATTGTATTACGATGTTGTGTTTGCATAAGGTTGTTATATTTATATAATTTGAGTATTATACTATGCATATAATTATAATTACATCTTGTTGAGGTTCATATGTATCTCGTAGAAAACAATCTCTAACCTGGCTGAAAGAAATTCTAATTCACAACATCAACCCTCCAGTAGCTGGGATTCTTCGTAGATAGTATAACCTATAATATCCCGCTCTTCCCAGTAGCATAGGATCAATGTTTCCCTTAGTCCTACTCAATTCCATATGCCTCCTTTATCCTTCTACTTACAAGTAGTGTGCAAGTAGACTTCTGCTTCTGGCCCCGGTAAAAAGTCTAATTCACATACGCGACCCGGTTCACACGATGCTCTCGTCTCCTTCTTATCCTCTGCCAGGTTGTTTCTACTCCTACCTTAAGCCTACTACTGTACACAAGCCTTACCTAAACTTCATAAGTGATAGTGATCGTTCGAAATGATCAAATTATAACCAAAGAAAAACTAGTTCTACCACGCTTTAGAGCAGGACCCCTTCATGTGTCTGGCGCTATCCACTCAAGCTGTGACAGAACCAGGGAAGATTCAGGTTTTTTATATTTTGTCTCCTAATTTGAAACGATTTTTTAATCTATATTTAATATGTATTATGCATAAATATCTCAATTTTACATTTTTATAAAATACTTGTATGTAATAGATTAAAAATAATGGTAAAAAGTATTATCAAACGCCCACCGTTGGCATTTCTGCAAACTCAATGATGCACTTACTAGTAAAGATGGACATTCCGTAGAAACGTGTCTGCTCCCGTTGTCTTTCCTTTCCACATTTAAGGCAAGACCTCTGGTGGTTTGCATCCTTAACATCCGATTCACGTGAAGGACACAATGGCATAATAGTTGTATTGCTTACCTAATAAGGAGATGTTTGTAGAAAACTTTTTATAGCGATTTAGAGTCAAACATAATTGTTTCTATAACATAGTATCAAAACCCATTTAATAAAACATTTTTCAAAATAAAAGAAATTCTTTTATATAAATAATTGTTCTAAAAGTACAGTAACAACTTGTCAAAATTGTTTAAACAAAATTGCAATTTTCTTTGCTAATAGAAATTCCTGTAATGTTTCATAAACGTTTTGCTATTAATGATAAATTATTTCATTTAGTGCTACGTTCGTACTTCGAGGGATATTAAAAGCGTTTAACATGCAACCGACGTGTCACTATGCGCTAGGATTAGCACTGTGCCTTAATACGCGCCATATGCTGCGGTCCTGCGTGCAGTACACTGTTTCAACATTCACTGATTGTCTCATATTCAGCAATATATTCCCATAAAAGCTTCATTTCTAGTTTCTTTAATGCTAATAATTAATATACTTAGTTATAGTGAGAAGAAATACGAGCAAACCTTCCAAGAGACGTTGAAGTCTCTCTCAATGACGCACATTCATACAAGGTACAGCAATAACTTGAAAAATAAATAAGTTACACTTTTAATTTATGGGCTTAATTTTAGAAAAGACAGGATATATGTGTATATTGCTAGTCAGAAAAACCTCTGATTCTCACCCTTTGTCATAAAGAATTAGCACAATGCTCTGGTTTAAAGCATTGATTTATTTCTGTAATTAATCTTAGATTATACTAGTGAGCCCCGAAATGTGTAACGATAAAGATTTCTAGCCAAAATGATAAACGTAATATTCATAAATCATCCCTTAAAGTAAAGAAGAATTATGTTTTACAATAGGCATTTTACTTTCAGAATTTCTCACAGAAGCAACAAAAGCTATAATAAATATACAAAGTCAAATAAAAGACACAATGATTTGAAAATACCGGTTTGTGAATGGCCGACAGACAAGCTGCAACAGTTTTTAACCTTCATGTAAGCCATGTTGGTACATAATATTAGTAGTTCCATCTGTCGTTGGTTCGTTGTGTCGGTTTGTAGATCAGTATTTGTGGTTTAGATATACATTAATCTATGTGCCAATAAATGCTGCGTGAGTTTTGGTTTCAATGACCGTAAGCGACTGAACCATCGTTCGTTATGTCGGCATTCTCGCAGACCGTATATTTTACTGTTATTTAGCGACTTCTTTGAATAACGGACACCATCAAACAACGGACACTTTGTGAAATACGGACGATGAATGTGAGCAGGCTTTACTTCACAATCATGTGTTCTATTGGCTGCTACATTATATGAGAAATGGATTTCCTTTTATCCCAGTAACATAAATCTCCTCAAGATCCGCAGTACCATTGCAGTACAAGGACACTGGAAAGATTTAAAGACATTGTATGGGGTTTGTATGAAGTCCTTTGTTGAAATCTTTTTGCCATATTACAGATTTGTTGCATAATACAAATAACTAGGGGTAATGCATTATATAATACATAAACCATATTACAGCCAGTAACTATCTTTTCTATATAGCATACAATAACTATTTTTGTTATTTTTACACAAATAAGATATAAACACGGCTGAAAATAAATAAATATATAATTGTTTCAAATGCTTCACAAAAACCACGTGACAAGCAGACCTGAAATCATCTTTACTACATGACCATGGATTAATAACAATACTAGTCATTAAGTATCACTGCTACCAATAAAGTAGGTTGATACTTTTAAGATCAGGTAAGTTTCTTTTCATTATCGACAGAATACTCTAAGCTCCGCAGTTCTAAAGACAAAGCTAGCGACACACGGGCGGAATGTAAATTATTTATGGAATTTCTCAAGATACTTTCCACAGAATCTTACTGATTCCGTCTCGACGTCGAAGGGCAATGTTTGTTTCTCAATTTGTAAATTGAAATTGGATTTCAATACATATATTTTAAAACTTCATCCACTCTGACTCTGTGTTTCCTCCAGAAATACTTTTTCAAAACAATCTGTTTTCTCTATCAGTACATATTAATTTTTCCAAGAATTTAAATTTTATTCCGCTTCGAAACCCTTAAATAGATTATTTTTATTTTGTTTATTTTTATATGTTCCAAATAATGAAAAAAATTGTTTATTTTGTAAATGAAAAATGAAAAAAATATACCTATAATATTGTTTACCTCTTCCAATAGTTGTATATCCAATACTTTACATATAAATAACCAACGAAATGCAGTGTTAATTAATAAACCACATTGTAGACGATATAATCGAAAATAGAATAATCGATTTTGATATTCACAGTTGTATTGTAAAACAAGAGGTTACAGAAGGTTCAGGATTGCTCAGTTTTTTGTAAGAGAACTGTAACTTTGGAGAACACGTGATTCGGAATTAGTCTTTTTGGAAATCGTTCGAATTTTGAAAGCAACAGAGTTAGTTAATCGGAAACATTTCGATTGGTGTTCGTTTAACTCTTTACAATAGATTTATTCTCTTGAAAACCCAGTTCTTTTTTCTTAATTAGTTATTTTAATACTAGAAACAAGTATTATAAACACAAATATTTTAAATTCATTTCCTACTTAGGCGAACAAAAAAAAATACTTTAGTTAATCTTTGTTAAATAATTACAAATAATATAAATAAGGTATCATATCCTGAGCGTTAAAACAGCTTTTCTTACACATAACCTATAACATAAAATTCACTGTTTTATGAAATCATATGTTATCACTTTATGTAGGCCAAAATAACTATATTGCTTACCTTGGCCTTTTTGTGAAAAGTGTTTCTCCCCAAAAATAAAACAATTCCTTAAATTTCATTATTTAAATATTACTTTAAAAAAACTGTACTAACATTAAGTGTCATCCACTACAATTTAAAAAAAAAGTTATTTGAACTTGAGTAGATGAATAAAAAGTAATCTATTTACGATTGAAAATTTCAACAATATTTATATATATATATATATATATATATATATATATATATATATATATATATATATATATATATATTACCTGAGGTTATACAAATACAAGAATATTTATTAATTTATATTCAAAGCTTTTCGTTGGCAAACAGTACCAACATCATCAGGAATGAAAAATACAATAATGCAAGATATAGGCCTAAAACATATGTTAAATTATAAATATAATTTCTGTATAACATATATAAGGAGAATATCTCTCTATATAAGGAGAGTAGGAAGTAGTAGAAGGAACTGAATGAATATGTTATTAGCTACAATTAGAAACAGTAGTGGCAACAACAGCCCATGAAGAACTATATAGCCGACAGACTGTCAGAAAGTGTATAGCCTCTACGACGTTATACTAAACGGATTTACTAAAAAAACAAGAAGGGATTGAGAGAGCTCCAAGGTTGTGCTAAATACAGGACATAAGAAACCAAATTAACAATGGATTTATCGTATAAGTGGGATTAAGGATGGTAGCTTTCTAATTCCGAGATTCCTCATGAACAGGTTGACATAATATTGTCAGAAAAGGAAAGGTTCGCGTCCTAAATTTTAAAATAAAACTGCCTCCGATTGAAGGAAGGATGGTTACGTATAAAACTGTCCACAAATTGTCTCTCGCTTTCAAAATCTTTCGTCTATGAAACATTAAGCTACCACCTGCTCCTCCTACTTTCTAGACCCATAACAAGGTCGCGTGTTTGCATAGTAGTCTGGTCACGGTGACGTCACTTTGGTAACTGCAGTCGTTCTAATACAACAATAGGAAACATAACTCAGCGAGTTTAATTAATTGAAAGGCCCGGCTATAAACTTTATCGCTAACTGCTCGACCAAAGCCGTTTGTAACAAGATAAACTTCTGTAATTGTGTGACGTCATTTGAAGTAGGTTTAGTAACCATTACGTCTAACCATATAAATTAGTCTCTAGACGAGTTCATACTAACTAAATTAGTTGTATTTAGGAAACATAAATCTAAACTATAATAAGAATTAAACTGTAAACATTTTTTATTTTTTCTGTTTCTAGGGAATCAGCTCAAAAGAGTGGTTTTTGTTAATATTCTATTGATTTAAAAGCGAATTGAAAAATAACGGTTTGGTTTCGTATGGATATACATCTCTTTAATAGATTTGAGATACACAATAAGTGTATTTAATGTCTATGAGACGAGGCGGTGGTGAAATGGGTTTCATTAGTTATATGGGTTACGTGGGTTAAATAGGATACACCACACACACACACACACACACACACACTGCAACGTGCCGACGCTCCTCGACGCTCAGCCCCAACCGCCGTAAACCCTACCGTTAACCAGCTCAACAGCGCAAGGCCGGCCACCACACGCCCGTTGCAGAGCAAGAATTTTGAAACGAGCCGCTCGCAGCAAAGCCACGAACGCTGTGCAGTGCTCGCCAAAATCTGCCAGAGAACCAGTCACAGGACTTAAAAAAGAAAAAACCTAACTTGCTGCGGATATTACCCTTTACGGGTGAGTCATCCCGGGGAAGGAGTTCATTTGAAAGACATCTAAACGGCGAAATGACCATATCAATTGTAGGAGAGTGTAAGCAACTTGTTTAAAAGAACATACTCAGTTCGTTTGCTAGTTAGTTGAAAAATATTTATTTTTTAATTTTAAGAAATATGAATTTAAATTTACATAGCACAGTGTGTATCTTATTTGAACTTAAGTTACCTTTTATGTTGTTTCTCACAAATGTTAAGAAACCATGCTATTTGTTTATTCTATTTTAAAATTAAAAATTTAATTAAGATTTTACAATTTTAGTTTACTTAATATCAGAATGTAAAGAAGCGTAGAACTTTGCTCAATTTAACACTCAATCTTGCCTGTTAAAATATAACCCTTTCACACCTGAAGTTTTTGTTATTATCTTCAAATTAAATATCTCTTTTCTCTTAAGTGACTATTTAAAACCCTTGACTGCTTGTCCTAACTTTATTTCAATATCCCTGGTTATGTAACCTTGAAAATTTAATTGTCAATGTTTGTTTATGTTTACTTAGATTTTTACTTGAAAGTTATTTGTTACATTCTACAAATTTTCGTTTTAACCCTTTTGTTTCTAGCAAAGCTTTACTCTCCAGTATACTCCGACAGCTCCCTGACCTTTACATTATGTTCAACTAGTTAAAATCTCTAAACAGACAATTTATTTATGGCAACATTCTATATAGCCATGTAAGTGATAAAATTTTTCCTATATCTCTATCAACTTCAATTGACCTCAATCAACTTTTAAACAGATCCTTAATCATTTACAAAAGAAATCTACAAATTTACTAAAAATTTTTTAACCCATTTAATAGAAAATATTTAACCCTTTGGTTACAATTAAATTAACCCTTTCTGCAAGAAAGTCATACATATTGAAATTTACTAAAATTTACTGAAACATAGTTAAAACCCTTTTAAACAGATCCTTAATCATTTACAAAAGAAATCTACACATTTACTAAAATTTATTTAACCCTTTTATTAGAAAATATTTAACCCTTTGGTTACAATTAAATTAACCCTTTCTGCAAAAAGTCATACATACTGAAATTTACTAATATTTACTGAAAATTTATCAACGCAATTTCTGAAGGAAATTGATATTTACTAAGTTTTGATTAACTTTTGCTGAATGGTTACTACTAACCCCTTTCCCTTAATTATATAACTTATATTTTAACAAATTTGCAAAAATTTCATTTTTCTTTTTAAGTTTCCATATCACCAACATATTATTATATATATATATCATGAAATAAACAAAAGACACTTATAATTTATAAAAGAAAAAACTTATTTTAATATATTAGCTAGTCCCACTCACAATTTTAAAATCACTTGTATTACTTAACCCTTTTGTTGCACTCTTAAAATCTGTAAATTCTACACGTATCAAAGTCATAACCCTTTATTTTTACTCAAACTATAATTTAATTTAATTTATTTAATACACATATATATTTTTACCCTTTTCTAAATAAAATCAACTGTTTAAATTAAATAGCTTGAATTATTGGTATAACCGTTGTTTATTTAAACGAGAACAATATATGTTAATTGGTTTCACTTTTACAAATTTCATAATAACTTCTTCTAAATAAACCAACAACTCAGTTTAATTTAATTATATGAAATAACGTTCCTCTTTTTAGGAGTACTTGAAAATAAAGCATGACCTTCAAGTCAGCTGTGGTAAACAACTGCCTTTGTCCGCCATCTTGCATGCTTACCTTTAACATATCATATTTAATTTAGTACAACCTATCTCTTACTTAATTTCCTTGCACCCTCATAAGATTTTAACCCTTTAAATTATTTAAATCCCTTTATTTGAGTTGTTTACTATGAAACCTTAACCCTTTACAATATTTCTAACCTAAAATTTTTATTTCCCTTACTTTCATGAAATGCAACATATTTTCTGCTTTTAAGGCATCGCCATCTCGAAATCCCTTCTTTAAAACAAAGCCACCAGTATTTTACTTCTGAATTTCCAAGTTTACTGTTTATGGTTTTAAAATTTATTTAAATTGTATAACATTTTCCCATAAAAAAAAATTTCTTTCAAATTAAAATTTTCTAATTTGCAAAGGGAACTCAAAGCAGATCTGACCTGAAATTTTTCCACAAATTACAGCCTGCACATTTCTCCCTCTCTCTTCAACTCTCGCCTTGTTCTCTAGCGGGGTGAGGAGGTCCGGCTTGGCTGTTCAATCTACCCGACGGTGGAAACTTGGATGATTCCCCACGAGTTGCCGCCATTTTTGGAAGTCACCTTTCCTTTGTGCTCCAGGTCTGCTGGGCTCCCTCCTTTGTCTGTCTGAACGCTCCTATCTTCTTTCTTCGATGCTTTTAGCACATTTTTTAAATTTGAGACTCTTACTAATAAAATTTTTAGCTTCAAACCCTTTTTTGACACTGTTCCTTACTGGGCATTTTATATCACATAAAAGAAATTTTTTTTTTTTAAATCGTTTACAAAGTTATTTGAATTTTGTTTATTTAAGTTTGAATTTTAGTATTATTTTTAAAACCTGTTTGCTAGGTTAACACTGTTCACTTCGCCTTACCCTTTTGTAGTAAGGTCGACGTGTAGTTAATATTGACACACAAAACTTTTTAAGACGCTCGCACATATTGATCGAATTTTTTAGGGATACCTCTTTCGGCTCGAACTCCAGTCCGTAAAGGCCCCATTTTCGGAAACACAACGCACGACATACCAGCGAAACGAATTTTCCTTAGCCACTCATGGTTTTTAAACGGTTAACGGTAAAACACTACTGACCATTGTCTTTACCGGAGCCAACCCCGACAATACGTCCGTACACTTCAAGAGTCCTGGTTTAGCTGGGCGCGTCTTGACGCTAAGCATTTCTTCCCACGAAGAAGCCTCCCTTCTCCTGTCTGGTCCCACAATGCATCTCAACCAATAAGGATCTTTATCGATTTCGTCATGATCGGCGCTTATCTCCTTTATTCTCTTTCACCCTGCTCGCAAAAATCAATATTTTAGATCAAATCTAGCCTCTTTTTCGTTCTAGCCGTATAACTCTTTATGGGTGCCCTTAATGAAGTTTTCTTATTCTTAGTTTTTGATTTTTCTCGTCTCGCTGTATCTTTGGAAATGTCGATGGTAGACCTAGGTCAATTTTGACAATTTTCCCCTTGCAAACGACCCTACTTTAAAGTTTCTAACCCCTCTTACGGTGGCTTGGTTTGTTTTATATACAAAAATTTTAACTCTTCGTGTTTAAAATTTTTTCTCTTTGCGGTATGTATTCCCACAGAATACAGCCCGCCGCAACACACACACACACACGCACGCACGCACGCACGCACACACACGCACACACACACACACACACACACACACACACACACACACACACACACAGTATGTACGTGTATATATATATTTGATAATAATGTATTATTCATTCCTGATGAAGTTAGTATTGTTTATCAACGAAAAGCTTGGAATAAAAATTAAAGTCTATTAGTTTTTTAAAAATTACTATACAAGATAACGTTATATATATATATTCAATTATTGGTCGATTAAGACTGGTTATAAATTATTTGTTTATATATAAGTATTCACAAAAGCATATATAATCAAAACAGTGGTTTACTGTTTTTGTTACTATTGTTATATCTGTAGAACCCTTATAACAACCCATATTAACACATGGCTTAATTGGGTTGCATGGGTTGAATGGGTTACAAAGGCAAAGTGATTAAAATGTTGCTTGACCGTTGTGGGAAAATCGATAATATTCGACCGCTGTGTAAAAGCTCGTCGAATAAATGTATTAAAAATAATAAATAAATGTAAATGGTAAACAAACATTTGAAGAGATACTAGATTCATGTTATATTTAAGTCATGACATTTTTCTTAAATATTCTAATAGAGTGTCTAAATATTTAGGCACTCATTAGTTTACCCCGTGTACTTCGTTTCTTGAACAGAAAAATGGGACCTTAAAGTAAAATAACTACGAAGTAAGTGTAGCGCCACATTCAGGCGCATATTCTTTCTACAAATGTAGTATATCCGTCAAAAGGAAGGTTGTATTATTGAAAAGAGCAGGAGCGGGGTTAAGTAAGAAAGATGAGAGACAAGTCGGTTCGGAGGCGATAGGTTTGGCAAATAACAGCACATTCAGTGTTGCCAATCTATCAAATCGTCTTGCTACGTAAAATATCCCATATGTCATTGTGTTGGCAGCTACACGAGTTTCGCAGGGAAATTTAGTCAAGTGGTTTTCTGTTTCACCTCTAATATTCTTGATGTTTGCCTTTTGTGAGAAACGAGAATTGCTCAAAACCTTTCGCCAACATTAATTGTTAGCATTTTCAAGGTTAATTTCTCTGTTAAAAGGCAATAGAATTTTGTGTTATTCACGCCCATTATATAAGTATAAAACATTATGGTATATCCTAAAGCATGTCTAGTTGTTTTCTAGTTCTCGATTTATTAATTAGCAGAAACTAATCTGTGATGTTAATTTCTCTAGTGAGACAAAAATTACATATATTTATTACTATCCATTCTAATAATATTTGTATAACAGATTAACATGCGCAAATTAATATTGATAAGTGAACCGAATATTCAGACACGTCAAAGTAACACAGGGTTAGTTGTATTTACCTGGATTTATATATTTATGAGCGTCTTTTGAAATGCGAATATATAATTTAAATGTGATTCTTAATGGTATTGCTTTAGTGACGTAATGAGATCAAGACATCTGTGGAAGACGCTCGGCTTCAAAGGGAAATGTAACTTTGAATAATTTAAAGGGCCGTTGGTCGCAGGACTCGGCTTGTCAAGAACAGAATGCGACGACTGCTTAGATTGCAATCGTGCATTGCTAGAACGTTTTTATAAAGGAGTGACATCGGATGCTGTAGAATAATTATTCAAAATTTCTATAACTTTAAAATTTTTAATTTAACAATCTTTATTTCTATTAATAATATTTGTATACATTTAAGTACATTATTCTGCCTTTCCTAAAACTAAAACAACATTTTTCGCTGTCGCGTTTCGGATTAACTTCATTATCGAAACATTAAACCGTACTCCAACACTATCAAAACTTTAAACTATATTTCAGTTTAATGTTGTAGTTGATAGTATAAATCCTGAATCTGTGAAGCGATAAATATAAGTAAATTGTTTGTCATCTAAAGTGGTGCTCACAAATGTCGTACAGGCATGAGGGTTATGTGCGAGGACAGAAGAAATCCAGAAGAATGCCATATTGAACCCAATGAGAACAATCTTCGTGGCTTTACAAATGGACAGTTTATATGTAAATTTTAAAATAAATTACCTTTAATAAAAAGCAGAAAGAATTTGTTTTGGAGAGTTATTTAGGGGGTACATCGGCCAACATTTAGAAGCGTAACCGGGAGCTCCCACTTCAGAAACAAACCGAAACTCAGATTTATTGCTGCGAAAATACAAATAATAACGAATACACACAAAAGGTTATTTTTAAAAAACGTTAATCTTTATATATAGAAATGAATGAACGTATGGGCCTTATGCGTTACTAAACCACTGATTCGTTCGATATTAAACTCTTTAAATTGCTGAGTACATTCCTGCCATAGTAAGTTTTCTGGCATACTAAGTCTTAGGGGCATTGCCAGGAGCGCACAGGTGACAAGAGACCCCCTTAAAGTCAATTGATTTTAGCAGCAAAACATTAATTTATAAAACGGTGCTTTTGAGCAAAATAGCTTCCCGGCGACATAACAATTTTTTACGTCTTCAAGTACCAAAATAGCATAATATATGATTTTCTATCTGATCTTAATTTATTCACTGAATTTATTCCAAATTTTCGTTCCTAAGAAACCCTAAACAAATTTAAATAATTTTAAAACATATTTCAATGCCATTTCTATACAATTTTCTGTTTCAATTTGTGTATCCACCAGACAAAAAACCAAAAATATTATATATCCATCGCACTTCAATAAATAACATCCAATCAAAACTTTTAGTCACACTTTTCTTGATCGACTACTATAAGTTTAGCTATTATTATGTTTATAAAATACTAAACTACGTTTAGCTAATGTTAACAAGCCATTCATTTACTTTTAGGCGGTACGAAGTTCGCAGGGTCAGCTAGTTAGAAATAAAGGTCGGGGTTGAAACAAAAGTAATAAGTGGCAATAGTGAGCATATAATGGATTTTAACTGCAACATAACCTCTAATTGCTAATTAATAGATTGGATACATTCTAGTTATATCATGAAGCAAGTTAATATTCACATCTGTGCCAAATGCGCTGAAACAAATGTTGTCCATTGTCACTTTAAACAAGCCATTTTTTCCATAATTCTTGCCGAAACCGAAATAGTTTGCATTAGTTATAACATTGTGTGCAAACAAACGCATTATAATTACAAGACAATAATTAATTACAACCAAGTAATTTTTACATGCAAATATTTATCAGAGATATAACTAATAAAACTTACTTTGATATTTACATTTGGATATATTATTAATTAAATCACTATTTTAGGCAGAAACGCGTCATTGAATTCGGTTTGGGTTAAAAAAAAGTTCTTTCAAAACGTAACACTTTCGCAGTAAACCTGACTTTCTTTTGCTTTTAATTTTGTCGCCACATGTGCATTGCTGTTCTAATTTCATTCTTTCCAAAGCTTGTTTCGTCCATTTCTCATTGTTTTGCCTACATTAACAATGGCCTATTTTATTGTTGACCAGCTTTTTCATTGTTGTCATGGTAACGTTTTTTTAGTGCTTTATCCATTTCTTATTAGGGCACAACCTAATTTCCCAATCGCTATGCCACTTTAACATTTCCAACATAAATATCCCTACTGCTTATTATTTCTTCTTGTTGTATTTCGGCCAAATGAACCTACACTATGCATGTCGCTCTGTTTGTAGTTCTTTGGAACTGGTTATGGCTATTTATTAACTCAAGGTTTGTCTGTTTCTATATGGATTTCTTCTTCAACACTGTCACCATCCAAGTAAATCTCTAGTACTTGAAGACTTCCATTTTCAAGCTTCCATTTTAAACCAGAAGGTTCGATGCAAGCAATCTTTATACAACTCCATGACGTTGCATGTATACTCGACTTTGTAATGTTTTAGCTCGTTTTACTTTCTGACTTACTGGTCTGGTTTCCTTATCACACAACACAAGGGACTTCAATTGTGCTTTACAGACTTTTGTTTAGATAGATTGCAAATATTAATGCTTGACTTATTGATGATATAAACGTATTGCAGATCCTAGTGAGACATTACTCTCTATCTACCCCTAATCGTGCAGGGACACATCTCATGCTTTGCGTCAGTAACAAATCAAAAATTGTGAACATTTGGCATTTCTATGGAATTTCATGGTTTGTGTATCTTCCTAAAGTTACACATTTCCACCCTTACGGCAGGGGTTTTACCCCTCCCCTATAAACTATTGTTAGTGCCTATTGCGATTTCCTTTATATTTTTTATTTCACGTTTATTAAGGCATTAAAGGGTTTCACTGAGTACAAAGTATATTGATAGATAGAAGACAGGGATTAAGTTTGGGAAAGAGCAACTAGTCTGTTCTATAGGGATCTATTCTGTAGAGTTGCTGACCCGAGTCGCCCTACAGGTTCTACCAGTGACATCTGAAAGTAGAAGCCTTATAAAGTTTATCATTCTTGGTTTACCTTTTGGGCTCACAAGTGATAAACTAGATCTCCAGTATCCTGAAAAGTTAAGTTGTATATCGAGTCTATGATTTTAACAACAAAAGGTTTATTGAAAATTTTCAGAATGCTTCTTGCTCCAAGGCTAGTAAAGCTTTAGTGGATGTTTGTAGACATTACATTTATTAAAAATATTATGTATATATATATATATATATATATATATATATATATATATATATATATATATATATATATATGTGTGTGTGTGTGTGTGTGTGTGTGTGTGTGTGTGTGTGTGTGTGTGTGTGTGTGTGTGTTTATAGATAATAATTAGTAATAAAAATATATATCTATTTCTCCACTTTAAGTTGTTTTTGAGTTGAAGTAAAATATCTGTTCTTCGTAACCAAGTATAGGCCGAGTCTTTTTGTAACACGTAGAGTCCTTACACACTCAGTTTGCTTTCTACATATTTTCACTCTAATAGATTAGACTGTCACGTTATCGTTGCAAGTGAAAATCACTAGTAGATGACAAATTACAAAAGTATTTTGCAGTAATTTTTTAAAAGAGCCTGAATACTTGTTACAGCATTACATTGTTTTCATTTCCTACTTTTTTCCATCTGTGCGTTGTATAATTTCTATTTAGTATAAAATGTGGTAACGACAACACCGTAGTGACAAAGTGGCAACACCGCACCAACATTTCCATGTATCTATTGACTTACAAGTAATTTCTGAGTTGTATTTCGACGTCAAATGTCTCAACATTTGACATCATTACTCTGTTGCCATACATTTCTATATTTTAGTAAATCTAGGTTCGAAAAGTATTTACTTTTTGCCAGTACAATATAAAAATGAAGTTAATTTTCTCCATGTATATTACTATACTAGTTTGTATTTTCCCCAAGGAAGTGTTTATCTTCCTTGTTATTGTTTTTGTGGGTGAGGGGTTTTCGATAACCCGAAGCTTATCGTGAGTTCGCGCTTGTAATGCAATATAAAAGTCCGTATTTTAAATGTAAACTGTGAATTTAAATAACTAAACTAATATAACCTCAAGAAACAAAAAAATATTCAAAAGGATTTTGTAAAGGAAATTACCGGATAAAAAGAAAGTATAAAAACCACACTACTGCCACTAGCTTAAAACAATATGTGTCTGTTTCTTTTCCCAGTGTTTATATTTAAATTTTAAATAAAAACATAATTGTGTTTTACTTCAATTAAATGAAATTTTGAATACTTTATGCTGAATAAAATTAGTTATCCACTAAAAATTACAATTATTTTAATTACAATAATATTAATAATAACGTTCTACACACAAGGCTTTAGACAAACTTTATTCCTTCATCTTTGCTCGTTCCATGAGAAACACGTTTTTACTTACTCATTATGCCGCGTAAGAGTTTTAATCTAGAAGCTTTGAAAGAATAGAAACTCAAATGCTCAAAAACTCCTTTGTAAATAATTGATATTAGTTTATCTCCAATCAGGGCGTTTTATCCCAAAAGGGTGTTAGATTTGAGTTACGATCCTAGTGATAAAATGCACTTAATAAAAAAAAAAATATTGGTAAATTACTCTTCAAATACTTACAATAAACGACAGAGAGATTTCTAAGTGTTAGTATTTACATTTTTGTTCAAGTTAAATAAAGAAAATTAAATGTTTTCAAACAACCATGAGTAGGTGAACAACAGATAATCCACCTTTCACACGCTTTTACTATAAGTTTTTTATCAGAGATATGAAAATGTTGAGACAATTGTGTTTCTTATATTAGACACAAATTCATCTCTCACCCTCAGACAAGTCTCTCGTGTTTTCAAATAATCCAGCTCCTTTCCTCACCAATGAATGACGTCATATTATCTCGTTCCACTTTATGGAAATACAACCCTAAATGACGTATATACGAATAAATACACATAATTTGTAGAAAGTATATACGACTTGGACGTGATCCTATTTTAATCTGATTATTTTACAAGTTAAAGTAAAATATTAGTATTCAAAGCATATAACGCCGGCTACGTGAGATAAAGTGTCGATGGCGTTGTAACTGTGAGACACCTTTGTATTGAGGGCGGGCTTTTAGTATCGATTACATTGTTTTATTTAATATTGAATATGGGTAGGAATGGTTTTATAAGCATGAAAAATTCTTAAAACACATCCTGTAAGTACAAACATCATGATATATTGTATATACACATTTTTTTATTTTAGACGGGTTAATTTAATCAAAGAATGAATTTTTATAAGATTGCCTATAATATTTAAACACTTAACTATCCATTAACCCAGTAGGCATGGTTATATACAATTTGAAGAATTTATTTGTATATATCAAACACATGTTTTAACTATAATAATTTTTACAATAAAAATACTTCAGAAATAAGTAACTAGAAAGAAGTAGTGACTGAATATGTGGCTACGAACACGGCACTCTTAGTTGTTGTTTGCATCCCTCTTGACACGTCAGTGAGAGAGTGACTTGAGCAGGGGGAAGGATTGTAGTGACATCCCCAGGGAGGTTTTAGCGAATACATTATGAACCGCGTCTGTCATACTAGAAGATGATCTGTTTTCTAAATGTTCGCTTGCTTTTCACTTCAAACCTAATTCTGTTTATTCCATCAGGTTTGTATATAATCAGTTTATTTTAATATTTACTTGAAGAGTCGCTGTTTCGGTTCAGCAACGCTAGTAAAGTATTGGGGAAGTGTTTTCTTGCTGCTTTCTTTCCACGCAGATATCTCGCTCTGAATAATAGCGATTGATGCACAAAATATAACGCATGTATCCAGGCTTACAGTCTTCGAATCTAACAGCTCGTCATGACTCGAAGATTACGTGCCTAAGAATTCGGTGAGACCTAGATCATTCATAACATACAATTCTGAGAGATTTACAAGCTTCGTGACTAACAAATAGGCAAGAATAACAATTCTGCAAGACTTATGTGTTATGTGACTAACAATTCTTTAAAACATGTTACAGAATTTTTCTGTAAAGTGTTCGTGACTCTTAATTTTGCAAGACTCACAGATTACGTGACTAACAATTCCGCAAGATTCACAGATACTAACAAGTCTGTGACACTCACACAGTAAATGACTATATTTTCTACTTAAAGGCGCCAGGGAATAAATAGTTTCCAATAATCGTAGACTATCTAACCCACGACACACTCTCTGAATGAATATAAGTCCTGTGCGTTACGAGTGATTACAAAAACATTTCGAAGAACAAATTATTCAACTAATTCTACACTACTTAACTAAGTGAATAAGTAACTGCTTACTTGCTGACGCGTTTCAAAACGATCGTTTCTTTGTCGAAGCTAACCTTCTACTAGCGGCTTCTGGCTCTTTACAAACGGTTTGACAGGGTTGGATTTAAGACAGGAACGGATTTATGAAATTGGGTGAGGTGTCGGCGTCTTGTGAGATGTGTTTGAAAAGACTATCGGCTTCGAAGTGTGTGTGGTCATTAAGTATATTTTCCCTATCTGTTGCGTAGTGTTTGTAGATTTCATATTTTTCTAAGGTTGTTAGTTTTTACTCTGTTTTAATGTGTGTAGAATATTTAAATTAGTATGTATTTCGGTATGAAACGCGTCAGCAAGTAAGCAATTACGTATTCACTTAGTTAAATATTGTAAAATTAGTTTAATCAGTGAATTCAAGATGATTACATCAAGAAACTTCAAATTATTCAATTTGGAAGAATAAAAGAGCAAATAAAATGTATTTCATAACAAGCTATTGTGATATCACAACTTTGTGTTTTTAAGGCAAACATAACCAACACCTTCCAGAAAAGTTAGGAAAGGCTCTGCCTATATAATTACTCCTAAAGACGTAATGCAAGGACGTATGTAAAGTATATAGGGGCGTATAATGACGTCACGTCGTTTACTGGAAAAACACCGACTCTCTACTGCGGTCACATAGAGGTGGCCACGCGTCACATTCCTTTGTAAGGAGAGGCATAGGGATCGGTAGAAGGAATCATGTGCGTGTAAGTAAAGGTCATAATGATCGCTTTATACTGGGAATAGGGAGGAATTTAGCCTCGGGAGGACAAGGGAACCTATCTAATGCTCATGTCAGGGATGACGAGAGGTGTCTTTCCGCGAAACTATAAATACACACCACGGTGAGGGGTTTTTGGGCCTCACTGTGATACGCGATACACACAGAAGTAGGAATGGGTTTAACAAAGTATATATGCCTGAATGTTGGCTTAGCACTGTATGTATATATAGGTTGCGTAACTTTTTTTAAATTATATTGTAATATTTGTTGACCGTCATGGGCTTGATAGGTTATGCATTGGTAAATGTACCTTATAGTACTTCCCATATTATACGATTGCCAGGTTCTACCTGATATATGAGGTGAAACTATCTCTGTTCATATAGGCTGTGGCCAGTGATTTACCGACATAGTAGGCGCATTTAGGGATTCATGTATGTAGGCCTAGCATAGTATGTATGCAAGCTTGCGTATTTGTTTAACACATTATGTGGGCTATCGTATATATTGGTTTAGCTATACCTTATAGTACTCCCCATATTATACGGTGGCCTGCCAGTGGTTCTACCTGATATATGAGGTGAAACAATCTCAGTTCATATAGGCCTTGGCCGGTGATTTACCGACATAGTATGTCGGCCTAGCATAGTATGTATGTAGGCTTGCATATTTGTTTAACACATTATGTGGGCTGTCATATATATTGGTTTAACACGTTATATGGGCCTTCTCGTCTTACATTGACCCTTTACGTAGGCCTACCGGGCCCCCGCGTTGTGATCGGTCGATTCAACTTGTTGACTATTTGAACTCTATGTAGGTCGTTGGTCGTTTGATCTAACCGATCATTTTTTGGTAATTTGATATATTATTTGATAACCACCCCCACTTGATGCCTGAATCCACGGTTACTTTACCTATCGGCTGGCTTCGAGATGGCTTTTACCTGCGTCCTTGCTCCGTGTTTGCTTTACCTATGGTCTAACTCCATGGTAGCTTTACCTAGGCCCCGACTCCATGGTAGCTTTACCGATGGTCTGCCTCAATGGTAGCTTTACCTAGGGCCTGGCTGGCTTTACCTCAGGCCCGACTCCTCGGTTACTTTACCTATGGTCTGACACCTGGATGGCTTTACCTAGGACTTGGTGGAGGTGTTTGTCTTGGTCGATAGGTTGTAATTGATATAGCAACCATCCTGGCCAGACTCTTGGGTAGCTTTACTTAAAGTCTACCTCCAAAGAGGCTTTACCTAAGACCAGGCTCTAAGGTAGCTTTACCTTAAGCCTTTTCTTCAGGGGGCTTTACTTAAGGGCCTGCCTTGGGTTGGCTAAATCCCCGCTGCAGGGATGCTATGCCTGAGGTTTGGGTGGGTCTACCTCCAAGATAGTGTGTTAACTCTGCGGGTTTGCCCCTTGCCCTGCATCAGCCAATTTATTTAGGGTAGAACACTATAGTTAGGGTATGCCTACTACTTGCCTAGACTCGCTCAAGCGCTGATACGTCATCAGATAACCGTTAAATCTTTCCAAAAGTTACCCCCCCCACCGGAGCTATTCCAGGGTTACTTTACCTAAGGGTCGGCCTCGTGATGGCTTTACCCGAGGGCTAGCTCCGTGTTAGCTTTACCTAAGGCCTAGCTGCCGGGTGGCTGGGCTCGGTTTGGCTATAACCGAGTGCGTGCTCCGTGTTAGCTTTACCCGCTCCTAGGCGGTGTTACCTCAGGCGCCGGTTCGGGATTGGCTTTTACCTAGGACCTCGATCATTTTTGGCAATCTGAAAACCGGTGATCCCACCCACACAGCCTACCATAATGGACACATATCCCGTACGGTCCTTCGATCATACCGATCGATTTTTGGCAATTTCATATTTTATTTAAAAACTACCCCTAGGTGAACCACCCCCGCAATGGTCCAAAAAGGACTCTAGACATATCCCGTACTGTCTGTTGATCCAACCGATCGATTTTCGGCAATTTCATATTTTTTGTAAAAACTACCCCTAGGTGAAACTACCCCTACCGTTGCGATATTGCACTCTAGACTCAGCCTATCAGTCAAGACACAAATTTCCAAAATTTTTTCGAAAACTACCCCCCACCCCCACTCCACTCCCGGAGCATCCCCCGGGTATGGTCCTGAACGTGGCCGAGGTCACCCCCAGCACGTAGGTTAGGTTAGGTTTGATCCATTTTGGCTAGCTTAGGTTAGTTGGCTGGAATTTATTATTTTTCGAAAAACTACCCCCACCCCTCTGGACGTGTTCAAAACCACCCCTAAGGCTTGTATCAGGGTCGCGACGTCCGCCCACATCATCCGAAACTACCCCTATAGTCCTAGGTTACGTAGCGGCCGAGTTTTTTTTTTTCGAAAAACTACCCCCCCACCCCTCTGAATGTGGTCGAAACCACCCCTTGGTCTAGGGTCGAGGCCGGGGTGACCTTGAGCATCATCCAAAATTACCCCTATAGTCCTAGGTTACGTAGCGGCCGAGTTAGGGGTGGCTGTGCTATTCTAAACCCATTCCTACTCACAGAATACAAATTAATGTATGTACGATAATGTTATGGCTAACTAAATAATTTCTCTTCTTTTTTCCCAAAATTCCCTTTTAAAATAATCGTTACGATTTGTTGTGAATTCCTAATTTTTTTATTACAGATTTATTTTACATATTATATTATTTTGCTGTGAACAGTAAAAATAGAGCTTAGCTATGGAGAACAAATCAAAACGGTAAATGTTACAGAATTTTACTCAAAGCTTCCCTACCTATTAGTATATTAATACATAGCCTACTAGGTAGCGACACTGACGATTCACCAATCACTGAGGAAGCCAACATTGTTGCAGAAACTAATATGTATTGATAGATCTGTGATGTATTGTGCACTAAAGTGATGTGAGTGTTTTAATAAACACTTTTACGTTTTAAATCGTGTTTTTCGTTTTTTGAATTAGGTGAACTAAAAAGAATTAGTTATTTCAATGTACGTTTTTCTTTCTAATGGTTATGTCATTTAGTTTTAATTTATTGTATAGCTTCCTATAAAACCTATTTAATATGCGGAATGACGTCACAAACAGCTAAATACGAGTTAATGATAATTTATTTCTCTAAACTCTGAAGACAACTCCATTAACCCCTAAATAAAAGTTTATTTTGCAGCGAAGCTTGAGATCGTGCTGTTTTCTTTATGAGCGTCGTCCCTTGCAGTTTAACCCAGTCTAGACGTAATCAATTTTTATATTGAACGTTTCGCTTTTATTTTTCTGTGAAATCTAATATAATTTACTGCATTGCGCTGTAACCCATGGCTAAATTGTATCTTGGTGGGTTTTTTTTTACAAATTACTCTAATATCTTTATAGGGAAGATAGTGGCAGACAGAGAGTGAGATAGCGAAATAAAGAGAGAAAATATGAGAAAGAGACTGGCATACAGAAAACGAGAAGGGGAGAAAGAAAGGGAGTAGGAGATAATGAGAAGAGGGTGTAAGAGAGAAAAGTTAGGAGATAGGGTGAATTCAGTGATAATGCGAGAGGAAAAGAGGTAGAAAGAGAAGAAGAGAAAGACAAAAGTGGTGTGAAAGAGAATGAGAGGGGAAAAAGTCGAAGTAAATTTAAAGAATGAGATGGAAGTACGGAATTAGTGAGAGGGAGAAAGAAACAAAGAGTATGAGAGCGAAAAGAGATATAGAAAGTGTGAGAGAAAGAGACAGTATGTGTGAGAGTGGGAGGGTAGAAGAAAGTAAGAAAGAGTAGACATACAGAGAATGAGAGAGAGGGGATGGAAAGAGAATGAAAGGAAGAGAGGGTTGGGGAAACTGAGAGAGGGGGAAGAGTGACATGAGTAACAAATTATATGAGAGAGGAAGAAAGAGAAAGAAGAAAGAGAGAGGGGTAAAGATTGGGAGAGGGGAAGAAAAAAAGTTTGGAAAACAGACAGAATGAATGGGAGCGTGAGAGAGATTGGCAGAATTTGGAAAAGAGAGAGTGTTTATGTGTGTGTTGTGTGTGTGTGTATGTGTCCGCGCACGCGTGCGTGTGTGTGTGTGTTTGTAAGAGAGAGAGATAGATAGAGATAGATAGATAAAGAGTGAGAGAGAGAGAGAAGGAAATAGTAATGAAGAAAAGTGATTGAGGGAGAGAGAGATCGTACTTGTAAAAAACACAGGATTTTTGTAACAAATTGGAAAGAAGTGTACCAGTGTAGAAATTAGATAACAATCTGTAACCACGGCAACACATTATTATCCCCAATTTCGGTAGTAATGTGATTTATACGTACAATGTGATTCTACCTATAAGCACTCTGTATTTTCACATTACTATATTTCTTCGGTTTAGAGGGTAGGTCTATATACTGAGTGACTGTATATCATGAGGCCTAAAGTACATTCCGGTCCGTAATTTAATTGAGGTATTAGACCTGAGTAATCATTCATTAGACTATAGTAAATAGTGAACCTAGTCTATGTCCTTTATCCCAGTGAAATATGAAGCAAAAACATTGTTTATATTCGTGCTTTAATGTCAAATATACACGTTCCACAGCTTACCTGTTGCCAAATATAGACACCTTACTGTAAGAATAAATTTCCCTTCAACCTTCTCGTCCCCGAAGTGAGTATAGTGTTGAAGTCTCCCTGTGTTGGAATTAAATACTTATGCACAATCCCCTAACTAATTAGCCAGGCTATACTGAAGTTTGCCGGTATTAATTGTTCATGAATATAGACTAATTGTGGTGCTGACAAATGTAGAAGAGGCAGGAGGGAACGTCGCTTGTTGCGTTGTTCAAACATTAATTTAGGCCTAAGCACAATCTCGAAGTTTCGGTTTCACTGAATGACTTCACAGTCAGTTTATACGAAGTTTGTACAAGGTAATTGTATACATGTGGTGATAGTGGACTGTATGGTTAAAAAAAAAATGTTATTCAAGGCTGGATTAGATGTTTTTATACTGCCATATATATATATATATATTTGTGTGTATGTGTGAGAGAGAGAGAGAGTGTGGTGTGTGTGTGTGTGTGTGTGTGTGTGTGGTGTGTGTGTGTGTTTGTGTGTGTGTGTTTGTCTGTGTTTGTGTGTGTGTAAGTGTGTGTGTGTGTGTGTTTGTGTGTGCGCGCGCGGTGTCATGTATATGATTATTGTAAAGACACAAACCTTAATCTGAAACTACCCAGTTCTAATACATTGTTCTTCTCAATACCTTTCAAGTAATCTCAGTGTAGAATGACGCACCCCTGATCAACATTACAAAGAGATTGTCTCTTCATTCATTATCCTACAAAGCCACTCTCCTTTCTAATGTCAATATCGAAATATTATTTCGTCCTAATAAGGTCATAACCTTATTACCTTATTATTTCAAAAAATAAGACTATTTTGAAGTATTTTTTGTAGACTCTCTCCTTCCCTCTCCCTCGCTATTTCTCTCTCTCAATCACACGCATTCACACACACACAAACACACATACATATATTTGTATGTATATATATATATATATATATATATATATATATATATATATATATATATCCCGCTATCAATATGGCAGAATTTCATTTTGAAACCATTTGGTAGCGTTTGTGTCGTGTATAATTACTTTCTAATAAACGTGATACTACTCCATTAACTTCAATTTCTTGTAATCATAAAAAGAGTAAATTGGCTAAAGTACTATCAATACGGCAGAAATTAATTTACCCCTCAATATTTCAGTGGCGGTATTTTTTAATTCCATTATCAATATGGCACCCGGTGATGAAGATACAAATATCTTCAATATTAGATTGGAAGATTCTGTGTAGTCTTGGCTCAAACACAAACTTTCCTGCCATCAAATTCTGACCAGATCTCTACTCCTTTTACCTAGGTCCTAGTGTGTTGCTGGTGTAACAACTATAGAAACCTAACGGGAGTGCACGGGTGTGGCTCTGTGAGGCTCTTACAAAGGACTGAATCGGGTTAAAAATGCCAGATGCACGAAAATATCCAGTAAACGATCACTCAAAAGGTTTTATAGCGTTCTGAGTCCAATCAAGCCACCGAAAGTCAACAGGAATTCACGGGGGTGGCTTTATAGGAGTACCTAAGAAGTGAATTGGATACAAATGTCAGATCCCAATTAATTCGCAATAAAATTAACAGTTTGGGCTTTTGAGAGTGCTGTGTCCGATACACTAATCGAAAGTCATTAGGGATGCGCTGTAACGGAGCGAACGTAACTGTCCTACCTAGCTTACCTTACATACAACCTACCCTATCTTACCTATCTTATCTTACTTCCAACCTTCCTTATCTTACTTATCTTATTTTACTCGTATTCTGCCCTCTTTTGTTATATATATATATATATATATATATATATATATATATATATATATATATATATATATCACTTACACTTTTATGTAATTAAACAAGAATCTTACTTCGTATATTTTCGAGTTGACGTCCGAGACAATAAACGTTAACCCTTATAAAATTAAGGGTAATAAAGTTTGAAATATAGATGACCTTGAAGAATTTGAAATTTCCCATAAAACGGCTCTTTGACAAATGTTCTAGCTTATGAGTTAAAGTACTTATTGTCCAAAAAAAACACATTTGTAATTAATTTTTTTTTATTGTAAGAGAAATTACGTTTTGGGCATTACAAAAATTGTTTAGTTGTATTTAATAATTTTTCTAACAATAAATTAGTAACACTAACAAATCTCACTGTGATGATTGTGTCTGCAGGAGCTAAAGTCGAGAAAGAATTTTATTTTCTAAACAAAATATCTTTTAATGATTTATTCATACTAAACTTTTAAAGTTCCGATCCAAACAGCACTAAATTATTAAACGTTTGCCATCATTTTACTGGCTGTGGTACTATTTCTGTATTTTATAATGAAGGTAAATAGAAATATTTCGATTTTATAGAAAAAAGGCGATTTAAGAGAACAGAAATATTTACATTACTACTTCCGCGCTAGAAGAAAGTGGTAGGTACTGCGCAACAATGTTATACGGAACTGCTAAGGATGATAGCGATGATAGTTTTACAGGTGATTTTTAATGTTAAATTTATGTTGTTAAAAAGTAATACAAATCATCAGTTTGTATTAATAAATAAAAATAATAAATGTATAACATTGATATATTTTTATTTAAAACCTACACAATATATATGGTTCACCTATGCTTAAACCCCTATAAGGGTAGTTTACAAGGGTTGGAAAGCGAATTGAAAATTAAATACGTTGTAAAGGGTCAAAAGGTATGAGTTAAATATCGATTTAATTGTATTAAGAATTACATGAATTTATCAGTAAGCGATATCATCAAATTTTAGAATTATAGGGGCGGTCAATAAGGGTTACAACATTGTGGTAAATTACAAATAATGACCAAAAGCATCAAACTATCATCACTCAACGCTTCATTAACGCAATTAAAGCATTAAATATAATTTTATTAGGAGTTTGCAATAACGGGTAGTTTTCACCCTTAAGATTCATTAGCGCACATTGACGAAGGGTAGATTTTTAAGTGAAGGGCAAGTAGAGCTTAATCCCAAAATTTCATGAAAATCGATGGATAAGAACGTAACTCAGAGGGAATAACAGATTTTATTTGCATTGGCTTTACTGATAGCAATGAGTAGAATTATAAACCATTGCTGTGTTATGCATTACCTAATCCAAAAACATTAAAAAAAAATTTTCAAACCTAAATAGCAATGACATTTCAAATGGATATTTAACATGTAAAATATTTTTATGTTATGTATTACCCAATCAAAAAACTTTATTTTTTAAAATTTCTAACTAAATTACCAATGGTTATACCATTGAGTATTTAGCTTGCAAAATATTTTGTGATTATTTATTAATCATTCCGAAAAAAATTTTGAGAATTTATATATGTTCAAATGAATACTGTAACCATTTGTTTTATTATACCGTATCTACTCCAAACACATTTTTTTCAAGTATATAAAAAGCAATAACATCACCACTCGATATTATGCTTTTAAAAGGTTTTACAGTTATGTATTGATTATTTTAAAAATATTTTTATAAGTTAAAATATGTAAAGATAAATCTCGTACGAAAAATCGTTTGGTGATGCAAAAACTATTCCAAAAACATTATTAAAAATTCTTTCAAATCTAAGTAGCATTATCATGACCATTGGATATTTAGCTTGTAAATGGTTTTACAGTTATGTATTGACCATTCTGAAAACTTTTTTGTAAAATACAATATCTAGAGACAAATTATGTAAGGGTGTGAGTCTAATGAGAGAGCAAAAAAGTGATAAGGGGGAAGTCAGATGCCAAAAAATTACTACAAAATGATCACTCAAGGGTTTGTGAAAGTGCTGAGTCCAGTCCCTTTATTGAATGTCGTAGGGAATGCACAGGTGGGGTTTTACGGTAGTAGCTAAGGGGTGAATTGGGGGAAAATGTCAGAAGCCAAAACATCATTAGGAAATGATAACTCGGAAGTTATTGATTGTTCTGACCCCAATTGAAGTCGTCGAAATTGAACGGGGACGCACTGGTGTTGCTCTACTGGAGTAGCAAAGAGGTGAATTGGAGAAAACATTCAGGCGCCCAAAATAACGCTAGAAAATGATCACTGGAGGTTTGGAACAGTTGTGAGTCCAATACAGTCGTCGAAGGTTGACTGAAATGTTCGGGGTTGTCTATGAGATTTCAAACGAGATGAATTGGGGAAAATGACAGGTTCGTGAAAAATCGCTAGAAAATTGGGTTTTTGGTTCCAAGTCCAATGTTTTGATCGAAGATTTACAGGACTGCAAGTATGGGGCTCTACCTGAGTGGCAAAGGGGTGAATTGGGGTAAACATGTAAGATGCCCGACAATTCGCTAGAACATTAACACTCCGGGACTTTGAGATTGCCGAACGAAATGCCGCCTTTGAAAGTCAATGGGTAAGTTCTGGTGTAGCTCTCCAGGAGTAGCAAAGAGAAGAATTGGAGTAAAAATGTCAGGAGCCCAAAAAACACTAGAAAATGATGATTTGATGGATTTTAGAAGTGATGTGTCCAGTTCCATCACTGAAAATTAACATAGAAGCACGAGTGTGACACACAATGGGAAATGATGTGTAGCAATGGATTGATTTGTGATAAAAATGTCAGATTCAAGAGAAAAGCTAGAAAATGATCCCTGTTGCTTTTTGAAGGTTATCAATCCAATACCGTCATGTGAAGCCAACGGGAATGTGGATGTTGCCCTACGGGCAACGACAGTAGTAATGGGGTGAATTGAGGTAAAAATGTCAGGTGCCAAAAAAAGCTAGAGAATGATCGTTCAGGGTTTTTTGAGGATTCTTAATCCCTTGTAGTTATATAAACGCAACGGGATTGCATTGGTGTATATGATTTACCTGAATGGGTTACAACTATGACTTACGCCTCAGCTACCCTACAAAAATATCATTTTCCAACTAGATGATAGTCCTGACCATTACCATACCATACTAAATTTTGTATTTCGTGACTAGTTATAAGTAATACTTTTATCCACAATAATAACATCTTTAACCACAAATATTTTTTTTCTTACTTGACATGCACTTTAGTTACCAACTAACCATCCTCAGAAGGATGACACACCGTACTTGCACTGAGGATGGTTTATGGCATACCATAGCCTCTGAGGATGGTTAGTTGCCAACAGAAGTGTACATCAGAATAGAATAACAGTGGTATAAACAAAAAAATTAAAATAAATTCCTATTTTGATAAACAGAAAAACATTTTAATTCATAAATATTTTATTAAATAATTACAATGAGTATAAATAAAGTAACATAAAGTAACTAGAGCGAATCAGCTGTTGCATGAAATAATTTGTTATCACTTATTTTAAGCCAAATGGGACGAAATAACTATATGAAAATTTTGCCCTTTTTATGATAGGTTTTCTCCTATATAAAACTAAAGTTAAATAATTTGACATTAATTTATTGTTATTATTTGAAATCACCTGTATTAACATCGAGTGTCGTCCATTAGAAGTATAAAACAATTAATTTAACGATTGTAAGTACGAACATTAAACATATATATATATATATATATATATATATATATATATATATATATATATATATATATATATATATATATATATATAAGGAACTGAAAACTATTTGTGATTATAGGTTTTTGAGCATTATTTATTGTTATTAAATAACAGAATCATATTCCTAACAATTTGTGATCGTGTCTAATTGACCACTCACCATTCAATTCCGTGACAATTCGATAATGATTGAATAATGTAACATATAGGCCTACCATGATTGTACAGACATAAATGTTATCCACCTCTTGCTGTATAGTTAGTGCAATGACGATTGATTAAACTTTTTTAACATTTACAGAATTGTTCTCACCAGCGGAGCTCTAATTTTACTATATAAATACCATTGTGCACAAAACGCGAATTGCTCGAGGTAACAAATTGCCAAATTATCTCGATCCAGTAACATCATTAATGAGGATCAGGGCTTAACCATATGGATGGGGGAAGTTGCATCCGTGCGGTAATAATTATCATATATTACACAGTAATTCTGTAGCCATGGTAACCGCAGCCGACACTATAAAGAAAGATAAAATTGTAATAATCGTTATTTAAATTGAGTATTTAAGCCAAACACATAAAACCTACTCATTTATAAAGTAGAAATAATTACAAGGACAATCTATAGGAAACAAACGGTGCGACTTGAAATATTGAGAAAGAACAAAATAATAGAATAGAAGTACAAATTCAGTATTCTCCAATATAAAGCAAGCCTCTGTAAAATCTTAACGTCACTTGGTTCACAAGTGTGGTGGGGTGCGCGCTACGTCGGGTTCTAGTCATTGACTCTATTTTGGAATTATGATTTATTGTAGGCAGAAGGAAAATGGTTTAGGAGAACTATTTATTTCTTAAAATTCTCTCAACAGTCTTTTATGTTGTTACCTATCTTCGTAAAGTACAATGTTATTTTTTAAATATTTCTTTGGTCCAAAACTTAAAATTAAGCTATATTTTCTTCCATAATTTAGTCTATAAGTTACATCTTTAATAAATGGTTTTTATCCTATACAACTAATTGCATTGCTTATTATTTATTATTTTTATATTACAGACACGATTACATTAATTTTTTACAATGTTTTCACCTAATTATAATAGTGGGTGTTACATAATAACCTTAGGAGTTAGGAAAATTAATTACAAAATATCTATATCATTAATTGGCTTTTTGTCGCCAGTTCGGTTCGAATTACTGGAGTGTTCGGAGGAATGAAATTCGGGTTACCGAGATTGCACTGTATGGCTATAATAGATTTCTCATAAAGCCGCATGCAATGTGCATTTATTTACATAGGAACACAGATACAAGACAGCTGATCTAGATCAGTAATTGTTTCGAAGAGAATTTTCTAATCTTCTTAAAAGCACAGACGTCGTGCTGGGACATGTTGATCTTTATGTAGCTGCAAACTAGGTCGGCTTGGGGAATACATGCTAGACGTTAATACATACACAGCAGTCTAGCACAAACCATAATGGCGTGATAAAACATACAAAAATGTACGTTCGTTCAACAAATTAACACCTATCACAATCAACACTAATGAACTGCCAGTTATGTAAATGTCTACCATTTACTAAATGTATGTAACCAATTTACAAAACTAATTAATTGTGTTTTGTCTCAATAACTAAATTATTTTTACATCTGTGCATAAACCATCAAGATGTAATTTTAACAATGTAAATAATTTATTTGAGTAAATCAAGAAAATTTTAGTACGCAGATGTTTCTGTGCAGTTTCCACTAACATTTTTTCTCTGGTTAAAGTAAAGATGACCAGATAAGCTTCAGGATGTGTAACTTGTTTTTGGTGTCTAGGTTACGTTGTTTCTACAAGAGGTATGTTTTATTGTACTTGTTTGCTATTTCATATCCTCTTACTTTTTTAATATTACTCTTTTCAACTCTACTTTTCACTCGCTTAAAAAACTTAAACACTACAATAAGCGTCTAAAACCTAAACACTTTACTGTAGAAATGTTTACGCAACTAGCTAATGTCGGACTATTTTTTGTCTCGCTATCATGTTTCATCTCGTATGCCCACCTCTGCTTTATGATTGATTGTTATAACCTCACAAACACAGCAAGGTCATGAACAGTTATTCATTCATGTAAATAATGCACTGATTGGATCGTTGTCCGATAGGAGCGCTGTGTGTTCCTCATCCTACTCAGGTGATCAATCAAGCTTAAGTTCGCAACAATGGATAGCTGATGTAAACACAGATAATGGAGAAGAAATACACGACTACAGTGTTGGTGTAAGATGTCCATGCTACCTATAATAAACAGTCGTTGGGAAAAACTAGTCTTTTAACAAGTCCTGTTTCTTCTCTCTCCCTAAACACTCTTAATAATGTTTCTTCAAATACGACGAAAACACAGGCATCGAAATCATCAGCACAACAATGTAACGGCCTCATCTTACAGACTTTGCTTCAGGTATTACTCACTCTGATGGCCAGCTGACACATCAGTAAAGCAGATGAGTGAAAGATTGGAATTAAAAACTAATTACACTAGTATTTAAGTAGTATTGGTATGGTTAACGTTTAAATACATCTCGTATTACAATTTGAAGAGGATTTAAACACACTGCCAGCATTACAATTTACAAAAACATTAACCGAAGATTCTCAAGGCATCCCTTTCTCGTAGAAAAGATAAACCCAGAATATTCATTGTCATAGAAAATACAACGAATCCTTTGTAACCTTTCCTTTTTTCAAGTCTCCGCTAAATTTGAAAATGATAATATAAATGAAGAATCGTGTTACTAAACACGAGCCCTGTAAGAACAAACATCATGTTATGTAGATTTTGGATGTTTTCCTTATTTACAATAAATGGAGCAAAACCTTGCATATTTTACATGAATATTTAATTCTTTTAAACTTACCCTTCTGTAATCGTAATGTTATATAGATTTTACAGGGTGGAAGAGTGAAGCCCGTCTAATAACAAATATTCTGAGGGAATTATGTAAAAAAACGCAACTTAGTTAGTTCCGGTCGACAAATTGCTACTCAAGTTTTACACTAATCGTGGAATAATATTTAAATTTATACGTATACAAAATGACCAAAGAATAAAATAAATCTTTTACGTCTTTCAAATAATATCACTACGGAGTTGATTCAGTTCAGCTGAACACAAAATATTTCTGTAAAAACGAACTACTGCCCTCTACTTGCCTAATTTGAAACTACGGACTTGTACATTTCCCTTTAAAACAAAGCATTTATATTGTGTTTTATTATTATTAGCAATTCTGAATTTAAATATTTGCGATCTTTTCAATTTCCTTCTGAGTTTTTCGAAGAAAAATTAGGTGTAATAATTCTTTCAACGATATGATACTAAGGTCTTTTAATGAAATATAAAGGTAGAAATACTAATGAATAACACAAGACAAATAATACTTGTAGGAATAGATTTTCTTAGCGTTTCGACCAAGATATCAAGAAATAAATTTCCATATAGCCCTTAACAAGACACTAATATTATATAAAACATACATTAAATAAATTAAATTTATATGTAATATATCTTATAAAATTATAATGATTTGATAAGGACCGAATGAAAATTTATTTTCTGATAAGAAAGTCGAAACGTTGACAAAATAAATTATTAATTTTCCTGTGTTGTGCATTAGTATCTCTACCATTATGATTTAATTTTTGTTTTTATAAATTATAGAAAGTTAAAAAATCTACTACAGATCTACTACAGTTAAGGAGAACTCTAAAAGCAACTAAAAAGTTACAAATAATAGTTTAAGTAACTCCAAATTTTTAAACTCAAAATAAGCGGCTTACTCCAAATGAATATATCCTGAAAAACGGAAAATAGTTTTGAGATAGTAAAGATTAGAAAATTATTCAATAGTTCCAAGTTACAGTTAAATTCAAAGTTAAACTGTACCATAGAAGAGCGTTCCCTAAGCGTTTAAAATCACCTGATCATTTCTTTCCTTCAGTTACGCTATTTCCGAGATTATTTCCAACTGTTCTCTTTAATCTTCAATAACCAATCCCGCACTTTATCATCAATACTGTTTATATCTTCATTGTTGTAAAAAACTATTTACAGACGATTTAATGTTTAAACAATGAAACTTCTCTCCGCTTACTTGATCTGCATATCGAGATTCATTAACCAACAAAGACTAATTTACTGTACGAAATATTTCCCAAGTGTTTAAACGGTTGCCATGAAAACTGCACGTAGCACCGCACAGATTCTATTGCATTGGAGTTCTCTGTATACACGGAACCTGAATAGAAACAGTTTCTCTGTGACAGAACAAACTGACGTTTGATAAATGTTCCTTAAAGTTACGATAATTAGGTCACAGCTTGCAACAGACATATTTAAATGAAACTAAGGAGCCGAGTCGTTGCGTAATAGAAGGAAATTAAGAAACCAATCGGTAGACGTAGACAAAATAGAAAAACAAATACAGTTAAAAATTAAGGTATACATTTAAAAAGTAACAACACCCGTTACTACTCTTTCTCTTCATAAAGGAACGTTGGATATTATTTTCAACATACTTTTCATTCTAGAAACAGTTTGTAATAAATACTCCCTAATTGTAAAAACTATGTTCATTCGCATTAAAGAGGTTTCTGCAGTCAAGTTGTCATCATCAATGCTAATAATGCTCACACTGTATGGCAATACACGAAGTTGCACTAAAGATGGGAATTTTTTTGCGGAAACAATTCTGAATAAGACTGTATGTAATTGTAAGAATTAGGCGGTAGTATGGGTACATGTTTAGAGTAAGTGTGTCTCATACACCGGGGTAGTATTTATACATGTTTCATTGCTTCCACAGGAAACAATAGCATTAATAAAATAAATATAGAAAAATGTTCGTATGTGTTCTTTAATCCTACCTTATAACTTCTTTAATGGAGGGACCGCATTGCCAGAAAAGGCTTCCGGGGAGGGCGCCCTACTGGGGACTTTAAAAATCGTGTTGGAAATATTTTAAACCCCAACACTTGGAAACCATATTTGATGCTATTTTACCACTGGAAAACTGTGACGTAATTTGGTCCCATAAACTGAAATATGATTTGACGTAATTCAGTTAATAGCCTCATTTATGGAAGAATCCAAAATATGGAAACTTTTGTTTTCTTGAAGCACTTAAGTTTATGTCACTAAATTTCTAACTTAGGTAAGAGGATGCAACCAGAAAACCAACGGCGTTCGTCCTGGCGTGTTACTCGTGTCGATGATGGATTATTAAACCTATTTCTTAGTATGTCAAAGAATTAAGAAAATGTGATTATTATAGCATGCTGGTGTGATATATTTCAATCTTAACTTGCCCTACACATAGCTGTTATATTTAACCACAATAGCCTATAAATAGAAAAAAAAATTTATTCGGGGAAAGTAAAAACCCAAGGATTTATCCCTTACCTACGTCACGGTAGCCTGTATATTTATTTCATAAAAGCAATCATTCATAAACATTGATACTCCCTTATCAAATACCATGAAATTATTGCCCACTTCAATTTTGTTTTCTCCATATCAATCTACAATCCCTACCAGGCTGTAAAAGCGTTTTTTAATCTGAGCTTTATAATATTCCAAATAGAGTCGAAAGCCCCTCTGTGTTGGATTTATTTACTGATGCACAATTAACAAATTATCGCGATGTTTGTTGCTATTATTTGACCACGAATAATGATTAATTACAGTGTTGCCAAATGTACTTGGGCAGGTTGAGGGGTGCGTTCATAGATTATTAATTAATGGAGAAATAATCTCGGGATTGCAATTTCGATAAATTACGTCACCGTGCTGTCAGATACTATGGGAGTTCAGTAAAGCTGTTAACATCAGTGGGTAAGTCGTGGTGAATGCAAAATATTGCGGTTATAATTAGTGCTCAATGCTTCGCGTGATTACGTCACCCTGCTGTCAGATACTATGGGAGTTCAGTAAAGCTGTTAACATCAGTGGGTAAGTCGTGGTGAATGCAAAATATTGCGGTTATAATTAGTGCTCAATGCTTCGCGTGATTACGTCACCCTGCTGTCAGATACTATGGGAGTTCAGTAAAGCTGTTAACATCAGTGGGTAAGTCGTGGTGAATGCAAAATATTGCGGTTATAATTAGTGCTCAATGCTTCGCGTGATTACGTCACCCTGCTGTCAGATACTATGGGAGTTCAGTAAAGCTGTTAACATCAGTGGGTAAGTCGTGGTGAATGCAAAATATTGCTGTTATAATTAGTGCTCAATGCTTCGCGTGATTACGTCACCCTGCTGTCAGATACTATGGGAGTTCAGTAAAGCTGTTAACATCAGTGGGTAAGTCGTGGTGAATGCAAAATATTGCGGTTATAATTAGTGCTCAATGCTTCGCGTGATTACGTCACCATGCTGTCAGATACTATGGGAGTTCAGTAAAGCTGTTAACATCAGTGGGTAAGTCGTGGTGAATGCAAAATATTGCGGTTATAATTAGTGCTCAATGCTTCGCGTGATTACGTCAACATGCTGTCAGATACTATGGGAGTTCAGTAAAGCTGTTAACATCAGTGGGTAAGTCGTGGTGAATGCAAAATATTGCGGTTATAATTAGTGCTCAATGCTTCGCGTGATTACGTCACCATGCTGTCAGATACTATGGGAGTTCAGTAAAGCTGTTAACATCAGTGGGTAAGTCGTGGTGAATGCAAAATATTGCGGTTATAATTAGTGCTCAATGCTTCGCGTGATTACGTCACCCTGCTGTCAGATACTATGGGAGTTCAGTAAAGCTGTTAACATCAGTGGGTAAGTCGTGGTGAATACAAAATATTGCGGTTATAATTAGTGCTCAATGCTTCGCGTGATTACGTCACCCTGCTGTCAGATACTATGGGAGTTCAGTAAAGCTGTTAACATCAGTGGGTAAGTCGTGGTGAATGCAAAATATTGCGGTTATAATTAGTGCTCAATGCTTCGCGTGATTACGTCACCATGCTGTCAGATACTATGGGAGTTCAGTAAAGCTGTTAACATCAGTGGGTAAGTCGTGGTGAATGCAAAATATTGAGGTTATAATTAGTGCTCAATGCTTCGCGTGATTACGTCACCCTGCTGTCAGATACTATGGGAGTTCAGTAAAGCTGTTAACATCAGTGGGTAAGTCGTGGTGAATGCAAAATATTGCGGTTATAATTAGTGCTCAATGCTTCGCGTGATTACGTCACCATGCTGTCAGATACTATGGGAGTTCACTAAAGCTGTTAACATCAGTGGGTAAGTCGTGGTGAATGCAAAATATTGCGGTTATAATTAGTGCTCAATGCTTCGCGTGATTACGTCACCATGCTGTCAGATACTATGGGAGTTCAGTAAAGCTGTTAACATCAGTGGGTAAGTCGTGGTGAATGCAAAATATTGCGGTTATAATTAGTGCTCAATGCTTCGCGTGATTACGTCACCCTGCTGTCAGATACTATGGGAGTTCAGTAAAGCTGTTAACATCAGTGGGTAAGTCGTGGTGAATGCAAAATATTGCGGTTATAATTAGTGCTCAATGCTTCGCGTGATTACGTCACCCTGCTGTCAGATACTATGGGAGTTCAGTAAAGCTGTTAACATCAGTGGGTAAGTCGTGGTGAATGCAAAATATTGCGGTTATAATTAGTGCTCAATGCTTCGCGTGATTACGTCACCATGCTGTCAGATACTATGGGAGTTCAGTAAAGCTGTTAACATCAGTGGGTAAGTCGTGGTGAATGCAAAATATTGCGGTTATAATTAGTGCTCAATGCTTCGCGTGATTACGTCACGCTGCTGTCAGATACTATGGGAGTTCAGTAAAGCTGTTAATATCAGTGGGTAAGTCGTGGTGAATGCAAAATATTGCGGTTATAATTAGTGCTCAATGCTTCGCGTGATTACGTCACCCTGCTGTCAGATACTATGGGAG
Organism: Prosapia bicincta; assembly: GCA_036971475.1. Taxonomy (NCBI): domain Eukaryota; kingdom Metazoa; phylum Arthropoda; class Insecta; order Hemiptera; family Cercopidae; genus Prosapia; species Prosapia bicincta. Next base: position 31,586,437 of record JBAIZL010000002.1, read on the forward strand.
TTCAGTAAAGCTGTTAACATCAGTGGGTAAGTCGTGGTGAATGCAAAATATTGCGGTTATAATTAGTGCTCAATGCTTCGCGTGATTACGTCACCCTGCTGTCAGATACTATGGGAGTTCAGTAAAGCTGTTAACATCAGTGGGTAAGTCGTGGTGAATGCAAAATATTGCGGTTATAATTAGTGCTCAATGCTTCGCGTGATTACGTCACCATGCTGTCAGATACTATTGGAGTTCAGTAAAGCTGTTAACATCAGTGGGTAAGTCGTGGTGAATGCAAAATATTGCGGTTATAATTAGTGCTCAATGCTTCGCGTGATTACGTCACCCTGCTGTCAGATACTATGGGAGTTCAGTAAAGCTGTTAACATCAGTGGGTAAGTCGTGGTGAATGCAAAATATTGCGGTTATAATTAGTGCTCAATGCTTCGCGTGATTACGTCACCATGCTGTCAGATACTATGGGAGTTCAGTAAAGCTGTTAACATCAGAGGGTAAGTCGTGGTGAATGCAAAATATTGCGGTTATAATTAGTGCTCAATGCTTCGTGTGATTACGTCACCCTGCTGTCAGATACTATGGGAGTTCAGTAAAGCTGTTAACATCAGTGGGTAAGTCGTGGTGAATGCAAAATATTGCGGTTATAATTAGTGCTCAATGCTTCGCGTGATTACGTCACCCTGCTGTCAGATACTATGGGAGTTCAGTAAAGCTGTTAACATCAGTGGGTAAGTCGTGGTGAATGCAAAATATTGCGGTTATAATTAGTGCTCAATGCTTCGCGTGATTACGTCACCATGCTGTCAGATACTATGGGAGTTCAGTAAAGCTGTTAACATCAGTGGGTAGGTCGTGGTGAATGCAAAATATTGCGGTTATAATTAGTGCTCAATGCTTCGCGTGATTACGTCACCATGCTGTCAGATACTATGGGAGTTCAGTAAAGCTGTTAACATCAGTGGGTAAGTCGTGGTGAATGCAAAATATTGCGGTTATAATTAGTGCTCAATGCTTCGCGTGATTACGTCACCCTGCTGTCAGATACTATGGGAGTTCAGTAAAGCTGTTAACATCAGTGGGTAAGTCGTGGTGAATGCAAACAATTGCGGTTATAATTAGTGCTCAATGCTTCGCGTGATTACGTCACCATGCTGTCAGATACTATGGGAGTTCAGTAAAGCTGTTAACATCAGTGGGTAAGTCGTGGTGAATGCAAAATATTGCGGTTATAATTAGTGCTCAATGCTTCGCGTGATTACGTCACCCTGCTGTCAGATACTATGGGAGTTCAGTAAAGCTGTTAACATCAGTGGGTAAATCGTGGTGAATGCAAAATATTGCGGTTATAATTAGTGCTCAATGCTTCGCGTGATTACGTCACCCTGCTGTCAGATACTATGGGAGTTCAGTAAAGCTGTTAACATCAGTGGGTAAGTCGTGGTGAATGCAAAATATTGCGGTTATAATTAGTGCTCAATGCTTCGCGTGATTACGTCACCCTGCTGTCAGATACTATGGGAGTTCAGTAAAGCTGTTAACATCAGTGGGTAAGTCGTGGTGAATGCAAAATATTGCGGTTATAATTAGTGCTTAATGCTTCGCGTGATTACGTCACCCTGCTGTCAGATACTATGGGAGTTCAGTAAAGCTGTTAACATCAGTGGGTAAGTCGTGGTGAATGCAAAATATTGCGGTTATAATTAGTGCTCAATGCTTCGCGTGATTACGTCACCCTGCTGTCAGATACTATGGGAGTTCAGTAAAGCTGTTAACATCAGTGGGTAAGTCGTGGTGAATGCAAAATATTGCGGTTATAATTAGTGCTCAATGCTTCGCGTGATTACGTCACCCTGCTGTCATATACTATGGGAGTTCAGTAAAGCTGTTAACATCAGTGGGTAAGTCGTGGTGAATGCAAAATATTGCGGTTATAATTAGTGCTCAATGCTTCGGGTGATTACGTCACCCTGCTGTCAGATACTATGGGAGTTCAGTAAAGCTGTTAACATCAGTGGGCAAGTCGTGGTGAATGCAAAATATTGCGGTTATAATTAGTGCTCAATGCTTCGCCTGATTACGTCACCATGCTGTCAGATACTATGGGAGTTCAGTAAAGCTGTTAACATCAGTGGGTAAGTCGTGGTGAATGCAAAATATTGCGGTTATAATTAGTGCTCAATGCTTCGCGTGATTACGTCACCCTGCTGTCAGATACTATGGGAGTTCAGTAAAGCTGTTAACATCAGTGGGTAAGTCGTGGTGAATGCAAAATATTGCGGTTATAATTAGTGCTCAATGCTTCGCGTGATTACGTCACCCTGCTGTCAGATAATATGGGAGTTCAGTAAAGCTGTTAACATCAGTGGGTAAGTCGTGGTGAATGCAAAATATTGCGGTTATAATTAGTGCTCAATGCTTCGCGTGATTACGTCACCATGCTGTCAGATACTATGGGAGTTCAGTAAAGCTGTTAACATCAGTGGGTAAGTCGTGGTGAATGCAAAATATTGCGGTTATAATTAGTGCTCAATGCTTCGCGTGATTACGTCACCCTGCTGTCAGATACTATGGGAGTTCAGTAAAGCTGTTAATATCAGTGGGTAAGTCGTGGTGAATGCAAAATATTGCGGTTATAATTAGTGCTCAATGCTTCGCGTGATTACGTCACCCTGCTGTCAGATACTATGGGAGTTCAGTAAAGCTGTTAACATCAGTGGGTAAGTCGTGGTGAATGCAAAATATTGCGGTTATAATTAGTGCTCAATGCTTCGCGTGATTACGTCACCCTGCTGTCAGATACTATGGGAGTTCAGTAAAGCTGTTAACATCAGTGGGTAAGTCGTGGTGAATGCAAAATATTGCGGTTATAATTAGTGCTCAATGCTTCGCGTGATTACGTCACCATGCTGTCAGATACTATGGGAGTTCAGTAAAGCTGTTAACATCAGTGGGTAAGTCGTGGTGAATGCAAAATATTGCGGTTATAATTAGTGCTCAATGCTTCGCGTGATTACGTCACCCTGCTGTCAGATACTATGGGAGTTCAGTAAAGCTGTTAACATCAGTGGGTAAGTCGTGGTGAATGCAAAATATTGCGGTTATAATTAGTGCTCAATGCTTCGCGTGATTACGTCACCATGCTGTCAGATACTATGGGAGTTCAGTAAAGCTGTTAACATCAGTGGGTAAGTCGTGGTGAATGCAAAATATTGCGGTTATAATTAGTGCTCAATGCTTCGCGTGATTACGTCACCCTGCTGTCAGATACTATGGGAGTTCAGTAAAGCTGTTAACATCAGTGGGTAAGTCGTGGTGAATGCAAAATATTGCGGTTATAATTAGTGCTCAATGCTTCGCGTGATTACGTCACCCTGCTGTCAGATACTATGGGAGTTCAGTAAAGCTGTTAACATCAGTGGGTAAGTCGTGGTGAATGCAAAATATTGCGGTTATAATTAGTGCTCAATGCTTCGCGTGATTACGTCACCATGCTGTCAGATACTATGGGAGTTCAGTAAAGCTGTTAACATCAGTGGGTAGGTCGTGGTGAATGCAAAATATTGCGGTTATAATTAGTGCTCAATGCTTCGCGTGATTACGTCACCATGCTGTCAGATACTATGGGAGTTCAGTAAAGCTGTTAACATCAGTGGGTAAGTCGTGGTGAATGCAAAATATTGCGGTTATAATTAGTGCTCAATGCTTCGCGTGATTACGTCACCCTGCTGTCAGATACTATGGGAGTTCAGTAAAGCTGTTAACATCAGTGGGTAAGTCGTGGTGAATGCAAAATATTGCGGTTATAATTAGTGCTAAATGCTTCGCGTGATTACATCACCCTGCTGTCAGATACTATGGGAGTTCAGTAAAGCTGTCAACATCAGTGGGTAAATCGTGGTGAATGCAAAATATTGCGGTTATAATTAGTGCTCAATGCTTCGCGTGATTACGTCACCCTGCTGTCAGATACTATGGGAGTTCAGTAAAGCTGTTAACATCAGTGGGTAAGTCGTGGTGAATGCAAAATATTGCGGTTATAATTTGTGCTCAATGCTTCGCGTGATTACGTCACCATGCTGTCAGATACTATGGGAGTTCAGTAAAGCTGTTAACATCAGTGGGTAAGTCGTGGTGAATGCAAAATATTGCGGTTATAATTAGTGCTCAATGCTTCGCGTGATTACGTCACCATGCTGTCAGATACTATGGGAGTTCAGTAAAGCTGTTAACATCAGTGGGTAAGTCGTGGTGAATGCAAAATATTGCGGTTATAATTAGTGCTCAATGCTTCGCGTGATTACGTCACCCTGCTGTCAGATACTATGGGAGTTCAGTAAAGCTGTTAACATCAGTGGGTAAGTCGTGGTGAATGCAAAATATTGCGGTTATAATTAGTGCTCAATGCTTCGCGTGATTACGTCACCCTGCTGTCAGATACTATGGGAGTTCAGTAAAGCTGTTAACATCAGTGGGTAAGTCGTGGTGAATGCAAAATATTGCGGTTATAATTAGTGCTCAATGCTTCGCGTGATTACGTCACCCTGCTGTCAGATACTATGGGAGTTCAGTAAAGCTGTTAACATCAGTGGGTAAGTCGTGGTGAATGCAAAATATTGCGGTTATAATTAGTGCTCAATGCTTCGCGTGATTACGTCACCCTGCTGTCATATACTATGGGAGTTCAGTAAAGCTGTTAACATCAGTGGGTAAGTCGTGGTGAATGCAAAATATTGCGGTTATAATTAGTGCTCAATGCTTCGGGTGATTACGTCACCCTGCTGTCAGATACTATGGGAGTTCAGTAAAGCTGTTAACATCAGTGGGCAAGTCGTGGTGAATGCAAAATATTGCGGTTATAATTAGTGCTCAATGCTTCGCGTGATTACGTCACCCTGCTGTCAGATACTATGGGAGTTCAGTAAAGCTGTTAACATCAGTGGGTAAGTCGTGGTGAATGCAAAATATTGCGGTTATAATTAGTGCTCAATGCTTCGCGTGATTACGTCACCCTGCTGTCAGATACTATGGGAGTTCAGTAAAGCTGTTAACATCAGTGGGTAAGTCGTGGTGAATGCAAAATATTGCGGTTATAATTAGTGCTCAATGCTTCGCGTGATTACGTCAACATGCTGTCAGATACTATGGGAGTTCAGTAAAGCTGTTAACATCAGTGGGTAAGTCGTGGTGAATGCAAAATATTGAGGTTATAATTAGTGCTCAATGCTTCGCGTGATTACGTCACCCTGCTGTCAGATACTATGGGAGTTCAGTAAAGCTGTTAACATCAGTGGGTAAGTCGTGGTGAATGCAAAATATTGCGGTTATAATTAGTGCTCAATGCTTCGCGTGATTACGTCACCATGCTGTCAGATACTATGGGAGTTCAGTAAAGCTGTTAACATCAGTGGGTAGGTCGTGGTGAATGCAAAATATTGCGGTTATAATTAGTGCTCAATGCTTCGCCTGATTACGTCACCATGCTGTCAGATACTATGGGAGTTCAGTAAAGCTGTTAACACCAGTGGGTAAGTCGTGGTGAATGCAAAATATTGCGGTTATAATTAGTGCTCAATGCTTCGCGTGATTACGTCACCCTGCTGTCAGATACTATGGGAGTTCAGTAAAGCTGTTAACATCAGTGGGTAAGTCGTGGTGAATGCAAAATATTGCGGTTATAATTAGTGCTCAATGCTTCGCGTGATTACGTCACCCTGCTGTCAGATACTATGGGAGTTCAGTAAAGCTGTTAACATCAGTGGGTAAGTCGTGGTGAATGCAAAATATTGCGGTTATAATTAGTGCTCAATGCTTCGCGTGATTACGTCACCATGCTGTCAGATACTATGGGAGTTCAGTAAAGCTGTTAACATCAGTGGGTAAGTCGTGGTGAATGCAAAATATTGCGGTTATAATTAGTGCTCAATGCTTCGCGTGATTACGTCACCCTGCTGTCAGATACTATGGGAGTTCAGTAAAGCTGTTAATATCAGTGGGTAAGTCGTGGTGAATGCAAAATATTGCGGTTATAATTAGTGCTCAATGCTTCGCGTGATTACGTCACCCTGCTGTCAGATACTATGGGAGTTCAGTAAAGCTGTTAACATCAGTGGGTAAGTCGTGGTGAATGCAAAATATTGCGGTTATAATTAGTGCTCAATGCTTCGCGTGATTACGTCACCCTGCTGTCAGATACTATGGGAGTTCAGTAAAGCTGTTAACATCAGTGGGTAAGTCGTGGTGAATGCAAAATATTGCGGTTATAATTAGTGCTCAATGCTTCGCGTGATTACGTCACCATGCTGTCAGATACTATGGGAGTTCAGTAAAGCTGTTAACATCAGTGGGTAAGTCGTGGTGAATGCAAAATATTGCGGTTATAATTAGTGCTCAATGCTTCGCGTGATTACGTCACCCTGCTGTCAGATACTATGGGAGTTCAGTAAAGCTGTTAACATCAGTGGGTAAGTCGTGGTGAATGCAAAATATTGCGGTTATAATTAGTGCTCAATGCTTCGCGTGATTACGTCACCATGCTGTCAGATACTATGGGAGTTCAGTAAAGCTGTTAACATCAGTGGGTAAGTCGTGGTGAATGCAAAATATTGCGGTTATAATTAGTGCTCAATGCTTCGCGTGATTACGTCACCCTGCTGTCAGATACTATGGGAGTTCAGTAAAGCTGTTAACATCAGTGGGTAAGTCGTGGTGAATGCAAAATATTGCGGTTATAATTAGTGCTCAATGCTTCGCGTGATTACGTCACCCTGCTGTCAGATACTATGGGAGTTCAGTAAAGCTGTTAACATCAGTGGGTAAGTCGTGGTGAATGCAAAATATTGCGGTTATAATTAGTGCTCAATGCTTCGCGTGATTACGTCACCATGCTGTCAGATACTATGGGAGTTCAGTAAAGCTGTTAACATCAGTGGGTAGGTCGTGGTGAATGAAAAATATTGCGGTTATAATTAGTGCTCAATGCTTCGCGTGATTACGTCACCATGCTGTCAGATACTATGGGAGTTCAGTAAAGCTGTTAACATCAGTGGGTAAGTCGTGGTGAATGCAAAATATTGCGGTTATAATTAGTGCTCAATGCTTCGCGTGATTACGTCACCCTGCTGTCAGATACTATGGGAGTTCAGTAAAGCTGTTAACATCAGTGGGTAAGTCGTGGTGAATGCAAAATATTGCGGTTATAATTAGTGCTCAATGCTTCGCGTGATTACGTCACCCTGCTGTCAGATACTATGGGAGTTCAGTAAAGCTGTTAACATCAGTGGGTAAGTCGTGGTGAATGCAAAATATTGCGGTTATAATTAGTGCTCAATGCTTCGCGTGATTACGTCACCCTGCTGTCATATACTATCTGAGTTCAGTAAAGCTGTTAACATCAGTGGGTAAGTCGTGGTGAATGCAAAATATTGCGGTTATAATTAGTGCTCAATGCTTCGGGTGATTACGTCACCCTGCTGTCAGATACTATGGGAGTTCAGTAAAGCTGTTAACATCAGTGGGCAAGTCGTGGTGAATGCAAAATATTGCGGTTATAATTAGTGCTCAATGCTTCGCGTGATTACGTCACCCTGCTGTCAGATACTATGGGAGTTCAGTAAAGCTGTTAACATCAGTGGGTAAGTCGTGGTGAATGCAAAATATTGCGGTTATAATTAGTGCTCAATGCTTCGCGTGATTACGTCACCCTGCTGTCAGATACTATGGGAGTTCAGTAAAGCTGTTAACATCAGTGGGTAAGTCGTGGTGAATGCAAAATATTGCGGTTATAATTAGTGCTCAATGCTTCGCGTGATTACGTCACCCTGCTGTCAGATACTATGGGAGTTCAGTAAAGCTGTTAACATCAGTGGGTAAGTCGTGGTGAATGCAAAATATTGCGGTTATAATTAGTGCTCAATGCTTCGCGTGATTACGTCACCCTGCTGTCAGATACTATGGGAGTTCAGTAAAGCTGTTAACATCAGTGGGTAAGTCGTGGTGAATGCAAAATATTGCGGTTATAATTAGTGCTCAATGCTTCGCGTGATTACGTCACCCTGCTGTCAGATACTACGGGAGTTCAGTAAAGCTGTTAACATCAGTGGGCAAGTCGTGGTGAATGCAAAATATTGCGGTTATAATTAGTGCTCAATGCTTCGCGTGATTACGTCACCCTGCTGTCAGATACTATGGGAGTTCAGTAAAGCTGTTAACATCAGTGGGTAAGTCGTGGTGAATGCAAAATATTGCGGTTATAATTAGTGCTCAATGCTTCGCGTGATTACGTCACCCTGCTGTCAGATACTATGGGAGTTCAGTAAAGCTGTTAACATCAGTGGGTAAGTCGTAGTGAATGCAAAATATTGCGGTTATAATTTGTGCTCAATGCTTCGCGTGATTACGTCACCATGCTGTCAGATACTATGGGAGTTCAGTAAAGCTGTTAACATCAGTGGGTAAGTCGTGGTGAATGCAAAATATTGCGGTTATAATTAGTGCTCAATGCTTCGCGTGTTACGTCAACATGCTGTCAGATACTATGGGAGTTCAGTAAAGCTGTTAACATCAGTGGGTAAGTCGTGGTGAATGCAAAATATTGCGGTTATAATTAGTGCTCAATGCTTCGCGTGATTACGTCACCCTGCTGTCAGATACTATGGGAGTTCAGTAAAGCTGTTAACATCAGTGGGTAAGTCGTGGTGAATGCAAAATATTGCGGTTATAATTAGTGCTCAATGCTTCGCGTGATTACGTCACCATGCTGTCAGATACTATGGGAGTTCAGTAAAGCTGTTAACATCAGTGGGTTAGTCGTGGTGAATGCAAAATATTGCGGTTATAATTAGTGCTCAATGCTTCGCGTGATTACGTCACCCTGCTGTCAGATACTATGGGAGTTCAGTAAAGCTGTTAACATCAGTGGGTTAGTCGTGGTGAATGCAAAATATTGCGGTTATAATTAGTGCTCAATGCTTCGCGTGATTACGTCACCCTGCTGTCAGATACTATGGGAGTTCAGTAAAGCTGTTAACATCAGTGGGTTAGTCGTGGTGAATGCAAAATATTGTGGTTATAATTAGTGCTCAATGCTTCGCGTGATTAAACTGAAGTGGTTTTCATTTGTTTGTATAATGCTTTGTAATAGTTAATTTTAGTAGCTGCGAATCTATCTTTAAGAGAATTACTTTAACCAGACCAGATGTAATTTATTACACATTAGATCTACTTTACATATCTACGTTATAGGCAACGAAAGGAAGATGGCGACTCTAATGTTTAGGAATCTAAAATGTTTCAAAAACACAAATGAAATACAAAATAGCTATAAGTAGGGCTACTAAGTAGGTGGAGATAATATGATGTAAGGGCTAAAATGGCCAAACCAAGGTACTTTGGATCAGATATATAAAAGCAATTCCCATTGGGGGAGAAACATTTACTGTTTTATTTCTTTATCTTCTGATTTTCTATCGATAGAGCTTATCAGCTTGTTACATGGACAATCTATCCAGATTCCTCACTCGTGGTAGGGATACTAGCCGCATTCTCATGTGAGTCGTAGGCAGCACGCTAGAGGCTGGTTGTCGAATGAGCACAGATCGGAAGGCCCAACGGGCTAAATGAGGACGAAAATTTCATGAAAAGTTTTAATAGATCAAGTTTGTTCTAACTGCATAACCAAGCTAAGTCTATAATTCCTATGATAGTACTTGTATTGACCATATAAAATTTAATTCAATTTGGATGTTCTTTTATCTTTTATACTATCAACCGTTGGGTTCTGTCCTTATTATCTATACTATTACCTATAGGCTCTTGGATTATTTGCTTCTTTTTATCTTTCAATTCGTTGTCCCCACTTATTTTCCTCTGACGCGATGTTTTCATTGGTACTTTTTATATTTTGACTTGTAAGGTGTTAATTATGTATTATTTCTTTATTTACGAAAGGACGGAGACTTTACTTTAGTGCTAAATAGAAGGGCACAAAGCGTGTGAGTTTCGAACCCCTGCTTTACAAATGCCACCTTTGCAGTTTTGGTAAAAGAATTCACTGTGACTAGACAATGCGAAGTTTACCTATGAAGTTACTATGATATTGTGAGTAGCGTTGCATGTGAAACTTTACGATTCGGGTTTTTAAACAAAACATAAAATAAAGTTTATTTTTATCTTTCGTTTTTATCGTAATACCTAATAGTAACAAGTAAAACCAATGCGTATAATATATTGCATCGTAGAGCATCCATTACTCAGGACGAAAACCACAGATAAACGTGTAGCTAATGGCAACGGAAGTATCTTTAGAAGAACAACTCGTATCTGCCAAGACCTCCATTACCTTGCAACGTAGGGCTGCATTTACCGGGGAAAGAGTTAGAGACCGAAACTCGTTCTATCCGTCTTTGTTACCCGTGACAAGGCATTATTCCTTGCTTAGTAGATAAGGAAAGCTCACTGCTTACGTAGAGTACTTTGTTAAATGCCGAGTTTTATGTTGGGAATATTATGATGTAGACATGATAGATTGAAACACGTCACTTAAGCTACTACATAGTTGTTATTTTTCAAATATTATAAAAAAAATTGTGAAAACCGATACAGAATTTTTGCTTAGGACATGCAGAAATAGCGGCTGGACTAATAGGTTTGAATTACCTCTTTACAATATTTTATTTCAAACCACCCAGCCAATATAATATTTTATTGTAATATTTATTATGTTTGAGCCCATCTTTACAATTATTCTAACTAAGAATTTACTCATTTAAAAAATAAATCAACAAATATTCACTACCATAAATACGTAGACTAAGGCCGGCCGCACACTGCTACAAACAATTATGTTCAAACGAAACATTTTGTTTACGGCAGGCTGAAAAGTTCGGGAATACGTGAAAGTAAGTTGTGGGGGCGCACACCTAGCCGGGCACCTGTTTGCCAAAGTGTTCGTCCATGTTTGGCTCCTTCTTGTTTGAAGTAAACAAAGTAAGTACGATTTTATCATTTTCCTCTCTATTTTCAATAGTTAATCAATTTTGCATAAATTATAACGCGAATTTAATGATGGGTAGTTTTGTATAGATGGATAGTGACGCCGATAAATTAGTCGCTGCCGTCGAAGCACGCCCTGTCATCTACTATTTCAAATTGAAAGAGTACAAAAACAGAAATTTAGTTACAAAAGGAAATTTATTTCCAGTTGCTGATTGCAAAACAAAATTCGCAATTCCTATAATAGGGCTTTGCGCGAGAACGAATGCCAACCATCTGGGAGTAAAGGAACTAAAAGAAAGAAGTGGTACATGATGGATGGTTTAAAAATAAAAAGGTTTGCCACAAAGGAGGAACGATTTTATCTATCTCGTCATCAGATAACATTTTGAGTCAAACTGAAAATGCATTGCTAGGGTAGGAAAGTAAACAGTACGGTCGTTTTTGAGAAAACTCTTTAAAGAGCACTTCCAAGAAATCCATAATTCTATCGAAAATGTTTTGTTGTGTTTGCGCAAGTGTGCGGAGAGGCTATAGGCAAACAATCATGACTGGTTTGGTTGCAACAATTTTGTTTGCTGCAGTGTGCGGCCGGCCTAAACGTTCAATCTTTAAGTGATCAGGTTTTTTATTTGATTAGGTTTTTTGTTTGATTAGGTTTTTTATTTGATTAGGTTTTTTATTTGATTAGGTTTTTTATTTGATTAGGTTTTTTTATATTAATTATTGGAGGAATCAGTGGTTTTGTTTTATACGGTCCAAAAGTTGCAGGAGAAGCAATAGGTCTATTTATGTTTCTTTTGTGTTTATGTGTTATTGGTATTACATTATGTGTTAAAGGCCTTATGCTATGTGTTAGAGGCTCTAACATAAGGTAATGTGCATGTGTTGGTGGCCTCACGTTATGTGCATGTATTAGGGGTTTTATGTTGAACAGAAAATAAGACCAGTTTGATATAATTACTTCTGTATTAGAAATGTAAATGTGCCGTGGCGTGTTATCCTTTTTTGTAAATTACATATGCGATGTTTCATCTAAAACATGTGTTATTTCAATAGCCATATTTATAGAGCTTTTGAAAATGTGTTAACGTGTTCATTGCTTATCTGTGTTTTCTAACGTAATTTCAAGCAACAGAGCAAGGGTGAAATATTTATTCAGAGGTATGGAACACATATGAAATAAAATCTATTTAGTTAGAGCTGAAATTTGTTTCTTATAATTCAATTATTTTAAAGTTATCTACAAAACTAGCTGCACAGTAAACAAGAGACTAATGAATTATAAGTTTCAAAACGACATGTGAAAGTTACTTTTTAATTATAAATTCCAATCTCGCTAAAATCATGACCAAGTAGATGTAACACAGAACAGTCTATTGCTACATTGTAATTGGGTTGCAACATGGCGTCTTGTAGCGCAGCCACCACCTGCTGTGACGAGTGCATACTTATATTTCACCAAATAAATACTCTGCCATTTATCATGTATTACACTAAAAAAACGAAAACACGCGTCAGCATTTCCTGTTATACAAACTCACTAGCGGCATTGACGTCATTTACAAGCGTCTCTATCGCGTAGGTTAGTATTAATGGTTGTTCTACGTGTGGTCTAACCCCAAGGGAATTTAGAGCTTTATAAGATATATATTAAATGTATTATTAGCGTGACTAAGTGATATTGTATTACAAACTTTACCTCGTCATGTAGGACCACCTCGGGAATGTCGGGAACATAATAAAACTCGTCGCTTACACTCCAAACTAAAGTGTTAAAAAACAACAAAATTACCTCACCATAGAAACACTCACAAAATTTTATAAATTTTCATTATAAGACAGTGCTTTCTCTATCAAATTCAAATATAGCTATAATGCAATAATAAAATTTACACTAAAATATAGCTATAGACCCTACTACTTTACAAGACATTACAATCTAGCTATATTTTCAATATGCAAAATCTTACAATATTTTTAAAATTTTGAAAACATACAACATTTAATTATAGCTATCTAAAATACACACAATACTAATATAGCTATACTACGCAGCTATGAAACTCCAACAAAAGACTAGTCGTGATTAACGATTAGACAATTTTTTTGTATTGAGTGTTAGTAACAGGTTGAACATTTGACATATCTGTGACTCCGCTTAGCCACTTTGTGTTGCATTATTGCTTTTTGTCCTTCTCGACCAGCTTTGTTCCATTCTGACGTAAAATCTATCGTAGGAAACAATCTATATTCGTATCGTTTTTAACTAACAAAAAAAATGCTCCGAGCTAGATAAAGAGCTGTAACACAATTAACAGTTAACATGCCCGTGAGGGATTTGTTAGTAGGGTGAGTGTTAGGAATTTCAATCTATATATTTAGATTTTATACAGCTTTTAACGTTGGATATAAGAAATATTTTTCCCTTGTAGATCTATGGAATGATTTCCACATTAACTGTTATGCCGTTTATTTCAATCTCACCTTTTATATACGAGCTTTATTCATGTTATATATTTATCAGCAAGACTGTTTGCATTATAACGGTACAAGCAGAGCCTGTAATGCAAAGTAGGCTTGTCTGAAGCACCGCTCTGCCTAACGATGTATCAAGTGAACTCGGTGCAAATGACACACACAGAAACCATCTCCTATGCTTCCCCCGTTTGGTGGCCAATTCTAAAGAAGTCCTACCGAAAAAACCTCGAATTCATCCAACCCCGTACCTTACGTTCAATTTCCGGCAGCCCCTGGTTTGTTTTCAACAGCAACAATCAGAAACTCCTTCCGCACTCCATCCCTGGCAGACTTCGTCCGTTCTCTCTCGGCAGGACTCTTCGGCAGAGCCTAGAGTTCAGCCTACCCTCACATTCCGCCCGCGTCCTAAAGTGCTGTTAAACCCTCCATAGCTACCCCAAACCAGCTCCCCTCTCCCCATGGTGCATCACTTAATTAATGATACTGATAGATTAAGCGTAAAGATATTTTAGCTTTAAGTGATACGCCAACAGACAATTTAATATTTGATGTTTATTTCAAATCTTGTTTAGTATAAGTTACCACTGCCGTAGGCTAAGTGAATAGCGTGTAGTTCTTAAGAAACCATGTCAGATATAAGTAATTCATGATGTAGCATAAGTAAACCATGTTAGTCTTTAAGGTAATATTGTCATGTATTTTTAAGTGATTTATGTTAGAATAAGTACTTTCTATATTAATTTAAAGCCAAAGCAAGCCCTGTTAGTCTTAAGTCACTCTTCATGTTAGTTTTTAAGGTTACATGTTAGATTTAAGTATGTAAACTTTGTTTTTCAGATTTTCCCACAGAAATATGCAATGCCTGCCAAGAACATCTAGCAAAAACGTCAGTCATTCATTATCCTTAACATAAATAGCTCACCCTAGCACCAACACGAACCTCCGTCCTTTATCAAACAGTCAGCAAAAAAGAGTGCTGTAAACACATTGATACCAGCAGCCAGTGTTAAACAACAGACGCTGCAAACCCTCGGGGGCCACCAAACCCCCTTCTTCCTAATGACTGAGAAACCATCTTGAAGCCGGTCTCGATCGTGTTTGCAATCCCATCCCTTTTCAAAGAAACCTTTCATATTGTTGCATTAAACTCTCTAAACGTACTGGCACAAATTACAACTAGATTAAAATTGCATTCTATGACTCTTTGAACGATTTATCCCGTTTAACGAACTAGATTAAAGCGCATTGTAGCAAGTCAACCTTGCAGAAACCCTTTAATATCCCTCCTCTAGTTCATATCTAATCTCAAATAGTCGTCTTCTAATTTCGTGACTCTTTAGTCCTTGCTTATTGATATATTAAACCATGAACAATATTTTAAAATTGCAATTATTTTAGAATATTTATTTGCACTCTAATTTCACAATGGTATTTTCGCACGAGTAAATTTCCGTGCAATATCCTTCTGATAACTCAACCTTGTATTATTGCTCCTACTTGGCGCGTTTCTATGCTTTGTACAGGAAGTGTAACTCAGTACCAGAGTAAGAGTCACTACTGGACGTTCCTTCCACAAGCGTCTAATGTAGTACTATGATGACTTATTTGGAGAAAACACTACTGGGCAATCCTTCTACTAGCAACAAATCGTATAAACATCCTTGTATACAATCACTTAAAAACCTAGGAAAAGCAGAACTATTTGGTATTATGATGACTCACTACTGGAAGAAGAGTCATGTTTGGACTCATTCGTAAACCAGTATAAGAATATTTGGAAAAGCAACCAGCAAAATTACGTAGTGGAAGATTATAAAAGTGGAAGAAAGATTTGGTATTATAATGTCTAAATACTGCAAGAATAATCAATACTGGGCAATTATTTCACTAAGGAATGAATAATCACTTACAACGATAAAAATGGCTGAAAGATTTAGTACAGTGAAAAGAAGTCAGTCATTTTACTACAAATGGAAAATGTAAAAAGTTCTAATAAAAACGCGAACAAATCTAAGAATTCTTTAAAGATTTAAAACGAAGATGACTCAGTACTGGAAGAAGAGTCACTATGCTTTATAAGAGCAAAATATTTTATAAATGCATGATTATATTTCCTTGTGCATAGCTATGGACTATTTACAGAAATTACTTTTGTTTCATAAAAACGTATTTACCCTAGTTTCTCACAAACTCCATTAAAACTCTCCAGTCAGAAACAAACTCATTATTTAACTCCGCCACAGCGACGAATAACATAATTCTAAACTTTCTCGTTCATAATAACGATTCGACTATTTTCTTTTGTCCTTTGCAATTTTTTATTAAAGATAACGTGTTTCTCTTTGTTGATGTTCTATCCCAATATTCTCTTTTACTTCTTACTATTGTTTTTCTCTCTCTGTCATTTCTTGTTACGTTACATTCTTTTGTCGTTTATCAATACGTGGCAGTCCTGTCTATTTGTATAATTTTGCCATGTCATACCTTTATCCTTTGCCACCTCCCAACCTAATTAAGACAACCTACTCAAGATCTTTCCTAGTGGGAGGTTTCCGTACAGTGGCCACCAACCAAAACTAATGCATGCAGGTAGAGAGTATATTCTTATTTATAAAATTATTACAAAGCCCTATTAAATATGCTTCATTAGTGTCAGTTAATTACCACCCTCTTTGTATTATGCGTTAATTATAAAAACGCCTAAATAGGCAGTTTTTCTTGAGCGCGGTGCGCTTTTAAAGCTGAAGCACAGTGGTTCCTGCCAAAGCAAACACGCTTCCATTCTCCTTTGTACACGCATGCGCGAACACTCGCTGATCATCGTTGTACTTCTTGCCAGCCACTACGTTTTGTGTAGTAACGCGATCTTTAAATTATTTTCCAGGGTAAAAGTATTTTCCATCAGTATTCACTAATTTATCAGTAATAATTAACTTTTGTCATTCATTAAATACTTGCGTAATACTTTCAATTATACTATTCAAATGAAAGGGAATCGATTGGGAGAAAGATAAATAAGTGAGAAATATAGAGACAATTAAAAACGAGATTTAAAAAAAGGAAAAGATAGAGAAAGATAGTGGGCATGCGTACTAGAGCCTTTGAGTGTATGTGTGTGTGTGTGTGTGTGTGTGTGTGTATGTGTGTGTGTGTGTGTGTGTTTGTGTGAGAGAGAGATTGTGTGTTTCTATGTTTGTGTGTTTGTGTGTGTGTGTGTGTGTGTGTGTGTGTGTGTGTGTGTGTTTGTGTGTGTGTATGTTTGTGTTTGTGTCTGTGTGTGTGTGTGTGTATGTTTAAGTGTGTGTTTGTGTCTGTGTGTGTGTTTGTGTGTGTGTGTGTGTGTGTATTTTTGAATGTGTGTGTGTGTGTGTGTGTATTTTTGAATGTGTGTGTGTGTGTTTCGTTGTTTTTCTCCCCCTTCATACTCTACAACCTTTTATTCTCCTTTTATATATGCGACCTATTCTCTTATCATATATCCGACCAGCTCAACCTCTTCCTGCTGTTTACTATGATGTTCCCACACTCCATGTCCGCAAGAAAGTAAGAGCTTATCCCTTGAATTTGAACTCTGGCCCGATACCTGTTCCTTAAAGAATAAACCTCTCAGGAGAACCAACTCCTGAATTTGTAACTAAAATCAATTAGCGTCCTATAAACCCTTTAAGGCTTTAATCGGGGTTATGGATTCTTTGAGATGCACTTCTGACTTGAAGAATATAATTGGACACCTTGTGACACTTACTTTATATAAAATAAAATGCTAATTGGAAAATAATTTTTTATTTATTATTCATCTTAATTTATAATTATTTGTTTCTTTTAATTAACAAGTGTTAGTTATTCTATGTAAATATAGCCCACACTCTGTTTAGAATAATTTAACTTAATCCTTTTCTTATTGTATTCAAATAGCCAATAATATAAATTTAAGGCCCTTCATTTTAGAATGAACATAACCCTCCCCTTAATTATGCTTTATTTTACAATAATGATTATTTTGTCTTCCAAACTATTACCATATTATTAATTCTAGGTTATTCTCCTTACATTTAGCATAGGCTATATAATTTCTATTTATCCAAGGTTTTAATTTACATTTTCGACTCCCAATTGTTAAATACCTATCATTATATAGTTCTTTTGCACAATTTTAATGAATTTATAATATATGTTACCTAAATCTAAATAAAAGTAAGTAAGTATGTTAAAGATTTACCCAAATTTTGGATAATTAAAACATAAGCCTTTATTTTACATATTAACAAGCTGTTATTAACCATAATTACAAAAACTATGTTCTTTATATATAACCATGGAAACTTTTATTGTTATGTAAATGAATATATAACCATAATGAACATTTTTTATTCACTTACATAACGTCTCGTCATATCTTAAAAATGGTGGAACGAAGAGACCGTTTTGAAAAATCAAAGTTTAATTTAGTTAGCTTAAGGGTAGTTTATTTCGCTTAGGCTGTATCTTTTAATTTAATTTTAAATTTTAATATAATATAGATCGAAATAAAGTTGAATTGAAATAAATATTCTTGTTTATAAAACCTTATACTGATGGGTTCGTGGTCTGGATCTCATCGTTAAATGGATTCCTTACATCTCGTCGGCTTCATTGACTACCTTGTTCTTTTGGTTATACGTCTTACTAAATGAGTTGATGGGTCGAAACATTCCTTAATACAATTCATGGTATTTTTAAACATATTCTAATGGACGTCGTCTTCTCCAATTCTACTTATTACAGACTTTTACTGTTTACTATTTTTCACAGTTCGAGGTGGTTTATATTTGGATATTTGAGCAAAGAGCTCAAATACCCCAACATTCCCGTATCATATCTTGCACTATTATAAGTTTTTTAATCCACATTTGGAATTATCATTTCAGGAGCGTTATACACACATGTTGTTTCTTTGATGGCTGTAGTACGACTCTAGATTCTTGATCACGCTTCCTTTTTCCTCAGCGTTGTAGTCCGTGGGTGAACCCCGTTCTTTTAATCAACCACTCTGAACTTTTCTTCGGTAGGAGCGATGTTATTTAAAAATATAATCTCCAACCCACTCCGCTTGTATTTCTTTTAATTATTTGATTTTTACTTGTATAACTGCTTTTGACTTTTTATGCTGTCTTGCTTTGAATTTACAATTTAGTTGGAATAATTTATTTAATTAGTTTTCATCAAACTCTAGACTCTTGCCCACGCTTCCTCTTTCCTCAGCATTGTAATGCGTGATTGAACCCCGTCCTTATAACCAACCAATCCGAACCTTTCTTAGGTAGGTGCGATGTTATTTAAAAATATAGTTTCCAACCCACTCCGCTTGTATTTCTTTTATTTATTTTATGCTTACTTGTATTATTTCTTTTAACTTTTAATGCTAACATGATTTGAATTTACAATTTAGTTGAAATAATTACTTTAATTAGTTTCTTTCAAATTCATTTACTACCTTGTTTTGCCTTTTGTGCAACTGTTGGACAATTTTATTAACGCCTTGATTCTCGATTTTTTTAAAAATGTAAATATAGCTTTATACTTTACTAGCTGGATTGAAGGTTATGAATATTAGATTAATTTTGGTAAGTTTACGCCTAGTCTTCCCTACTTTCATTTAATTTGTTTTATTTTACAATATTTATTTCGGCTTTTTAAAAATCTAGGCACTTTGGCCTTAGTACGTTTTCTCTCCAATTACTAAAACTCTTGCAATGGTCATTTTGGCAGTCAAATAACTTTTAATATCGAATAATGTTGAATCTTACTGTTGGGGGTGTTAATTAACAGAAGGTGTCAACTTGTTGAAGTAATGAATTCCTCAACGGTACATTAGTAATTACTCTGGAAGGCTGTGGAGTACTGAAATATTTGGCGAGATTAGTTTGTTCTAAAATAGCTCTGTACGTTTACAAAAGTTAAGTATAATTTGTATTTTTAATTAAAACCAAACACAGCCTTAAGATGAGCAACTCTTAAGATTCGTTTTAATTAAATGCATGATATAATAATCAGAACTTTTCTTGAATTAAACGAGGGCATAAAATCATTAGCATTGTGGCTTTGGATAACAATTAAGATTCCAGTTGACATGCTACAAGGGACAAAAAGAACATTCTTTCACATGACAATTACACCCATTCAGTAAATAACTGCAGAAACCCCAGTGCAGAGAATATGATCAAGTACTACATTGTAAAATCAATCAAGGCAAATTTAAACATTGATTAAATAATAGCTCTTCATTTAGGTTGTAACTTACACTCAGATGTTGTCAGGTTTCATAACTTGAGAATATCAATTAATTCTACCAGGAAGATGTGACATAGGTCCAAGACCTTTACTTGATCAATGCAAGCATGGCGACCTTTCAATATGCGTAAGCAAGAGCCAGATTGGCACTGCTGCACAGGTTGCAGTGCAGCGCCGTGGCAGCCATTATATATTCATTTTACTATGTATTTCCTTATATAAAATGTATTTTTCATGGAGTGCGGACATAACTAAAACTTTATGAAAGTGTTATTTTTTAAACCAAATTAAATTCAAGAAATGTTTAAACACAACTGCACCTCAATTTTATAAAGATATCATTAAAACCCTTGAAAAAGAGATAATTTCAAGGTAGAAACATATTGCCTTTAAACACATGAAAAGAATGTGTAGTTTGGAAGTCGCAAAAAGTACGCCTAACGATGTTGTTCATGAAGTGATGTGAAGGCACAAGTATTAATAGCGAGCCTTAATACAAAGCATTGTATCATTTAACCATACGAGACCAATACAATCCCTGAATTTATATGTGAAAGCTGACGCTCATGTTCGTCTGATTCCCAGTCCTGGAGCAATAGTCGTTTGCAAACCTCTCTGAACCATTTACGTGTAAAATTGTTTAACTGAAATGATCTAGGTTTTGCAAATAGTGTATCTCCTCAAAAATAGTATTTTCAAAGCATTACACTTAGTTATATAATAATTATAAAATATAATTAAATAAGTATTTAAAAATTGTAACATTAAAGTATATTTAATTATTAATAATTTAACAAATTCATTATTAAACTATTTTTATATTTAATACAGTCTAACATATTTTCGTACAGCAAAAATACCTTTTTTTGATACACTCTAGCAAAAATAAGGAAAACTTGTTTCAAAATATTTAGGCTAAATTAAGTTTATGTAAAATATTTTCAGTTTAAATACATTTTACATTCTACTTTAATTATTTGCATTACCTTTCCAACTAACAACATTTATTACAATAAAAATAACGAATTTCACTAAATAAATTTCTAAATTACATCTTCACGCTCAATGAAATATATATTTCCCTGGAGGTCGAGAGCTTTCCAAAAGATAAAGAATGTTTTTGCGCCCAAATTAAAAACAGAATCATTTTCTCGGCGATGCGTTGAGTCTCCGTCACGATCCAGTTTTATTACTTTCTCCCTTTAAATGCTTAAAATCCCCGTTAAAATTGTACCTCTAATAAAGCATAAACAGACCATTAACAATATCTTTTAAATACTGCATATACGCAATAAAATCTCCCATTTACGCGTATCTCTTTCCTTCCGAAAGGGAAAAACAAATAAGGCATTGGACGTACCATTTTTATCCTTACGTAAGCTATAACTTCGCCGCATGACAGGGTTCACGTTGAGGAGAAATACAACCCCCGTAGATCCTTGAGCTGTATCGTTGAACTTAAAAACACGTTTTGGAATTTTCGTTGCAACACGAGTGGAAGTAAATCGTCTCTCGTAGAACTTTAATAATAAAACTGAAGACATATTTTCCTACGCTTCAACTTTTTAAATTACGACATGCCGGAAACGGAAGTAAGCAACCCAGAAGTAAGCAGTTACAGAAATTTAAATGCAATGAGTGAAACATGCATTTATTTAAATACAAAATTATTGCGGAGTTGAAGTCTGTTAAAAGTCCTGCTTCTGTACAGACCATTATATTCGAACGATTTCTCCTAATATGGGTATTTACGGAATTTAATACACTAACTATAATAAATGCCACTACGCTTACTAATTGGGGTGAAAATGTCTTTAGAATAGCACAGAGTACTTCTATAGTACTAATAGCTGTGAATATTGACACTAATTAGGCCCATCAAACCCTACGGGCACTATTCGCTGTCACAACATCAACAATGGTGACGTGACTGATTGACTAGTGTCAACAAAACTGATCCGACTGGCAATGAATACTGACACTAAATCTTGTGAATTATGGTAAAATTTACACTAGTGTTACTAAATAACAATACTAATTTTTTTGAATATTGGCACAAAAAAATGTGAATTCTGGCACTAATAGCTGGTAATATCGACAATAGTGACGTGAACAAACTGACCCCACTAGCCGTGAATACTGACACTAATTCTTGTGAATATTGACACCACTGACATTATTGTTGATGAATGCGAATAATGGCACTATTAAGTGAGAATACTAACTCCACTGGTAGGGAATGGCGTTGTTCACCTAATATTCCATATCGTCGGAACCAGTATAAATTGCAATGCTCTAGTTGTGGTTTTGCAATAAACTCTAACTCTTGTAGTAAATACACCTAACGTTTCTTTGCCTTCGTGTGCAACGAAATAATCCTTCGATACAAATAGTGTAAGCCGAAAGTAGTCCGGCGAGGGTCTGGTATTTGTGTCATTTTGAGTCGATAAATTACACCCAGAAAAGGATTTGTTCGCTAATGAATTCAACCCATCGTTAAAAATGCATTGAAACGTTATTTTTTCTATGCCTTACTTTCTACGTACTTTCTTTCTCTTTGTAGTTCTGTGAGTGTAAAGGACACTAAGGAGCTTATAGAGAAATGTCTACCGGCTCTCATATACTTGTATGCGGAGGGGAGATTTTACAAGGAATTAAATAGGATTAAAGAAATGATACAATGACCTTCAGGTACTGGAAATTTGTGATTAGTGGAAGAAAAGAATTATTTACCACTTAATTGTGAATACTAAAAAAAAAAAACGTTATACGTAAAAACACATTCTTCGAGTGACCTATGTAAGTTTCATTTTATGGGACTTAAAAGTTATAAACTTAAACGTACGATTTGTATAAAAATGAAACGCTTTAATAATCGATATGAAAATATTTTTCAAATTATTTCTCGTATATTAGACAGCATCTAATAAACATAACTTTAAAATGAAAATGGTGGACAAGGTAATAAAGTAGAATCTAGGTCAAAGCTTCATCAACAGAAGAAATCTCTTATAAAAAAATTACGTCTTCAAGTTTTCTATTTACTTTAACGATTTAAAATTATGTATTAAATTTTTCATAATATATTAAGAGATGATTAGGTCTCTCTGTTTAAATGCATTTTTTACTAGATATCGTTAAGAATTGGAAACTGTTTGCCCTTGAAACAAGATATAATTTTTTCATTCTAAATGTATTTTATTTTTTATATACCCTAATGACAGATCACAGACAATTTTGCTTTTTTAAACACTCAACAGAAATTCCTTTTCAAGTAATAAGTGAAAAAAATGCTCCTTGAAAAAGGAATTTCGGTAAGAAATTCGAAACGTTGAGTGTTTAAAAAACAAAATTGTCTGTGATCTGTCATTACCCTTTAAAAAATATTAATAGTTATTAACAGACATTATATTTTAAAAAATGTATTTTATCTTAAATGTATTTCATCTTAGATGTTTCATTATTTTCCTTCAGATATATCATATTTCATATTTCATGACAATGATAATCTCATTTGGTTTTTGGCCAGGAAAAAACATACAAAATAATTTATAGTTCATCGTTTATACATTGTGCTATCCATAACACATATTAAAAAAAATGTAAAATTTCTAACAAGTAAAGTGTATTGTGTTAAAAGAATATAATTACAAAGTAAATGTGAGTATGCAATGCCAGTACATCGTTTGTAGTGTTTTAATGTTCTCCTTCTGACAAACATTGTTATTAGATCTGGTGCTAGATATCGACAAACGTGTAAATAGATCATGCTATGGAGAAAAGGAGCCCAGTAGAATTAAAAAAAAAACACACACACACACACTTTGCAGACGCGAACTATTTTTATTAGTAGACGTTTTGAACGGAGGTACAGAAACGACGTACACATGAACAGGTTGACATAAGTCAACTGGAAGACTTTAACGAAGGATATAAAGAACATTTCATCTGTCTATACTAAAATTTATTTCTGTTTATTCCAGAAATAAAATCAAGGTGATCGTGTTAGTTAAGAAGAGGAAAGCTTCGTCTCTATAAGAGATGTGTAATGCAGTTCCAATGGCTTAGGTCTAGAAAATGTAATTATTATAATGAAAAAAGTGAAAGACTAGTTCGGTGAAAAGGCATAGCGGCTTCATTTTACATTAAATATCAAACCTGTCTAATAATATTAGCATTCTTTTATACCGTACAGTAGTCATTTTAATTATAGAGATTGTAAAAATGACAGAATAAAAAGCCCAGGTACCCTTTAGGGGAAAACTTACAAAATAAAGTTTATAATTGACGTTTAAGTAATATAAAGTTACTTCAATGAGGAAAAGGCATTATCTTGTCACTGTTTGCGCTCCATTTTCTGCGACTCATTTCGTCACCCTTGACCTTTTATAAAATAACAGTCAACTTTTTTGTATTACGCTGCATTGATTAGAAAACAAATTATAGGGACGTGGTTAAAAAATGACTAAGATAAAAAATGCATTTTTTACTAGAACTAAATGTTTATTAAAAATGTTAGAAGAGTTGATGTTTGAATGAACCAGTGTTTCTAATAAATTTCATTAAATAATATAAAACTCTATTCGGTTTCTAAATAGATATTTATTTTGATTCATAAATATTTGTTTATAAGTAATAATATGTTTCATAATTCAAAGGGGCTCTAGAACAGAGTGTAATAACTTCAAGCTTTTTCGTCACAAAATATAAATGATTTAAAGATTATTTCCTCCTCTTTTTAGTCTTGGTTTTTTGCAGTGGGTTAATATTAAAGAAAAAAATTAAAACGTCTTAATAACGCAACCATTAAATTTTCTTGCATTACATTGCACCGAATACTCATATAACTAAAGTGCCCATTAACTCTTTAGTTCTTGTCTAGACATTGTCTATTAAATATATTAGAACTAGGACAACACAACACTAATCTAATTCAAACGATTAGGTTCCTTTCAATGTTCTAACCATGTAGTTATCGAGAAGTTGAAGAGCTACTGTACTTGGATGAAAGTGAAGTCTTAACTTTACAAATAACATCAGTAATCATGGGGTCTTTCAATCCCTGATATCTTATCCTCGATTTAATTGTCTGTCAATAGCAACACTTCGTAATTTTGCAATGTACAGCTGTCTGGCCTTTCACCTCCACTAATCTGCGAACTCCCTTCTTGCGCAACACACGCCTCTTGCTATGGCTCGGGAGTGACATTTGGAGACTTTTGTCCTGCACAGATAAACTCTTCTTGCCTGACATTGCCTAGAGTTGACGTCCCTGGAGAAGATTCTTAGCCAAACTCTAAAGCCCTTAGAAACTGTTTTTTTAAATACGTATATTTTAAACCACTCCTCAAACATTTCTAGAACTTATATATACTTTTAAAACATATAAACTGAGAAATAGTTGTACTGTTAGGTAAGACCAATTTCTTTAATTATTTCATTACTTCAATTACAAATATATTTTATTTTTTATGCCGCTACTTGTTTGTAGGGTATTGTGTTAGAGTGTTCCTTATAAAACCTATATTTTACTCTTTCCTTTTTTCTAATGGGCATTTGTTAACGCTCTAAATAAACATTTACCAGCTTGTGTTGACCCCTATACTGTCACATTTATTTGCAGTAAAATATTGCGTTTCTTAAAGATTTAAAGAAAATAAGTGGCGTAATATAAACTTATAACAAACAAATAAATCTTTTATAACTCTTACTTTGTTTAAAAATTTAAATTTTTATGATATTTATTATTTTTCAATATTTTGTTTATATTTTACAAAGTAGGAAATGTAGATAGATTATTTACCATAAACTCTAAATAAATTAACAACTGCTAATTGAAACCATACGTTTTACGTTGAGCTTATGGAAGCTGGAACCCTGGGTTTTACTTCCCAAACGAATAAACGGCCTCTATAAACACTTCAATAAGCATAAATCTTAGCCATCATTAACCTTGCCCGAGGGGAATTATATAAAATTTACCGCGCATATAATTAAGCCTTTGGTCTTAATTATTCATCAATTCTGTAATAATCAGCTGGGTATTTGTCGAGTTGTTGTTTTTATTTCTCTCTCTCTTTCTCACAGACTCTCCATCTCTATTCTTCTCCCTCAATAACTTTCTCTCTCTATCGTTCTCACACAAACACACACATATATTTTTATTCACATATTTGAAATATATTGCAGTTTTTGTACGGTACACGTTTGAATCCGTACTTCGCTGACTATTACCTGACATTTCGTGTCTGTATTATCTGATTATGTGTGTTTTTACTCACTATATTTTCAAAAAATTTCGTTAAATAAGTTTATATTTGTTACAGATCATATGTTCGATCCATAAGTTCGACCATAGCGACTGAGTCGCCACTTGTACTGGTTACAGGGGTCTAATCCAAAGGCCAAAAGTATATTTCAAAATCTGTTTTTTTCCTAAATTTATTATTTTATTATTATACAATTATTATTTTTATTAAGGATTTCTACCCTTACGCGGGCGTTTATTTCTATTTGAGGAGATTTGTGTGCTTAGATTATCGGATAGAAGCGTTACTAATGAGACTTTTAATCTGCTGTTTGTAACTCCTTAATGTGATTACAGTTACCATGAAAACAAGTTAGACTATGTTACAACATAAGCAACCAATACAAAATTACTGCACAAAAATCCTTTGTAAAAACAGTAATATAAGAAAAAGGTAAATAAAAAGTTACTCTTTTTTATAATTAAAATTAATATAAGTATTTATATAGGGCTACATATGACATAATGACAATAATAAACGGTAAAATAGAAAACCAATTTCCTTGCAATTTTCCATTTTCCTCTCTATACACTATATGGTGTAAGACTATTACGTTTGTTTGTAACTCTTTATTCGTTTTCTTTTTTCCTTATCTACGAAGTCGATGGTGGTCTATAATATATCATTCTATCCGTCTCTTATAATGCCTCATTATTGCAAAGGACCTTTCTCTTATAATTTCATATACATCTTCAGGTGGTCAATATATAGGCATGTGAAAGTTGACTCAGTGCCAAAGGGCTGGATCTCATACATGCAATCATTCAGTTTTGATCCGAACGAGACATCAACTTTATAAAATTTAATAAATTTTTGAGCAATGTCAATTAATTGTTTAACTAAATAAAACACACTAACGACATTAAAAACATCTTTTTTTACTAATATTTTACTAAAATTACCTTATGTACATTTCGATTGCATGGTAATCATCTATTACCATTGAAGATAGTACTACTGAAAATAATTACCATTTAATCATATTGTCAAGAAAGTAATTTTAGTAAAATAAAGATTTTTATATTGTGGTAAGTAGATTTTATTTATTAAGTTTATAAAATTTAATGAATGAATAAATATTTGACAAAAACTGTAATAGCACCAACTGCCATTTACTACAGGTACAAAAATGTATTTGAACTTGAGCGGATGAAAAAGAAATTATTTTATTAAATACTGAAAATTTGTACAAGATATATATATATATATATATATATATATATATATATATATATATATATATATATATATATGGAGAGTGTGACATAATAGAAAGAATTAAATGACTCGTAATCTATGGACACAAAATCTTGTACAATAAAGTCTTGTACTTCTACATTTAAAGCCTCTTTCCTGAAACATTTCGAATATATGTAGTGCATTATGCAACAGTATCTTTGCCATTGACTTTTATTTACTTTTTGTTACGTATAACGCTTGTGATATTTGCTTCGTTCTCAGAACGGTTGTTTGAGAATTAGTCGTATAAAATGAGAATTTATAATGAAACAAAAGCTTTTCGGTACAACTTGAACATCGTATAAGTACGCTACGGAAAGTGTGCGTGAACTTTAGCGTAGGTGTGCGTGGAATTAATTCCAACGCCAACGTCTATTTGCAGAATCCTCCAAGGATAGATTTCCGATACGGGATTAGTAGAGACTTATTAATGATGTCTATGCTATTGAAGAATATTGAACTTGTACAGTCTTAAGTATAAGACATAAAACGTAACTTCTAAGTCATGTGCACTATACAGTCTTTAGTGCAAAACTATTAACTTAAACTTCCAAAAAATTGGAAAATCTAAAAAATATCCGTTAAGGATTCCACCTTAGTTCCTGTATTACTTCAATAATTTCTTACAGAAAATCACTGGTTCATTGCAACAATAAAGGTGGATTATTAAAGTGGTAAAAATTATTATTATTTCAGTAGCAAAGAGCGGAGAAAGAAAATTAAGGGAAAAGGGTGTTTCTAAAAAACCACTTCTATAGGCTATATAAAGTTCAAGTGCGACGTCATAGGAAAACTCAACTATTAGTAAAACTTTGTTCTTGCAGAAACTAGGTCGCATTGTTCTGAAACGAATCTCCTTGAGTGCTTTTAGAGATTTACAAGCATGGAATTACACTAACGCTGCGACTAAAACTAAGAAAACCTTCCGAGGAGTAGTTTCCTTTACAACTCCTTATAACCTTACAGGAGCATTTACCTCTCCCGACTCAGTGCAATGTGTTTACACGTTGCAACTCTGTCATCGAATTACTTTAACTATAGAAGGATTTGCCAGCGACATCTACACAATGTAGAATAAAACTAACCTTGAAGAAGTTCCCAAACGTTTTTTGATAGAACTAAAGTAGTTGTGATCTTTGCTCTTATAAACCTATTTATTTTTGTCACATCAAAGTCTGACACTCCAATGTTTTACGTATATCGAGTAGTTAAGGAAAAGCTGTCGGAGCCGTAGTGTCTGGTTGTGGCGCTTCTTTCGTCCCAGTTACTATGATGAAGCTTTAGGGTTGTTACATACAGTAACCACTGGATACGGGTACCAAATACAGTGCTTGTGGCTGGCGCTAGTGTCCGTTTGGAGGTTGGATTCGTAGGAGCACGGATTTTACATAGTGGGTTTTATATAAAAGAAGCAAAAGAAGAAAACATTAATTCAGCCAGTCTCCACAACTTTAAATAAAAACAAACCATTTCTATCCTATCCTAATTAATAAACCACTTTATTTTTTACCAGCCAAATATCAAAAACTCTGACTTTTATTGTACTTTTAGGCAGTGTTATAGGCAAAAGACGATGAAAATATCCCCTCCCCTCCTCGTCTGGCTGACCGAGATAACCCAGAATTTAAACTCACCTTTGTGGACTATTGCTGAGGTATTTACTTATACGCCTTAGTTTAACATTCTTTATTTTTCACAACCGACCGTAAAAGGCTCTACCACAAATTAATTACTTTGTATTATTTGTTTATCCACTTAGTTCCTATGTTGATATTTTATTATGGTTCAATTCTTGGCAATTTTATCTCAGTTATTTAACAGTTTACACTTTTATAAAACCTTTATATCCACTATATTTGTATATTGGTATATTTAGAATATATGTCTAAACTTGTCTTGTAAGTTGCGAATTTTATTTCACTTAAGATATAGAAGAACTCCTCTTCGTTCAACAAAAGATTTGTAATGAAATTTTTTAATAAGGTAAATACAGCAATATATAAAAATTGCAAAGATTATTTACGTTGACGACTTCGTTCTTATATCAAGCATTATGAAGTCTCTAGGCTAGCAACGCATCATCTAAACCTGAATTGAAAATAATTAACTCAGCAGCAGACAAAGTGTTAAACTATCTCTAGCAAGATTTTTATTGCTTCTAGAGATTTACAGTCATTACAATTATTTATAAATTTCTTCTGGGATTTTACTTATTTTTAATACATTTCACAATCTCTTTCTTGACAATTAGTATAAACGAATAACCAAAATTTCAACACTAGAAGGTAACAGGAATTAAATCAGTAATTTATTTAATTTTTTAGAAATGTTTATGAATTTTAGAAAGATAAGCAATTTTGTTTAGTAAATGTGAACAAGTTCTAGAGAAACGATTGTTTTAGAGTGAATTCTGAAGGCGACAATGTTCTTCGATCTCATTAAATTTGTAAGCAAACCTGCCAACATGGGGACTTTAACGCCCATAAAAGTAAGCGCAACGAACGCATTCGGAATGTCGGAGAACGCTTTAAGTTCATATAACACGAAATTCGAATCGGATCTATGGTAAGTTTTAAACTGTGTCGCAGTCATAATGTTGCATTAAACAACGTAGAAGTCACACTGATTAAAAAAGTGTAATTAATTTTTGCATAAAACCAATTCGCGCTTCACAAAATACTGTTAGAAAATTATACTTGCTGTACATAATAATATAAAATTACTTGAATGGAGATAAAATATTGTTCTTAATAAAACGTGGCCTCATTTTGTTTCTTTTCCGAACTCATTTCCTACCCGCACTCGTATAGACGCACCATACGATATAAAACCTCTGTAATCATCCACCACGTTATAAAACGATTGCGTATAACTGACTTTTATAAAGAATGCATTAAATACCGCCAAGAAATAAAGCGAAAACAAAAAAACAAATAACAGATAGACAAATAAATGGATAAATTAAAAATTCCATAGATAGACAAAATATAAAATATTAACAAAACTATAAAACCCACAAACCTAAACCAGATACAGCAACAAAAATGGGTCGCTTTCACATAAACTAGATATAGTATGAAAGGAATAATCAGATTTTTAAAAAATATGAATATAACGAGTAAAAATACAAGACACATCAGCAATAAAATCATATATATGTCTATTAGTAGGGGAATTTATAGAATAGAGTCCTCAGATTGCAATACATTAACAGGTGTATTGGTGTACATGGTCAGACAAAAAGAAATTAAAAGACTAATATAAAGAACACATAGTGAATACACTAAGTCAAACATTTATGTTAAGAATTAAAACATTATACAATAAACCAAACAAAAATTACCATTCACACATTACAAATAAAAAATGTATATTTATTCATAAAAAGAACACACACGTATAAAAATGGCGATATAGATGCAGTTTAAAACATATAAACACGAAAATAACATAATAAAAGAACAAGTTGAACAAATGAACAAAACATGAAAGACAGTATTAAATATATATATATATATATATATATATATATATATATATGATTTCATAATAAAGCATTGATTATGTTACATTAATATAAAATGTATTATAATATATATGTAATATACATTAGTCTATTCAATATATATACGCTTTTCAAACTACGTTAAGGTATTTTACAACCATTCAATGTGTTTCTTAACCAGAATGTATTTTACATCCATTCAATGTTATTCACAACCAGTCAAAGTATTTCACAACCTGTCAAAGTATTTCACAAGCAGTCATGGTATTTAAAAACACCGAGTGACGGCAAGATGTACAAATCAAGTTGTATCAAAATTTGTAACATACACAAAAATAAAGCCCTTTAAAAAGTAAAGATCTTACAAATTTCAAGATATGTCCAGTTTTCAACAGTAACTTATGGTTTTTTTTTATTAACTTGGGAGCGGGTTTAAATTGCCCGAAGCACTGCTACCTTAAGGTATATTGTACTTACCTCCCTGATCTAGTCAAATAGCCCCTTCCCTCTTACCAGGTTTAGGGGTTTCCTGATTAATGTTTTACCTTCAGCATCCATCAGAGTTGTACTATCACCAAAGAGGTTGAAGCGCCTCTCAACAAGTGCTTCACATCTATAAATAATGTGTGTGGCAGTCTCCAGTTCTTGCCCGCATAATCTGCACACTGGTTCATATTTGTAGATACCCATTTTATGCAGATGTTTTCTTATTCTACCATGTCCCGTGAGTAGACCTGAGGCTATCCTCAATTCCTGCCTAGACAGATAGATGAGACTCTTCTGCAGCCCCAAGGGAGGTTTCCTAAGGGTTAGCTTACTGTGTCTCATCCCTTCAGCCCTGATCCAGTGCTCACAGTGTCTTTCAGCAATCCACCTTCACACTGCAATCTTGACCATGGATTTGGAAATACCTACCGCCGGCTCCGGTCCAATCAGGGGAGTCGAAGACCCCTCTCTGGCCAGCGCATCTGCGGCTTCATTTCCAAATATTCCCCTATGCCCTAGCACCCAACCTATCTTGATTAGATTGTACCTTGCCAGGGCTTGTAGGTTATTTAGGCACTCCCTTACTATGGCCGAGGTGACCACATGTACGTTTAGTGCGTTAGTTGCTGCCTGACTGTCGGAGAAAATAGCAATCCGGGTCCCGTGTGTTCCCCTTCTCGCTGTCTCTCCCAGACAGGCCTATATTTCGGCCTAAAAGACGTAGGTATGCCTCCCCAAGGAAAAAACTAGTTTTACCCTTGGGTTTTTACAATACAACCCCGCTCCAGTGCCGAAGTCCATCTTGGAGACATCTGTGTACCAGATCTGAGCTCCCGATGTTAATGTCCCTGACCAATCCATCATTGTTTGGTGGGCCTGGTTAGGTGCAAACGTTCGAATAATGCTAGAGCAATGCTGAGCCTGTATAATTTAGTAAGTACCAGAACCAGCATATCCATTCCCTGCTGCAGCAGCACAGGATAGATCCTATCTGGACCTGGTGATTTGTAGGGTTTAAATGTGCCAATAGCCCATCGTACCCTTGGTGGAGTTACTACCCTCCTTGCCACTTCCCAGTCCTCCCTCTTACCACGTCTTGTGGAGGGTTTGGCAACTGGTTCAGTGTCTGCTCCCCCAAGTTTCCTCAGAGTACTTCAAGGGAAATGTGTTCCGATTAATTCTTCCACAGTTTCCCCTGCAGTTTTATATTTCCCAGTGGGGTTCTTAGCATCCCCACCGGGTTATCTGGGTCCTTAGAAAGCACTTTATGCAGTCGTGCCCCTTCCCGAGTTTTGTCAATCTCTTGACAAAACTCCTTCCAGGACTTCCTGCGTGCTTCTCTAATTGCCCTGTTGTTTTTGGTTAGTGTTTTCCTATACTGGTCCCACTCCCCGATCTTTTTTGCTCTATTAAAGAGTCTCTTGGTGGTCTTCCGAAGTTTGACTAGCTTCCTATTCCACCATGACGGATCCCCTACTTTTCTCCCCTCACTGAGAGGGCAGTTATCAGTAAAGGATTCTACTATAGCCTCGCCAACCAACGTGGCAGAGTCTTCTAGCTCTCTCCTCCCACCATACTCCAATCCAGCCTCCTCAATCCGAACACCCAGGTCCCTCCTGTAGGAGTCCCAGTCTGTTCTTCTTGGATCCCTGGTTGGCCGATGCATGGCTGGATTCAGGGAAATATCATACCTAATATGTCTGTGGTCAGAAGAAGATGATTCATCCGACACATGCCAATTTAGTACATACCTAGCCATCTGGTTCGATGCCACCGTAATGTCCAAGACCTCCTGTCTGGCCCTAGTGATAAACGTCGACTCTCCCCCTGATTTAAGACTAGTAAACTCTTAGAGCTAAGATAAGCTAAAAGTTCCTCACCTCTAGTGTTTGTACCTGTACTTCCCCACGAAGTGTGATGGGAGTTAGCATCCATCCCCACCAGCAGCTCCTCATCCACAGCCCCGCAGTGCTCGACCAGCCTCCTCAGCTCTTGTGTTGGTAGAGCCCCCGCGTAGTCAAAGGGAAGATATGCTGTGGCCAGATTTAGCCTCCTCATCCTCCCCTCCGCCCGCAGCTCCACCATCACTGCTATCAAGTCCCTGCAGCAGAAGTCCGTTAGTACAAAAGCACTTCACCCCCTCCTAACCAGGATACACGTCCTGGGAACACCGGAGTTCTTATCATACAACAACTTACCTCCAGATGTCGCCAGCCCGCATATTCATCCTCCAGAAGTCCATGACTCCTGGATGAGAACCAAGTCCACCTCACCCCTGTCCAGCATCCTATACACGACAGCACTAACCGCCCTGCTATGCTGTAGGTGCACTTGGAGGAACTTGATCATCGTTCTGCTTACTTAGCAGTTGCCTGGGTCCGCAAAGCAGCCCCAGGACTAGAGAGCACCTTGATCGCCTGTCTCAGCCCACATTCACCCTCAGGTTGTTGTTCCGCAGTGCCCTGAGAAAGCCCTCTCCTATATACAGGATAAGGGTAAGACCTGCATCCTCCCTTTTCCTAACAATCACCTTCCAAGTATCCTGAACTATCCCAGGGTTCTCGGTTTTGACCACCTTCAGGATCTCTTCCGGCTCCTTGTCATTGTAGGGCTTGGGCACCCACATTGAAACTTTTGCAATGCAAAAGATCTCCTTTGGTGGCCCTGCCCTCAACTTTACCTCCTCACTCAGGGTAAAGCTTGGCAGGACCCGAAGGACCCACTCCAGGCTCTTTCGTAAGGAGCATACGACATTTAAAGCCCCCCTCTCTAAGTATGCTGTCCTGAACCCTCTATCTCCACTCTCCGTCTCAGCGGACAGCAGTTCTGAGAAGAACAGCTCCTCCAGCTTCAACGCCATCTCTTCCGAGAGTTGTCTCTCTGGGTAATTAACTGGGTGGGACGATGGCTAGCTTTTGCCGAAGGGTATCGCCGTATGTGCCCGAAGACACTGCAGCATCCCCCCTTCTCCCCGCTTAACTTTCTTCTTTCCTCCCTCCACTAGAGAGGGACTGGACGTCGAGCTTCTAGGTCTTTTGGATGTGCTGGGGTTTGGTGCTCTTGCTTGATTGCTTCCCCGTTGCACCTCCCTCCTCACAACATCCAAGCCCTGGCCTTTGACAAGCTCGGCTCGGTTTTGGCCCTCCCGCTGATCTCGCCTGTTCTCTTCGGAGCCGCCTTTTGGTCGCTCCACTCATACGCTTTCTTCGTAAAGACAGCGTGCTCAACTCTACAGCCATTTCACCGGTTTCTGCAGTCGGCAGCTTGAAAGCCGCCCCCGCACCCCCAGTGATGGTTGCCGTTGACACATCTGCTACAGACTCACGGTTTGCCGTCTCATTGGCTCCCGCTGTCTGTGCAGTCTCAAAATCAATTTTTTTACTTGTTTGGTCCATTAACGTCCCACGAGTATGGGGGAAATAACGGTCGACCAGAGCAGAGCCCCCACTGCCATGGCAAGACAACATACAATGAGGTTTTGTCTGGTTCCTCAAGTGGATCGTGTGCGACTGCATTTTATACCCTGCAGCCATTCATCCTTCAGCACGATGCCTTCCACCTTGGATTTGTTATTCAGTCACTGACCTTGAACCTACCCCAAGTTCAGGACATTATTAACTGTTGTTCTTGGTGCGAACAGCCTTCTTTACTCTCTTTTATTGAAACTGTGTCGTTACGTTAGTTTGCCGCCCATACTTCACTGCCGCATTGCCCTTGGTTCACCTGGGAGGTGAGAGTAGCATTGTGAGGACTTAATTCCCAACTACCCCAGTCTCCCCAGTCAGAGCAGTTATTTCTACCACACCCAACCGGTTGACTGACGAGGAGGGATAATTCCTCACCTTTGAACCATTGCCTTGGTCCAGGCTTGCTTATTCAGAAACCTTCCGGAATCCTTATTCACAAGTAACCTACATTTCTGTAGGCCGTTCCACTATCCGACACCTGTGGACCCGCCCGGTTGCTCAGGCCAGCTAGCCGGGAAGTTATGGTTAAATTAGGTGACTAATATTTATCACGTCGAACGATTATAGTTATGTTTTAGTGGTTAGGATTTACCACATATACTATATTTATTGCGATGTGTCATATGCTATTATTTATTATGCCATACAATCCTATACCGTCTTAAAACAAATTAATATATGAGGTTAAATCCATTTCTAGCTTTACAATAACCACTGTACGCAAACATTAAACAGTTTTATTCATTATTTTAATTCAAACTCTTTAAACTTAGTCAGAGGAGTTTCAACCCTCAATATAATTGTATTTATTATAATTAAAATGGTAATGATTTCATTTATATGTTTGATATATTATGTATTAACCTTCCTTACGTTTTGTACAGTATATTCGTAGAGACATTTTCTCAATAGCCAACCCCTGAATACAAAAGGTATTATTATAATGCAAAGAGCTGATAAAGATTGTCAACACGAATTATTGTCTACCACTTCAAAAGTTAAATATTGCCCCCTACTTCTACCTAACCCTTGAATCTTTAATATTTAGACTTGTATGCCCGACATGCAATGTGTCCTGAACAAAGCAATATTATTTTCGACACAGAACCGGGCCGTGACAGCTATATAACTGTCAGACTGTATTGACTTCATAATTTCAATATATTTTCTGACTGAATATATTTGTTTGCGGTTCGATTTCGCGACTGACAGTTTCAGGTGCTTTACTTGTTGTTTTGTAAGGGAATATTTCTTGTTAACGATATTTTTTAATAAAATACACAGAAAGAGGTGGAAATGTACAAAGGGAGAGTCCATAAAGGAAATATACTCAAGCAACTTACATCAAAGGATTAACATAACGAGAAATGCGGAATTCTTGGTTTTAATTTTAAAAACACAAGTTTATTTCCCTTTATTGCCGCTGCTATAAAGAGACAGTTTTGGTTTTCATATTTAAACAAACTAAATTAAGTTCCATCTTATTAGAGATGTTCTAAAACATATTTATTTAGTATATTCAAGAAGGCATTGTTGAATGAAACAACGTGCCTCACAACTCCTTATTGTTCTATGTTACCTGCAGTGACTTTAACGCTATTCGCCTCTCTTCGGTTTTAGTTCGAGCTGGGTTTTCTTCTTAAGGGATGTATAATTAGTTTAGAAAACCGTCCCTGCAAGAATAGATTACCAATACTAGATATAACTGGGTATTGTTTTCTTCAATTCCAGGTGGCAGTCGGATTTTTCTTTTAATTCTTTTTTCAATTCCTTCACACTCTTGCTATAAGTATCTTGCTTATATTGTCAAACGTTAATAAAACTACTTTTTATTCATCCACTAAAGTTCAAATAATTTTTTTAAAACTTGTAGTGGATGAAACTTTATGTTAATACAGTTTTTGTTCAAATATCATTAAATATTTTAATGTAAAATGAATTATTTTAGTTTTGTATGGAATAAAAACTTTTCACAAAAATGGCAAGGTGTGCGATACAGTTAATTCGATTCATTTGGCTTAAAATAAGTGATAACAAAAGATCTCATAAAAAAACTGATTTTATGTTATAGGTCATATGGTAGAACCGCTGTTTTAACACATAGGTTATGGTACTCTATTTATATTAATTGTAAATATTTAGTACAAATTAACTCAAATGAAATTTGTTGTTGACCAAAACAGGAATTGACTATTTACTTGTTGTATATGTTACTTGTTTTTAATTTGTGTAGAATAAATAGAGTTAAATACTTCGCGACTTGAAAATAAAATACAATCCGCTACAGACGGATTGACATTCTGTTTCTTGAGCGTGAGGAACAGAGGACCACGAGGGGTGACGGTATGAGGGATGCAATTAGAAGTACATCATACATCCCTCATTCCGTGGAAGTGGTAGTGGATACCTCTCACCCCAAACCCTTCTAATAGTAGAATTTCTACCATTGGACGTCATCTCTGTATCGGCATTTTGAGGAATAAAAATACACAGCTATCGACGAAGGTGGAATAACATAACCAGAAGGAGGAATAACATACCCAGGCGACTAGTTAAAAAAGCGATAATGGCTCGTATAATATTCTCGTATTTAATGTACAAAGCTTCCTTAGATTGTGTATACAAAGAGTTACCCAAAGTTACACGAGAACACTACCCTCTCCTGTGACACGCGACTTTCTGAGAGCTTTAACCCAATTCACGAATCTGACGCGGAAGTTGTAGGACCTTTGTGAGCTACAAAGACAATATCGCCATCAGGCGGCTTGGAAGAGAACTATTAACATTGTTAAGCTACTTTAACCTTTCTTTTGTCCCGTCTCGCGACGTTGGCGATGGAACTTTTGTTTCACAATCTGTAACTCCAAGTTCAGTTTGTTGTTTACGACTAAAGTTGTCTAGGCTTCTCGAAAATATTTTATGCTTTAGCTGCTGCATCTTTCTGCGACGTAATTCTAAACTGAAAACATTTAGAGTAATATATTTCGAATATTTTAATAGATATTTGTTTTATAAACAAAGACGATGGACTTTTAAAGGTAAGAGAAAGACGGACAAACTATCTCATTCTCTTCTGTGTATGTGTGTGTCGCCTATCTCTCCTGTGCCTCCTACTTGTGTAAATAACTTTCTTTCTTTACGTATATGCCTGTTCGGTGGCCTTTCAGTCTGTCTATCTGTATCTGTTTGTCTGTCTATCTGTCTCTCTCTCCCCCCCTCTCTCTCTCCCCCTCTCTCTCTGTCTCTCTCTCTCTCTCTCTCTCTCTCTCTCTCTATATATATATATATATATATATATATATCTTTGGTATGTCTGTCTTTCTAACTGTCTCTTTTCCTTCTATTGTTTGCGCTCTCCTCTCTTTCCTTTTGTCGGTCTGTGTACCCCACTCTCTCTTTCCCTTTATATCTGTATGTATCTCTCTCTCAATGTTTCACAGTCTCCCCGTCTGGCTGTCTCTCTCCCTGTCTATTTCCTTTCTCTGCATTCCACTCTCTTTCCCCCTCCTTGTATCTTTCTGTCTGCACTACTCTCCCTTTCTCTCTCTCCCTCTCTATCTGTAGTTGTTTATCTCTCTCTCTCTTCCTCGCTGTCTATCCGTCTGGCTGCGTCTCATTCCTTTTTCTCTTTGTTTCTCTATCTCCTTCTCCTCTACTCCCTTTAGAGACAATGTCCCTTCTGCCTATCCCATCTGTACTATACAGTTCGAGCGAGATAGTTACAAAAAGCCCCTGCACCAGCTTTATTTTCAAAGATTGCACAACTTTCAAGTTGATAACCACATTTTCTAATACGTTTTCGCACAAATAATTATTTTGAAATGTAATATATTTATTTACGTCCTAACTCCGTTTTGACTAAATAGATTATCTAATACTTTCTTCTTGTTGAGGTAGATTTACATTTTTCCACATTGGCACAACGCCTAAGTTGTTTTAAACTCTTAAACAGCTTTTATATCCCAAGTGTTATTTCTAATTTAGAAGATAAGGTATAATTGTTATAGCATGCTTACATTTTCTCAAGAATTTTTGCTCTAATGCTGACGATGAAGGGCGTAAAATGTAAGACAATATCTAATTCGTTTTGAAAAAAAGGGACCCTTACTCTCACTCTTTCCCTCTCCCTCTCTCTTTCTTCCCTCCCTCTTTCTATCTCTCCATCTCTCTCTCTCTCTCTCTCTCCCTGATGAAGAGAAGATGTATACTACTCTCGACGGTTTCTAGAAGAGTGATGTTTTTCTGAAAGCACAAATGTGTGGAAAACTTTCAAAGAAAAGTAACAGAGCGTTTATTCTGTAAAAAAAAAATATAAATACCCCAAAGTACAAAGGTATTAAGCTAAAATTAAATGCTAGGAAAATAAAGGAAAAAAACTTTCGCTCCTCGAAAGCTATTACTTGGCCACGCGACTCGATTTGGTTTTTCTCACTGGCATTAGTTTCCTTTTACATACGTTTTTAAATTAATATCAATACTTTTATGTCGCCATAACGTTTGAATTTCTGATGGCGGTATTTAAGTTTACAAGGGAATAAAACCTCTCTAAGTAAAGCTTAAGAGTGCATTCTGTATATTTACCTATAAAGCTGCATTCCCGCGGGGATATTTGCAGGGACATCGGGAAGCCACAAGTAGCGCCAGAACTAATCGCACACATACTAAACTAATTTATAACCACAAGTCTGTCGGTATTATTTGTGAATGACTAATTGCAGGGTTGTTGAATGTACAATGTAGAAGTGGGAGGAGGTAAGCCAATGCTTTGTGGGCTAATGGTCACAAAATTGGAGTTCAGTTTCAATGATTGACGTCACAGTTCTCTCAGGTAATACTGTACAATGTAAACCTCACACACTAGAATGTATACACTACTAGCTGACCTGGAGAACTTCGTACCACCTAAAAGATTAGCTAAACTAAATTTAGTATTATATTAAAATAATAACTGAAATTATAGAAGTCGTTTGTTTTTATCGTATGAACAGGGGCTCGAGCGTTGCGTTGCCGATTTAATTACAATCTCGCTTCTCGTAGTTCATTTGTTTGTGACGATCGACCTATCGCTCGTTTTTGGAAGACATAATTGTACAGAAATAACTTTGAAATGTGTTGGAAATAATTAAAATTTAATGTTGCTTGTTCTAATCATCTTTAATTTCCTTATTAAACCATAATTATATAACACTTAACTAAGCGAATACGTAAGGGCTTACTTGCTGACGCGTTTCGAAATATTGTTCCTTTTACGAAGGAAAGCCTCTACATGTCTAAATTACGGGCTTTGCTTCCTAAAAGGAACGATTGTTTCGAAACGCTTCAGCAAGTAAGCCCCAATGTTTTCACTTAGTCAAGTATTAATTATAATTAAAATTTGTTGAGTGAGGAACCAAAATTTTAAATGAATGAATTCAATGAAGTGAGTTAAGACATATTTCAAGTGATGAGTGATATACAAAATCATATTTTATGATATTTTGGTAAATAAAAATTAAAAATTAAAATATATTGTTGTCATCGGGATGATGTTTTGCAATAAACCTAGCGCCGTTTTATGGGTCACTATTTGTCTGCTAAAATTATTTGGTTTCGTGGGTTACGTATCCGCTGTGCCTCCCGGCTAAGCCTCTGAGGCTTACTATGCCAGAAACTTTCCAAGGAACGTTTTCCCAAAGTTTTATGGCGATACGATAAGTGGTATAGAAATGCATAAAGCTCATACATACATAAAAACATTAATATATATATATATATATATATATATATATATATATATATATATATATATATATATATATAGTACAGTACAGTGCAGAGGCACGTATTCCATGTGGAGGGTCGTAAGATAGAAGATAGATACACTAATCAAAAGCAATAAATTATTGAATGGAGAAATAAGAATAAACAGAAGAAAACTAGAATAGGAAAAGAAAGAGATTAGGTGAGGATATGCAGACCAATGGAGAGGTTCACGTACTTTGTGGAGGGTCGAAGGTCAAGATCAAGAGCAATAAATTATTGAATAGAGAAACAAGAATAAAACCGAAGGAAGCTGAATAGCAAAAAGAAAGAAATTGGATGAAAAGGTGTAGAACAGTACAGGGGCTTATGTTTCTTGTGAAGGGTCGTAGGATGGAAGATACACACACTAGTCAATATCAAGAACTATAAATGATTGAATAGAGAGAAAAGAATAAACAGAAAGGATCTGAAAAAGGAAAAGACAGAACTCAGGTGAGAAGATACAGAGTAATGCAAACGCTTATGTTCCTTGTTGCCTCCTGCAGTGTTCTAGAGGTAAACAGAATGGTTATGCAAGTGAGCTGTGGAAGGTTTTTATAGTAAATGTTTATTGTGTCTTATATTGTTTCATAAAGCGCCAGTCCGCCATAAAGCGGGGCATCAGAAGCATAAACTCGATTATTGAAAAACATCAAGAACTATAAATGTGCAGAAGTGGACGTTTATACTCTTTTATTAAAAAGAATTCCTTTATCGTTGAAGCTCTTACTATATTTGGTTTTATTATGTATTTTTGTTTAATTCCAATTAATTGATTTCCTTTAGTTTAAATTTGGTTATGTGAAATATTGCGAGAAATGTTTACAAAAGCCGAAGCTAGGCTCATAAAATGGAAAAGGTTACATAAAAACCTAAAGTTTTTGATATTTTTGTACAAATGCTTACAACGGTTTTAAAATAAAGGAATCATTACACAATTTTTTTTGATTACATTAAATAAGTTTGTTTATGAAGGCAAATACGTTTGACAAACCTGTCAATAAATATTTATTCCTACCACTTGTTTGTTGCTCTTATCAAGATTGAAAAACAAGTTGCTTGTTCCTGCATGTTTATTTTTACAAGCTCCATTAGGGCAAATAACAAGTTTCCGAAATCTTGCAAAATAAATAGATCAAAATGTTTTTTCAACAATGTTTTTTTAAAATACAATTTTACCTCTTCATTGGGCACAGCAAATATTGAGTACAATATCGGAATAAATATAGAGAGGTTTAGAAGCTGTTTTTTAAATTTTGAAGCTAAGGTGTGTAATTGTAAATTACTTTTCATAACTTGATTAACTCAATTATGTTTTAATTAATTAAAATAAATAATTTTTCTACAAATAATTACAACGTACTTAGACAATGTGAGTTTTAAAATTTTGTTTTGATTTTATTTACGATAAATAAATTTGGTTATGGAGGCAAATACGGTTGGCAAACCAGTCAATAAAGTTTTATTTCTACCACTTGTTTGTTGTTCTTATCAAGGCTGAAAAACAAGTTGCTTGTTTCTGCTTGTTTGTTTTTTCAGGCTTCATTGGGGAAAAACAAGTTGCTTGTTCCTGCTTGTTTGTTTTTTCAGGCTTCATTGGGGAAAAACAAGTTGCTTGTTCCTGCTTGTTTGTTTTTTCAGGCTTCATTGGGGAAAAACAAGTTGCTTGTTCCTGCTTGTTTGTTTTTTCAGGCTTCATTGGGGAAAAACAAGTTGCTTGTTCCTGCTTGTTTGTTTTTTCAGGCTTCATTGTGGAAAAAACAAGTTGCTTGTTCCTGCTTGTTTGTTTTTTCAGGCTTTATTGTGGAAAAAACAAGTTGCTTCTTCCTGCTTGTTTGTTGTTTCAGGCTTCATTGGGGAAAAACAAGTTGCTTGTTCCAGCTTGTTTGTTTTTTCAGGCTTCATTGGGGGAAAAACAAGTTGCTTGTTCCTGCTTGTTTGTTTTTTCAGGCTTCATGGGGGAAAAACAAGTTGCCGAAATCTTGTAACAAAAACAAAATGATCAAAATGTTTTTTCAGCAATGATTTTTAAAAATATAATTTCACCTCTTCATGAGGCATAGCAAATATTAAATACAATATCGAAATAAATATAGAGAGGTTTAGAAACTGTTTTTAAATTTGTAGCTAAGGTGTGTAGTTGTAAATTGCTTTTCGTAACGTAAAATAACAATTGTTAATACACAAAACTCAACAAGTAATCTTGCCGGAGATAAAGTATATATTTCCGGAGAAATTTTCATTTGCTGTATATTTCTTTATCAATAAACTGACCTAAGGGAAACTATATTAAAATTATTTTTAAAAATTAGGTTTATGATTTTAGTGGAGTCCCGGCGTGAAAACGTTTACAGCAAAGTCTATAGAATTGAGAAAATCATTTTATTTTTCGTCATGAGAATATACCTGAACATGTTATTAGACGTCCTTAAAAAATTATTAATATTAAAAATTGGATTAAATATAGATAACTTATTATTATTGTTATATTGAATAATGTTGTTGAGGTTTGACAAAATTTAAATAAATTATTTATTAATGTTTCTAAACTAATTAATAATAACATTTTCCCCTTACAATATACAATAAATGATATAACATAGCCAACGTATTAAGACAGTTGTTTTGAAACATATCGGAGCCTATAACATAAAATCAGCTGTTAAATGAAATCATATGCTATCGAGTAATTCATTTTGAGGTGACTTATAGCGTAACTTGATGGATTTATACTGACGCAGTAATTCTCATGGACATATATACAAAAAAATTGTACGTTTAAGTCCACCCAATATTTTGTTTAGTCGTCGCTATAAAAGTTTTCTTTTCAAAAAAAAAAAAAAAAAATTATATATACTCAAGAGAGGGTAAAACTGTCTATTTTAAGGAAAATATGGTAAAGTTATAACGAAAATATTTTTATAAAGTGTAATATTTCCTTTCCGATGACTTTATATTGGATTTAAATTGTGACTAGAAAAAGAAATATTGTATAAATAAAATCACAAAATGAAATATTTTTTTTGGTACTTTGAAGGAGATAGAAACGGAGGGTAGCAGAGGTATCTATATGCAGGTAAAGTCAGGTGGGGTAATATAAACTCCTGCTACAGGATACGCGCATTTTCACTCTGTGCACGAACAGTTACAAAGAAGGATCAGGGAAATAGGAGGGCAGGACATAATAAGCCTGACACTAGTAATAGGGGAAAATTATGATATCGAGCTAAAAAGGTTAATACACAGAAACAAACTAGCCCCACAGAGACTAGTTGCCACAGTATAAGGGTTTTGTTTTAGATTATTTTTTTCGAATAACAGAAAGTTTTTATTTTGTTGTGAATATAAATTTTTGGTTTAATATATTCTGCTCTCTAGAGCTAAA
The DNA here is from genome assembly GCA_036971475.1 of Prosapia bicincta. Taxonomy (NCBI): domain Eukaryota; kingdom Metazoa; phylum Arthropoda; class Insecta; order Hemiptera; family Cercopidae; genus Prosapia; species Prosapia bicincta. Next base: position 31,630,348 of record JBAIZL010000002.1, read on the forward strand.
ACCACCCCGTATAATGTTTGGATGAGCGCAGTGATTAATTCATTAGGCAAGAGTACTTCACAAACTGTAACCAGAGTTTATTCAACGTAGTTAATTAATTTAAAAGCCAAGGAATAAACTTTGCCGTTAAATTTCTCCGCCTGCTTGTGCAAAGCCGCTAGCGTTGGGTAAATCGCTGTGTGACGTCACCAACGTGACGTTTGGTTACAGATTAGCTTCTCCGGATAAACGGATCTCTAACCACCTCCTTATAACTATTTTGGTATCTGAAAATTATGTTTTGAAACTTAAACAATTTGTGTATGTTATTTATCAGATACGTTTAGTTCCTGATTAAGGATAATTTAAAAGAATCGGAATGAGAGAGGGCAAAAGGTTTTTCGAGAACCCTCATCTAAGTAACAATTTAAAAGAAGGAACATTCAACAGAATAAGTATATTCTAAATTAAATATTACACCAAATTTGCATTAAGATATATATATATATATATATATATATATATATATATATATATATATATTCCATGTTTTATTTGTGTTTTTATCTCGGCCAATAAATTGGAGATGGGTCATTAAAAGCGTTTGCCTTCTGATTGCATTCTTTTATTTCTTTATTTTCTCTATATTTTTTTTATACTTTGCTCATTTGTTCCTTTTAAAAATTTCTTTATTTAAAAAGTTTGTGGAATTTAAATATAAATTAATATGTTTAAATTGTAAAGCTCTATGAAATTAAATATTTGTTCTTTATTTTTATTTTAGAATTCTACAGAAGATCGAATATTTTTATTTGCCAATATTTTTTTAAAAATAATAGGTTAGGAACTTTAAGTTAGGTTAGGTTTAACTTTGTTGGGTTGGTTGCGTTAGTTTGTGTTAGGTTAGGTTGTGTTGTGTTAGGTTGGGTACGTTTTGTTAGGTTAGGTTGTGTGGTGTAAAATTGGGTTTGGTTTTGTTGGGCTGGTTGGGTTAGTTTGTGTATGGTTATGTAGATTGTGTTAGGTTAGGTTGGGTTGTGTTGGGTTAGATTTGTTTTTTTGAGCTGACTTGCTTTAATTTTGGTTAGGTTAGATATGCCAGGCTAGGTATGGTTTAGCTCAACTGCGTCGTATTGGGTTGGGTTAGGTTAGATTAGCTAATCAGGAACATTTACTTTCATCCTCAGTAAATGAAGACTTGTTCTTCTATCCGGAAAAACTAAGTACTATAAGTTTAATGGTTGTAGCCGCAAGAACGAATGCAATCCTCAGCTCACGTTCAGGCGTTTACGCGACGTAGTTAAGGCTTGCATCCTCTATAACCACTATTCCAACAACTACTTATAACAACAAGAACATAAATAACATTAAATGAATATATATTCTTTAAATTTTAATAGTTATTTCATAAAATATTTCTTTCTAATTCATTTGTGAATCAAAACCCTAACTCTTACTGATATCCTCAATAAATGAAATTTAGAAATCTTAGACGTTCTAGATTAGGAGGATATAAACAGGGAGAAAAGAATTTGGGGCGGTGAGTATGTCCTCACAATGGTCTTTATGGATGCGTATAAAGCACGATTAGTGTTCATCCTCCAAACTGTGTAGAGAAATATGTTGTTAGTTACTTTATTCTGGCAACATGATCTGACGTTTCGGATCTCCTGAACTTGATACCAACACTGAAATCTGAGTTGACATGAAAATTTTACTAATTAACTAGGATTCCATTTTGTTTAGATTTCACTTGAAACCGTGTGTATTGAAAACTAAAAATAAATTAGTAATTTTAGTTATTTGTTAGAAATAAAAGCAACCTTTTCCTTTTGCCTTAATCAACAATGTTTTAAATTATTAATACAATTGTTGTTTTGTTTGTCTTTTTGGAATAAGTGGTTTTTTGCTTTACAAAAATGACGAATTTTTTTATTTAACAATAAAACAACCACCCAAATAACAGTCGGAAGGGGTACCACGGTATATGCAACTTTTTTATAAGCTTTATTATATATAGTTACATATATTATAATAATTTTATCGTTATAGATTTATATAAGTAATATAGTTATAAGTATTATAATATAGTTATACTATATTATAAACAGTTCATTATACTCTATGCATTGTGCACCACTTACTACATTCTATTTTTGAGGCACTGAGACACACATAGGGGGGAGTGTTTAGGGAGGGAGCGAAGCAGAAATAATATAGCAAGAGATACAGAACATGAATGAGGAGGAGATACATTTAAAAGTGAGTTAGAGATTGTAGAAAAAGGGAAAGAAGGTGAAAGATAGTATAGAGACGAAGGAAAGAAGAAATATTAGAGCAAGAGAGAGAGAGAGAGTAAGAGTGAGGAAGAAATAGAAAGGTTGTGAGGCAGAGAGTGAGGCAAAAGAGAGAGATGGTGAGAGGTAGTGTAACGAGGGAGGGAAGAATAAATGATTGAGCAGGAGAAAGAGAGAATAAGGGTATAGAGAAGTTAGAAGATAATGTAGGTAGAAACGGAGGAAAAGAGAGAGATAGTATAAATAGGGAAGACAAAGAGAAGTAGAAATCATAGAGCGCAAGAGAAGAGAGGAAGAGATTACAAGTGAGAAATAAGTACATAGGAAGTGAGATATAAATCGACGAAAAAGAGAAAAAGGAAAGGTATTGGAATAGGTAAGGATCTGCCAAGATAAAGAAAAAGGTAACATATGACAGGTAGAGAATAAAGACTGTATTATGACAGAGTACTTGTACGAAATGTAAATATTTTCTGTTAGTTAGTTTTAAATATCAAAAGTAAAAACAAAGTTAAAAGCTGATAAAAATGTCCTCCTAAAAATATATTTCCCACTTCGATATATAGTGGTATTTACTGATTGCCTTTAAAACATCTATCTCTAACCATCAAAAAATAGCTATATGTAAAGTTTCATGCACGTCTCGAACATACTGACTGGACTAACTCTCTAGAAGAACTGGAAACAAGCTGGGTAGATAAACTTGCAACATGCTGGATAGATAAACTGGGAATATACTCTCTAAATAAACTGCAAAGTACTGGCTACATAAACTTGCGAGTTACCGCCTTGACACTCAAGCAATATACTGCCTAGATATACTGGTGTACATACTACCTAGTTATACGTACAACACTAAGCCTAGATAATTTAGATACATACTGGCTAGATAAACTTATAACTTACTGGCAACATACTTGCTTTTTAAATTATCCAGATAATCTGAAAACATGCTGACTAGATAAACTGACAACATACTGGCTAGATAAACTTGCAACATGCTGGATAGATACACAGGCTACATACTGCCTACATAAACTGGGAACATACTGTCTAAATAAACTGCAAAGTACTGGCTATTTAAACTTGCTACTTACCGACTTGACATTCTAACAACATACTGCCTAGACATACTGGCAACATACTGCATAGAAATACTGGCAACATACTACCTTGTTATACTGGCAGCACTAAGTCTAGATAATTTGGATAAACACTAGCTAGATAAGCTTATAACTTATTGGCTACATAAACTGGCAACATACTGGCAGAGAGAGGAAGGAAAGGCGAGAAAAAGACCGAGATTGGGAAAGGCAGAAAAATTGAGTTAAAACATAAAAAGAGACAGACAAAGGAATACACAATCTTAGAAACAGACCTATATAGAGTGTAGACAAGAGAGAGAGAGAGAGAGAGAGAGAGAGAGAGAAAACGAGAGTGAGAAATGGAAATAAAATGTAAATATAATAAAGTTCAGAACTCCAAAGCTTTAAAACAACACAAAGCTTAACAACACTGTTCCTAATTGGAAAACACAAATATTTCTGTTTATTACTGTCGCTACAAACAGTCCTCCACCTTTTCAGAAATAATCAAATTTAATTATTTTGGTATAAATTAGTAAATAATGGTAATTCATTACAAACATTTTGTTCTAATCAAAGCAAGAATGCGTATAATGCAGCAGCAATGAAGGAAAATGTTAAGTAAAACATCGCATTCCAGAAGGAACTATTTACACAAAGGAAAACTTGTGTTACATTTAAGAACAATTCCTATATACAGAAGAGACTGAATTATTTTTGTAATGAAACAAACAGTATTAATATATATATATATATATATATATATATATATATATATATATATAAATATATAAATATATATATATATATATATATATATATATACATAAATTTTCCGTACAAAAACGTTCTGTATTTCTTTATTTGGAGCTAATTTTTCGACACGAATATATATATATATTTATATATATATATATATATATATATATATATATATATATGTATATATATATATTTAAAACAGATAATGTAGGCCCATTTATGTATGTATGTTATGGACGCCCATGAATAGAAGTTAATGAAATTCGGATGGATTGTTTCAATAGGATAATCAATAACATATTTTCAGGATGGTTCATGTAGAGTTTGTGTATATCCATTCACAGAGCTCCGCCCCAGAGGCTTAGGATGATTAAAAACCCGATGTGTGTGAGTGTATGTATGTTTCTTATGGTCGCCTAAACCGCTAAACAAAAGTTATTTGAATTCGGATGGATTGTTTAACTTATTATCAGAATAGTTCGTGTGAAGTGTGGTGCTCAAGAGGCTCAAGGTGGTTCAGTGTACAGCCTTCCATAAGTTTAATATTAAAATCTTTATATATACTAGCATAACATAATTAATTTTAAAATTATACACATAATGGAAAATTAAAATACTTTAATAATTTTTTTAATTGTTTTAATTTTGGTAAATTCTATGTACAATTATTGCCCTCACACTTATTGGGATTAAAAGTAGGATCACCGATAATAGTTGTCGACTAGGAATACTGACTCCTTACCTTGCATGGTTTCTCTTATTTTCCAATTAGTTACATTTACTTACGTCTCTGTGACAAATTACACATTGCTATGAATCTGTGAGGTGTTATAAAAACCTTTCCAGTTCTTTTATTGAATCACACACCCACACAACCATGAGAGCTACATACATGCATTAGGCTGTTGTTGTCAGGTTTTGGGCAATTGTCTTCTCTTGTTCTCTGCACTGGTAAACACCTCAATTTATTATTAGGAATATTTTTATTTCAGGTAAGCAACCAGTCTTTGCTATGCCAAAGCTCCACTCAAGTGCACTCCCTCCTGCAGTGTGTGTGTTTGTTGTGTGTGTGTGTGGGTGTGTGTGTGTGTGTGTGTGTATGTGTGTGTAGGTGTGTGTATGTGTCTGTGTGTGTGTATGTGTGTGTGTTTGTGTGTGTGTGTGTGTGTGTGTGTGTGTGTTTGGAGTTGCGTGAGTGTGTTTACAAATTAATTATATATAGGCTAGGGAAGAAAACTAAATGATATCATGACATGATTTATGAGTAAAAATAAAAGAAGAATGTATTTCGACAAGGGTCTGATTAAATCGCTTAAATGTTACAAATTGCCGTAGATCACCTGCTCTACGTTCCGAGGGGGAAGGCGCATGAAATCTTTGGAGCCTCAAGCAAGAGCTGCATCATGTCGTTCTACCCTGGCAATAAAAGCGCCACTTCCAATCTGCGTATTCATTTATCTTAGTGAAGGACTAAGCAGCTTCTTACAAACAGATGCAACAAATAATAACGTGTTTATGTCTCTAATAGAGGGCAATCTACTTCAAGCAAGAGACCATCCTCTCGTTAAGACGCTTCTCCTCTGTGTCCCCCACCAGAGAGCTTTAATATCCTTACCTCGATGCTACATTATATTTTGTATTCGAGTGGTTTCCGCTCTAAGACATAGGTATTATTTTCCACTTTTAACACAAGTAGCTCTTCATTTCAGTAAAAAACAAATGTTTGTTATCAATTACTGGAAGATTGATAGCGCAAGAGAGTCGCTCTCCTGACAGAAAGACAGGAGGTTTTCCTTCAGCTCTATTGACCAAATCCTAAACTGCTAGTCATTATCACTAACAACCCTTCTAACCGCTATTTAAATAGCTTACGGCGTTTCCTAACAACAGTATTTAAATAAATTGTCGCGAATATACCAAAATTAGAAAATAGATATGAATGTAAACAGGTAGTTACGTTTTTGCAGGATTATTGATAAGGAAGGGTTAGGCACGTGACGGAAACAAAAGATGTTACCCAGTGCTTAATAGTGGGGGAAAATCAACTGTTGTTTGGGTATAACTAAAATGTTTTTAATAAAGTTATGAAGAATTGGCACTAACGCATTCCTGTATAAAAGTGAAAGTCTCAAGTGCCCATCCCTAGCCCCGTATTCTTAATATAATTACAAATATAAATATAGACAATTTACCAGTGAACAATAGTGTAGGAAGTAATACGAAATAACTACGTTGGTTCCCATTGAAATTTCTTTAAAGAAGTAACGCTTCTTTAAGAGAAGTTTTCCTAAAGAGTGCCATCAACTAAAGTTACAATGGAACAGTAGCTATCCATGGAACAAACTGGCGGTTTTCCGGGTACAACTAAGTTCACGCACTATTTTAATAAAAAAAAGCTAAAAACCAAATTAAATCAGAAATCCTGTTCATTTTCTTTAATCGCCATTAGCAGTATTATGCACTTAGCTACGAGATGGCTTTGTGTAAAGACAATGTTACAGTTTGGTGACAGTTTAATCCATTGGAAATACGTGTTTGTAGAACAAACATTTAAAATAAAACTTAAACATGGCTAAAAGTAATAGCAGGGGCGGGGTGGAGGATAAAAACGTACGACTGGTTCTACAAACATGGACAACGAACGTTCTGTTTCGTTTATTGCGCTCGGAGCACTAACAGAATTTAACTCACTAGCGCTGTATCACTTCCACTTGTCATTTGGTCAAAACAGATTCATTCAAGGGTTTTCCATCTAGAATGATGAACATATACACGATACAGATAGATTTTGGTAATAGTATTATTTATGGATATATAACTTGCTGAAATTGTCTATAAATCTGTTATTGGAGTATATACAAAATAAATAAGTAGTTAAGACTACTTTTAACATTTTTGTAACAGTGGGCGTGCAAACAGAAACTAAATAACAATTAAAAACGAATCTTTTGAAAAAAATATATAAAATTTGACTAGTTTTATGCAATGGCTACCAGATAGCACTACGTTCACATCGGTATGACTAAACAATCTACCATGAAGAATTCAACCTACGACTAGTTTTATATGCTGTGGTTATACATTAAGTTCATTTTATTTGATGCAACTATTTAGAAAGGGCAAATAGAAATTCAGGAATATATTTTCAAACCCATTTATTAGCGCTAAAGCCGATCCTACACACACAAGCGCGCGCGCACACACAACACTCCCTTACACTTTCTTATGCTTTATTTCTTGACGTGAGTTCCATATTATGCAAGCTTTTACAACGTGCACGCAAGCGCGCGCGCACACACAACACTCCCTTACACTTTCTTATGCTTTATTTCTTGACGTGAGTTCCATATTATGCAAGCTTTTACAACGTGCACACAGTGCCATCCTTAAACTCAAAGTCAAGCCAATTTTTGCACGGATTCATAACACCATTAGCATTTAAATATCAAACCAGTTCATCTTTGGTTGATAGTTGTGCAAGTAGGATGACTATCATTCTACCGATGACACATTTCCACTCCACGGGTAAATTCAAAGTAACATCGGATTTGTTAAAACTTCCTCGTCTTTCTATTTTGTCAGCCTCGCATATACTTCTAGCCATTAGTTATCCACTTGTGCAATCTGTCGGCACGACTGAGAATCAATGTCAAGACCTGTATCGCTGGGTTGCTTGTACAGACCACAAGTTTACTGCATTGTTTTAAGGCCAAATTTGTGCTTCACAAGCCTAGCTGAGATACGTCTGGTCGTTTGGACAATGTACGATTCCTTACAAGCAACGCTGTAGCCGCCTTGGTGTTCCAAGAAGATCTTATCTTTGACGTTACCAAGAACCTTGTCGATGGCGATGTTAGGTTTGTAAACGGAACGTATACCATGCCTCCTAAAGAGTCTGCCAATCCTATCAGTGGTCCCTCTAATAAAAGGCAGGAAAACTGTACCAGTCTTCTCAGTCTTCCTCTCGTCCACGTCAACCGGAAGGACACTTTGGAGTTTTAACGCTTTATTATGGCACAATCCTTATATCCATTGCTTCTAAGCACCTTTCTACCATATATATATATATATATATATATATATATATATATATATATATATATGTATATGTATATATAATTTTGCAACACGTTTTTCTTGTATTTGTTATATTTATAATGACATTGGTTTAGTTGAAGTATGTTAGGAAATTATATATACGTATATATATATATATATATATATATATATATATATATATATATATATATATATATATATATATATATTTATCTATTTATATGGCTACGTAAAAATAACTATTAAACACATTACAATAAGCGCAACCACCTAACTTTTCTGTGCGAGCTTGCGTCGGGCAGTAGTTGGGAAGTATTTAAATTAAAAAAGGTCAGAAATAACAACTTATATTCGTCAATGAGAATTATATTTCAATTTCTAAAGATGCCTTTCAACCTGGGCTCCCTCGTGCCTCCCCTCCAAGCGTAATACTGTTAATGCACTGCCTTGGGAAAGCGTGTATCCTCTTAGGCCTTGTACAGGTTGGTTCAGGCGTAAGCAGCTTTTATACGTGACAGATATAGGAAGAGGGTTACTGGTTGGGAGGTGGGGGTGGGAGGTAGGGGTGGGGGTGTAATCTAGGGTTAAAAGTATTTCGCCAACTTGGTCTTACAAGTAAAGTGTTTATGACTTGCCCTCACAACCTTTTTATATTGGTAACGAAATACAATCTAACAAAATTATTAATTTTCTCCCTTACGTTATCGAAGACGTCACGATTGGGGCAAAACGTTATTGTAACAAATATCGTTTAAGCTAACGAAACCAGTTGTTAATATTACCCGCCCCTTAACCTTAGTTGTTGTCTCAGATTACCGTTATTCTTAGAGCACAATGTTTCAGAATCTTCTGATCCCTAAACACTTTAATGTGAATTACGAAAGCATGAAACCACGTTGGCTTCCTATAAGAACCACGCTAGGGTAAAAAGACTTTACAATTTAAAAATTCTCGTCAAATGAGTTTTATTGTAATCGCCTCGACTCTGTAACACGTATTGAGGTTATATCTCCCACAACTGGAGCTACATGGGAGGTTACAGAATTACCCCCCCCCCCCCGAGCTTCAGAAAGCTTTGCGACGATTGATATTGCCCATAATGCAATTGGGGCACAGTAGGCTACTTTAACATTGCAATAAGTTTAATATATATATAACTGGTGGAAGTGGAAAATTCACAAATCCATACCCTTATTATGTAAAGGATAGACCTCCTGGTGTTGCGTCTTTAGATGGCAAACTTGTGGCGTCCATATTTCAATGAATAATCCACCCCTTGAGCGTTGTAATCAAGGCATATTTTTGGGAAAGAAATAAACATTGGAATGAAACATTTTTACATTATTTTCTACGTATAACACCTTTAAAAACTTTGTTTCTAAAACTTGTTTATAGAATTGGCTTAATATAATTATTAAGCAACTTTTGCAACACTGAATTATAAATAATCCACTTACATCTCTTAACTTGTCTAGTGTTTTCATTTCATCACCACTGCCGTCTGTACATTTGTCTATGTGTTTTCAAATCACAAGATTTGTTTGTAAACGCAAGTTTTAAAGTGGTTCTAATTAATAGTTTACTAGACTCATTCAACAATGCAGGAAATTTAATCGTAAGGTTTCTTGTTGTGATACATTTGTTTACTACTTTCCCCAAATTGCGCTGCCGCCATTTGCTGAGTATGAGGGTTTATATGAGCCTATATTAACACTGCAGTGGTCGCGCGTAAATACGTAACGCGAGTGGTCCTGAGGATTACTATTGTAATCCATTTTGAAATAGTATTTAAAGAATAAATATTTTTGTTAAATATCTTATAAGCGCTTTAAGGTGTTTTAACGGGTTATATATATATAAACAAACGTTGTGAAAAACATTTTAATTGTAGCACAAAAGTAATAAAAAATAAAACTAAGTTAGGTAATTTGTTAGGTCAACCTAACACGATTTCGGTTTCGGCAAGCCAGCGTCGTATTTGTTGAAGATCTGCCTCAGACATTGTTTACAAATAAATGTGTTACTATTTAAAATATTATATCACACAAAAGATAAGAAAATATCTATTTAAAATACAAATAATTAAGACTATTTCACGTATAGGAAACATATTATGTGGTCGCTCGGGTTACTATTGTAATCCAGGTGAATCAAAAATATTAAAAAAAATGGGACAATTACAGCTCTGCTACTTGACTAATAACATTGAAGAGATATGTGCGTGAAAGGTAGATAGCCTTGGCTGCTCAAGGTCATAAGTCCTACAAACCCAAAATAGCACACAACAATTTACCCCTGGATTACAATAGGAATCCGCGGGACCACTCCACGACAGTGTTATTTTAATTACAGAGAAAAAGGTTTATTTAGAAGAAATCGGTTATAAATTTATAGCAAAATAAATCTTAGCGTATATTGTAACTTTACAAAAATAAAGCGTACGTTATAGCGTACATTGTAATGTTATAACAATATAGCACACATAATATGGTAATAATTTATAGAGTATCAATATAATAATATAGTGTATGTTATAGCGTACATTGAAACATTATACCAATATAGTAAACATAATACCATCATGTTGTTTAGAGTAATATAATAACATTATAGTGTACGTTATAGCGTAAATTGTAACATTATAGCAATAAAGCACACATAATAAGATAAAAATATAAAGAGTAACATTATAACAACATAGTGTATGTTATAGCGTACATATTATGTTATAAAAATATAGCACACATAATAAGGTAATAATGTATAGAGTATCAATATAATAATATAGTGTATGATATAGCGTACATTGTAACATTATAGCAATGTAGAACACATAATAATGTAATAATGAATAGAGTAACATTTAACAATATAGAGTAGGTCATAACGTACATTGTAACATTATAGCAATGTAGCACACATTATAAAGTAATAATGTATAGCGTAAGAATATAATTATTTAGTATACGTTAGAGCGTACATTGTAGGATTATAACAATATAGCACACATATTATCGCAATAAAGTTTAGAGTAACATTATAACAGTATAGTGTACGTTATAGCGTACATTCTAACATTACAACAATATAGCACACATAATATCGGAATAAAGTTTAGAGTAACATTATAACAGTATAGTGTACGTTATAGCTTACATTCTAACATTATAACATCATAGCACATACAATAACGAAATAGTGTATAGCGTAATATTATAACACTATAGTGTACGTTATAGCGTACATTCTAACATTACAACAATATAGCACACATAATATCGGAATAAAGTTTAGAGTAACATTATAACAGTATAGTGTACGTTATAGCTTATATTCTAACATTATAACAATATAGCACACATAATATCGTAATAACGTTTAGAGTAACATTATAACAGTATAGTGTACGTCATAGCGTACATTCTAACATTATAACAATATAGCACACATAATATTGTAATAAAGTTTGGAGTAACATTATAACAGTATAGTGTACGTTATAGCGTACATTCTAACATTATAACAATATAGCACACATAATATCGTAATAAAGTTCAGAGTAACATTATAACAGTATAGTGTACGTCATAGCGTACATTCTAATATTGTAACAATATAGCACACATAATATTGTAATAAAGTTTAGAGTAACATTATAACAGTAGAGTGTACGTTATAGCGTACATTCAAACATTATAACAGTATAACACACATAATATCGTATTAAAGTTTAGAGTAAAATTACAACAGTATAGTGTACGTTATAGCTTACATTCTAACATTATAACATCATAGCACATACAATAACGTAATAGTGTATAGCGTAATATTATAACACTATAGTGTACGTTATAGCGTATATTGTAACATTAAAACAATATAACGCACATAATAATGTATAGAGTAACATTACAATAGTATAGTGTACGTTATAGCTTACATTCTAACATTATAACATCATAGCACATACAAAAACGTAATAGTGTATAGCGTAATATTATAACAATATAGTGTACGTTATAGCGTACATTGTAACATTATAACAATGTAGCACAAATAATAACGGAATAAAGTTTAGAGTAACATTATAACAGTATAGTGTACGTTATAGCTTATATTCTAACATTATAACAATATAGCACACATAATATCGTAATAAAGTTTAGAGTAACATTATAACAGTATAGTGTACGTCATAGCGTACATTCTAACATTATAACAATATAGCACACATAATATCGTAATAACGTTTAGAGTAACATTATAACAGTATAGTGTACGTCATAGCGTACATTCTAACATTATAACTATATAGCACACATAATATCGTAATAACGTTTAGAGTAACATTATAACAGTATAGTGTATGTCAAGCGTACATTATAACATTATAACAATATAGCACACATAATATTGTAATAAAGTTTAGAGTAACATTATAACAGTATAGTGTACGTTATAGCGTACATTCTAACATTATAACAATATAGCACACATTATATCGTAATAAAGTTTAAAGTAACAATATAACGGTATAGTGTACGTCATAGCGTACATTCTAACATTATAACAATATAGCACACATAATATTGTAATAAAGTTTAGAGTAACATTATAAGAGTATAGTGTACGTTATAGCGTACATTCTAACATTATAACAATATAGCACACATAATATTGTAATAAATTTAGAGTAACATTATAACAGTATAGTGTACGTTATAGCTTACATTCTAACATTATAACATCATAGCACATACAATAACGTAATAGTGTATAGCGTAGTATTATAACACTCTAGTGTACGTTATAGCGTATATTGTAACATTAAAACAAGATAACGCACAAAATAATGTATAGAGTAACATTATAACAGTATAGTGTACGTTATAGCTTACATTCTAACATTATAACATCATAGCACATACAATAACGTAATAGTGTATAGCGTAGTATTATAACACTATAGTGTACGTTATAGCGTATATTGTAACATTAAAACAATATAACGCACATAATAATGTATAGAGTAACATTATAACAATATAGTGTACGTTATAGCTTACATTCTAACATTATAACATCATAGCACATACAATAACGTAATAGTGTATAGCGTAGTATTATAACACTATAGTGTACGTTATAGCGTATATTGTAACATTAAAACAATATAACGCACATAATAATGTATAGAGTAACATTATAACAGTTTAGTGTACGTTATAGCTTACATTCTAACATTATAACATTATAGCACATACAATAACTTAATAGTGTATTGCGTAATATTATAACAGTATAGTGTACGTTACAGCGTATATTGTAACATTAAAACAATATAACGCACATAATAATGTATAGAGTAACATTATAACAATACAGTGTACGTTATAGCGTACATTGTAATATTATAACAATGTAGCACACATAATAACGGATTATTGTATAGAGTAACATTATAACAATATAGTGTACGTTATAGTGTGCATTGTTAAATTAAACAATCTGGAACACATAATATTGTATAGAGTAGCATTATAACAATGTAGCACACAAAATGAGATATTAATGTATACAGTAACAATATAATAATATAGTGTACGTTATAGCGTACATTATAACATTATACCAATACAGTTTACGTTATAGCGTTCATTGTAACATTATAACAATATAGTACACATAATATCGTAATAAAGTTTAGAGTAACATTATAACAATATAGTGTACGTCATAGCGTACATTCTAACAGTATAACAATATAGCACACATAAGATTGTAATAAAGTTTGGAGTAACATTATAACAGTATAGTGTACGTTATAGCGTACATTCTAACATTATAACAATATAGCGCACATAATATCGTAATAAAGTTTAGAGTAACATTATAACAGTATAGTGTACGTCATAGCGTACATTCTAATATTGTAACAATATAGCACACATAATATTGTAATAAAGTTTAGAGTAACATTATAACAGTAGAGTGTACGTTATAGCGTACATTCAAACATTATAACAGTATAACACACATAATATCGTAATAAAGTTTAGAGTAAAATTACAACAGTATAGTGTACGTTATAGCGTACATTCTAACATTATAACAATATAGCACACATAATATCGCAATAAAGTTTAGAGTAAAATTACAACAGTATAGTGTACGTTATAGCTTACATTCTAACATTATAACATCATAGCACATACAATAACGTAATAGTGTATAGCGTAGTATTATAACACTATAGTGTCCGTTATAGCGTATATTGTAACATTAAAACAATATAACGCACATAGTAATGTATAGAGTAACATTATAACAGTATAGTGTACGTTATAGCTTACATTCTAACATTATAACATCATAGCACATACAATAACGTAATAGTGTATAGCGTAGTATTATAACACTATAGTGTACGTTATAGTGTATATTGTAACATTAAAACAATATAACGCACATAATAATGTATAGAGTAACATTATAACAGTATAGTGTACGTTATAGCTTACATTCTAACATTATAACATCATAGCACATACAATAACGTAATAGTGTATAGCGTAGTATTATAACACTCTAGTGTACGTTACAGCGTATATTGTAACATTAAAACAATATAACGCACATAATAATGTATAGAGTAACATTACTACAGTATAGTGTACGTTATAGCGTACATTGTAACATTATAACAACGTAGCACACATAATAACGGAATAAAGATTAGAGTAACATTTTAACAGTATAGTGTACGTTATAGCTTATATTCTAACATTATAATAATATAGCACACATAAAATCGTAATAAAGTTTAGAGTAACATTATAACAGTATAGTGTACGTCATAGTGTATATTCTAACATTATAACATCATAGCACATACAATAACGTAATAGTGTATAGCGTAGTATTATAACACTATAGTGTACGTTATAGCGTATATTGTAACATTAAAACAATATAACGCACATAATAATGTATAGAGTAACATTATAACAGTATAGTGTACGTTATAGCGTACATTGTAACTTTATAACAACGTAGCACACATAATAACGGAATAAAGTTTAGAGTAACATTATAACAGTATAGTGTACGTTATAGCTTACATTCTAACATTATAAGATCATAGCACATACAATAACGTAATAGTGTATAGCGTAGTATTATAACACTCTAGTGTACGTTACAGCGTATATTGTAACATTAAAACAATATAACGCTCATAATAATGTATAGAGTAACATTACTACAGTATAGTGTACGTTATAGCGTACATTGTAACATTATAACAATGTAGCACACATAATAACGGAATAAAGTTTAGAGTAACATTATAACAGTATAGTGTACGTCATAGTGTATATTGTAACATTATAACATCATAGCACATACAATAACGTAATAGTGTATAGCGTAGTATTATAACACTATAGTGTACGTTATAGCGTATATTGTAACATTAAAACAATATAACGCACATAATAATGTATAGAGTAACATTATAACAATATAGTGTACGTTATAGCGTACATTGTAACATTATAACAATGTAGCACACATAATAACGGAATAAAGTTTAGAGTAACATTATAACAGTATAGTGTACGTCATAGCGTACATTCTAACATTATAACAATATAGGACACATAATATCGTAATAAAGTTTAGAGTAACATTATAACAGTATAGTGTACGTCATAGCGTACATTCTAATATTGTAACAATATAGCACACATAATATTATAATAAAGTTTAGAGTAACATTATAACAGTAGAGTGTACGTTATAGCGTACATTCAAACATTATAACAGTATAACACACATAATATCGTAATAAAGTTTAGAGTAACATTATAACAGTATAGTGTACGTCATAGCGTACATTCTAACATTATAACATCATAGCACATACAATAACGTAATAATGTATAGCGTAGTATTATAACACTATAGTGTACGTTATAGCGTATATTGTAACATTAAAACAATATAACGCACATAATAATGTACAGAGTAACATTATAAAATTATAGTGTACGTTATAGCTTACATTCTAACATTGTAACATCATAGCACATACAATAACGTAATAGTGTATAGCGTAATATTATAACACTATAGTGTACGTTATAGCGTATATTGTAACATTAAAACAATATAACGCACATAATAATGTATAGAGTAACATTATAACAATACAGTGTACGTTATAGCGTACATTGTAACATTATAACAATGTAGCACACATAATAACGGATTATTGTATAGAATAACATTATAACAATATAGTGTACGTTATAGCGTTCATTGTAACATTATAACAATATAGTA
This sequence comes from Prosapia bicincta, assembly GCA_036971475.1. Classification (NCBI taxonomy): domain Eukaryota; kingdom Metazoa; phylum Arthropoda; class Insecta; order Hemiptera; family Cercopidae; genus Prosapia; species Prosapia bicincta. The sequence goes on from JBAIZL010000002.1 coordinate 31,646,876, forward strand.
CACATAATATCGTAATAAAGTTTAGAGTAACATTATAACAGTATAGTGTACGTCATAGCGTACATTCTAATATTGTAACAATATAGCACACATAATATTGTAATAAAGTTTAGAGTAACATTATAACAGTAGAGTGTACGTTATAGCGTACATTCAAACATTATAACAGTATAACACACATAATATCGTAATAAAGTTTAGAGTAAAATTACAACAGTATATTGTACGTTATAGCGTACATTCTAACATTATAACATCATAGCACATACAATAACGTAATAGTGTATAGCGTAATATTATAACACTATAGTGTACGTTATAGCGTATATTGTAACATTAAAACAATGTAACGCACATAATAACGTATATAGTAACATTATAACAATATAGTGTACGTTATAGCGTACATTGTAACATTATAACAATGTAGCACACATAATAACGGATTAATGTATAGGGTAACATTATAACAATATAGTGTACGTTATAGCGTGCATTATTAAATTATAACAATCTGGAACATATAATATTGTATAGAGTAGCATTATAACAATGTAGCACACAAAATAAGATAATAATGTATACAGTAACAATATAATAATATAGTGTACGTTATAGCGTTCATTGTAACATTATAACAATATAGTTCACCCAATGACGTCATAATGTAGAGCGTAACAATATAACAATATAGTGTCGGTCATAGCGTACATTATAACATTATAAAAATGTAGCACATATAATAACGTAATAATGTATGGAGTACCATTTTTAAAAACATATAGTTTACGTTAAAGCGCACATTGTAACATTATAACAATATAGTGTACGTTAGGGCCGACATTGTAACATTATAAGAATGTGGAACACCTAGTAATATAGAGAGTAAATTTATAATAATATAGTGTACGTTATACGTACATTGTACCGTTATAACCATATAGCACACATAATATGTTAATAATGTTTAGCGTAACTATATAACACTAACTATAACGTAATAATGTATGACGTAACATCATAACAATATAGTAACAATATAACGAATATTTTAACTTTATAACAGCTTTAAAAATGATATACCATTTATTATAACAATTTAACGTACATTAAAACAATATAAAATATAATATAACGTAATAATATACATTGTAACATTTTAAAAATTATATCGTACATTATAACGTTATAACAATATAGCGTAAACTAAAATCTCTACGCAAAGTGTTTAATACTTGGTTAACGTGAAACTTTTCTTTTGAAATTTGGATAAAGAGACTTAAGTTTGAGTTCTGCTGGTGGTTGTACACGTTAACCTCCTACATAAGAGAAAATATATTTCTTGATGATTTAAAATTTAGATTTTACCCACAAATGTACTCCATGTTTAAAAGGCAACTTTGTCAATAGATGGTAGTCAGTAAACAGATATATTTTTATACGGATAAGTAATCCAACATCCTGTCAATATATCCATCCCTTACTGATAGAACCTCAATATTTCAAACCGCGGATAAAGGCCTCATGTTCCCTTTCCGCATGAACCGTTAAAAGCGTAGCGGTTCCTTTTCGAGAGATATTTCGTTTTTTATCACAACATTTAACAGTGATTGAAATGCTTTCTGCCTTTTTTTGATGATGTCATAAATATCTTTAAGCTTAGAAAACACGAACTCTGAGAAAAATATTTTATCCATTAACTTGTTGGTGCAGGGAGTATGTCTCCCTCATGTATTGTGTATTGTTAGATTTCTCAAGTGAATATTCTTTGCATGTTTGCGGCATTAATAAATTAAAGAAACTTTCAGTTTACAAAATGCATTCTTCTAAATTCCTTCTATTAGCTCACACTCTCCTGATACATATCTTGTACACATTTTCAATCGTTAATAAAGTACGTTTTTGTTTACACAATCAAGTTCAAACAGATTTTTTGTAACCTCTATCGGACGACAATTGATAGTAATACAGTTTATTTCAAATATTCATTCAATAATTAAATTATAAAAATTGGTGGCGTCTAGGTCGGATTCCGACTGAGTATCATAACGTTCGAGGTCTAGCCCTTTGGCACCTAGCCAACTTTCCTATACCTAAAAATTTACATCTCAAAGATGTATATGGATTTTTATCATCCCCATCTGGTAGTCGTCGAAGCCTCCATTTTATAACCTTATATTGTTGCCATGGTTACCACACAATATTATAAATAATATTCTCGGATTAAATGTGAATGAAAAGAATAAAATAAACAAACAAACTGGATTAACGGTATCGTACCTTGCTTTACAAACGAACAAAGAGAAATTAAAGTGAAAAGAAACTACAACACAATGCAAATGACGAAAAAGAAAAAAAGCGTATAAATAATACCAAAGAAACATAATAGTCCAACACCATACATAAAAAGAAAAATGGAAAATTGCAAGGAAAATCGCATTTTATTTTACCACTTAATATTATTATTTTGACATATGTATATATTTATGTAATAATAAATGTAATAATAAAATAGAAAAAACCAAAACAGAACTTTTCTTTCTTAATTTAAGAAGGAATTGATATTTTATTAAAAAAATTATATTGCTTGTTTAAAGTGTGAGAGAAGTGCTTCTCTGAATGTAAGGGAAATACGTTCATCAGACGTCGGTGTTTATTTTACGTCTGAGAAAATAATTGTTTAAATAAAAATGTTTAACTCAGCGCGTAATATGATTACGTGCAGTTCTCTAATTATCGACTTGCGCATCTGGAAAGTCTTAATTTTTAAAGTTAAAGCTATAAAATATATATGTTCTAAATAACTTGTCGTGGTAATTTTATTCTGATTACAGTTCTTAACAAGGTAGTTTTAATTCGTATTGTAACTAAAATTACTGCAAGTACCGGTATGTTTTTATATTGAGCGACATAACCTTGCTTTCTATCTAACCTTGAAATAAGAAACTCTAGAGGCGACTAAAGGATTAAGTTTTCTATTATTATTATCATTTCTTTTTCCTGTCAAAAAAAGTTACCAAAGCCATTACTGTTTATTCTAACCACTGCTCATTTCTCGGAGGTGATTTCAATAAACAGTAGTTATTGTTGCCATTGCTTTACGTTGTAACTTAAAAACAGATAATTCAATTTAGCCCAATCCTTTAAATCCGCCTTTAACACCCTATCTGATTCGGGTTGAGAAAGTTTCCTTCTGTCGGCTAGTGATGAATCAATCGAAGATGCAGAGCTGTTGTTGATAGGTAAATATAACGTTGTGTGAGGTTACGTTAGGAGAGGTTAGGATAGGTTAGATGATGCGAGTGATAAAAATCATAATTTCTTTCATTGGGTTGGGAAGTGAAATTGGAAATTTGAGAATTCAAGCTAAATTTATAATTATATGATATTTTATTTAACTTTATAACATTCAACTTTTCACTAATCTGAAAAAGAATATATAATCTCTTATCCTCGTTCACATATTTCCTGTCGTCGATTCTTCGCAACATGTAGATAGTTTAAATGGCAGACTTCGGCTTTTATTGAATTATTTCAAGAATCACAACAGTAGTTAATGAACCCAATTGAGCACAAAAAGTGGTGGGGGAAGTAGGCCTTAACGCACTAACCTCAGGTAGGTAAATTGCATCTAACCCAACCCACCAATAGGTGAGGGGGTGGTCTCAGCTACGTTCAGGAGCTTCTCCGGGGATGGGTCTGGGGGTGGAATCGGAGTTGGGGGTAGTTTTCGAAAAATTTTTGGAAAAATGTGTCTTGACTGATAGGGTGAATATAGAGTGTATTTTGGCTAAAGTTGGGGGTGGGTTCACCAGAGGTAGTTTTAAATAATATATCAGATTGACAAAAATCGATCGGTTAGATCAAATGACTAAACAACCGTATGGGGTATGGGTAGAGTATGTGTTGGATAGATGCGGGGTGCGTTCACCTGGGGTAGTTTTCAGATTGCCAAAAAATGATCGGGTCTTAGGTAAAAGTCACCCTGGAGTCGTTCTCTAGGTAAAGCCACCTAGGAGCCAGGCCTTAGGTAAAGCTACCTTGGAGCACGTCCTCAGGTAAAGCCAACCTGAAGCCAGGCCTTAGGTAAAGTAACCCTGGATTCTGGCCTTAGGTAAAGCTACCTTGGAGTCAGCCTTTAAGTAAAGCTACCCAAGAGTCGGGCCTTAGGTTCAGGTATGTTGCTATATCAACTGCAGCCTCTCGACAAAGACAAATACGTCCAATAATTATTAGGTAAAGCCACCTTGGAATAGGGTCTTAGGTAAAGTCATCCTGGAGCCGTGCTTGAGGTAAAGCCACCTAGGATCCAGGCCTTAGTTAAATCTACCTTGGAGCACGGTCTCAGGTAAAGCCATCCCGAAGCCAGCCCTTAAGTAAAGCCACCCTGGAGAAAGGCCCTAAGTAAATTCACACCAGAGTCAGGTTTTAACTGGGGGGTTGTTTTTAATAAACATGAAAGCATCAAAAATGATCGGTTAGATCAAATGACCAACGTTTCAACTAAACAACTGTCTTACGCTAAGTTTAACCGACCAATATACACGAAGTTCAAACGAACAACATTTACACCAAGTTCAAACAGTAAACAGCCTTTACGGAAATTGACCAATCACATTGCAGGATCTTAAGAATCAACACTTGAGCTTTTTCAAAGAATTAAAAAAAAAAAGAACTACAGGCCTTCATGTAGCCTTCTATGATACACAATAGCATTACATACTGCACTCATGTTTAAAGCTGAAAGATAACAATGTGAAGGTATAACGTGAGAGAGAATTGATTTATATTCCATGAAAGAGAGGTTATTCACCATGGTTCTAACAGATTATGTGATTAGTTCAGTGTGAAGTGGCTTTACGTATTAGTGTCAGTCAGTTCACTCCCGCTGCAACCAAACATCTTGGTGCATACGTTTGTGTTAGGTATCAAGTTTAATAAAATGCCACTTAATTCTTGGATACTAATGGGAGCAGTATCCCCTGATACTAAGTCTACAAAACGACATTAGGCCTGACGTGCTAGTTGTTTCATTTCCCCACTTCACTTTCTATCTAAACAAAAATATAGAATTTCTTTCTCATCCTCAATCTTCTGGTCGTCCTATTCTCTTTTCACCACTATGCAGATTGTGTAGATGCCTGAGTTTTACTTATATTGAATTATTTCAAGAATCACTATTTTTTTAAGGTACTTATGTTGCCTTTAAAAAACACATAGCTATAACATCACTGCGCCCATGTTGGAAGCTCAAAGATGACAGTTTGAGGATATAATGTGAGAGGGAGCTGATTCATATTTTGTAAAAGGTAGGTCATGAATCACATTCTAACAGATTATGTGATAGTTCAGTATGAGTTCAGTATGATATTAGTTCAGTATGAGTATTACAAATATCATGTGTCAATGTATTCCCACTTCAAACAAATACCTTTGACCATAGGAATGTTTTTTAAGGCATTCGTATCGCCAAAATAAACCTTAAATCTTGGATTCTAATTGGAGCAAGACTATATAATATTCCGAGGTTCCTATAGAAGTCTATAGGAGCCTTATAGTAGGTATATTAATTTTCTATTCAAATAAAAATTGTTCAGCTTTTAGTTCTTATCCCGTAAATCGTTTCATGTAAAATACGAGTATTCAGCTCCATATACCAGTGCGCAGAGCAGGTAGGCATAGCGATAATGCACTGCAGCCCGGGAAGGCGACATCTGGCGGCATTAAGGCAAAAGGAGAGCCTTAATTGTGGCACATATTGCGGGACATGCTCCGTGCATGCTAATACGTCCCGGACAGAGTTGCATTGGGAATTAGTTACGCTAACGAGAGCACGGAATGAAGATTACAATGTTTTAAAATTACAATAATTGTCATGCTAGAGAAATAAAGTATGATTTATTAAAGTAGACGATCTTTTTCTTGAAGAGAAAACACCTCGAATTTTATTCTCTGATTAGGTGGTTTATATGGGCATTTATAGAAGTACTTACGTAGTTGGTGTGGACTAGATAGAGCTACAAAAGGAAGTATATTTGTCTCTCGCTTCCCCTAAACAACATTCGAAACGTTAACAATGTCACATTTATAAATTTACTTTGTAATAATTTGAAAAAAATCATTATTAATGCTTTCAGACAGATGTACTTTTAGCTTAGCGAGATTGTCTCCAACTTCATTACCGAAAAGACAACGTTGCGTTTTACATAATCTAATTTGGTACACCATCCCTGGAGTGTTCATTCTACGACTGGAAAGATAGATTCCACCTCTGGGATGATCGTTATACGCCTGAAAGGATCGCTTTACCCCTGTGATAATCGCTCCACTCCTAAGAGGATCGATCTGCCTTAAGGATGATCGTCCTACCCCAGTGATAATCGCTCTATCCCTGGAATGACGAGGAACTTTCTATTCCTGGGATTACATTTACACCCCTAAAAGAACCGTTCTATCACTGAGACGATAGTTCCACCCTTGTAATTATCGTTACACCCTGGGAGGATCATTTTACTTCAGGAATGATTTTTGCAACTCTAGGTGTGTCTTTTCATCTCTATGCAGGTCGGTATATCTTTGCGACGGTCATTCTACCCTTAGAACAATCATTTCACCTATGGGAGATCCTTAAACGCTTGAGATAATAATTTCACCTCTAAAAGAATCTTGTTACATTTGGGATGATCGCTACAGCTTTAAGAGGGTTGTTCCACCCCTGTCATGATCGTCCAACCCTTGGAAGATCGTTAATTCCGTAGGGTGATCGTTCTACCTCTGGGAGGATCTTTCCATTAATTGGACGATCGTTTCACCCCTGGTGATCGTCCTACTCCTGCGATGACATAAACTCTCCTGTTACATTCGTCCTACCACTGTGATGATCTTGAGGTAATCATAGAATATCGGTGTGGACAGTAAAATAAACCAACACTACACACACAGAATGCTCAGAGCATCAATTCCCGTGATATTAGGTTCTCTCTCATATACCTTCCTGGAGTAGACGTGCTTCCTGTGTAAGTTATAAGCCTTTCTAATCGCTGATACATTACACAAACTAACAAATAAGCTAGACATGTTACCTAAACTAGCTTACGTTTTAATGCACAGATTAAATTATCAACGTGTGACTGAATATCCATTTGTAAGGTAAACATATATTAAATGTATTTCAAATACGAGTAGCAAATAATGCGTTATCTGCATTGACAACAATAAAACAATCAAAAGGATTAAAGTGTATAACTAAACATAATATCAACAAAAGCGTTAAAATCTGCTGAACTTAATCTCTAACAACAACAAACAAATGGTTTCGTGTAGATAATGTTTAGTAAAATGTATAATTCTGTTCCCCCACACGTGAACATATGGAACATAGGTTTTATAATTTAACAAAAGCAGTTTTATATCAATATTAATAATTATATTTTCCTCTAGCATCCAACGTATTAGCTTCTAACACGTTCTATTATGAGTAAAACATAAATAATTTCACATAATGTAGATTCCAAGGAATATCAAAATCCATTATATTACTACTTAATTATGTATAGATGTATTTCATCCTAAGGTTTAACAATTTAAACTCAACTTATTCTCAACTTCTCATTATTAAACATATTTACTAACTATTCAGCGCCCTAACCATTTTTTTTGAAATTTTAATCAGCAGAAGAATTCGGTGTAACTGGGAGAACAGTGTAAATAGTGAAACCTCATACGAAATAATAAATTCACTAACTAACGATATACTAACTTATGATATCCGTCATATAGTATAAGTGTACATACACACACACACACACACACACACACAGACATATATATATATATATATATATATAGTATATTTGTGTTGTGTGCGACTATTTGTATATGTGAGTGGTGTATGTATGTTTTTGGCATGGTATAAAGTTATGTGTGTGTATGTGTGTGTTTTAATGTGTGGTGTACGTGTTATTGTTTGGGTTATTTGTGAGTGTGTGTGTGTGTTTATGTGTCTGTGTGCGCTTGCGCGCGTGTGTGTGTGTGTCTGTGTGCACGTGCGTGTGTGTGTTTATGTGTGTGTGTGTGTGTGTGTGTGTGTGTGTGTGTGTGTGCGTGTATGGATATGTGCGGTGTAAGTATGTTTTTTTTGTATGTATATGTGTGGTGTAAGAATGGTTTTGTTTTTTGTACGTTCGTCAGTGCGTGTGTTATTTTGAGTTGGTATGTGTATTAATTAAAGTTTCCTTTGCTTCCAAAGTCAGCTAAAGGTGCGTAGTTTTTCTGTTGTAAAGGTGGTATATTTTTTAACGTGGGTGAATTTTATCAAAGGAAAAAATGGTAGAAAAAGTAATGAAAAATAGGTGTATTTTTTCATATTTATTTATTCAAATGTTTTTCTCGACAAATTGGATTAATAACACGACGACAAAGGAATCTTGGGTTACGCTTTGTGTCGAAAATATTATCATTCTTTCAGTGAAAAAATAATTTTACTCTAAAATACACGGGTGCGAATAGCTGCTTCGAAACCTCGTTTTATTTAATATTTCATCTTTAAACATTTATAGCAATTTATTTAACGCAAGATGTATTAACCGGAACAGGAACCTCGAGTCGGAGACTATGAGTGGACCTATAGGAAACCGGTTTGCTATTTGGAAATGAATGAGAGTTTCAATATGTAAAGAGCCATTACAGTTAGATGGAGCAGCGGTGGTTCCGCTTATTTAACAGTTCCAGTTATTTTCTTCTAACGTATACTCCTTTAAAAAACAAATATATTTTTTTTGTAAAAACGTTTGTCTCTTTGGGGTTTTATTGCACTCTGGAATTCAACTTTCCAATCATTGGTATCTAAACGTACTTCGTTCCTATTTTTCCGACCTGGATATCTAGCATATTGCGTCACATATATTAGTTATTCATAAACCAATTGTAATGAAGATTTCCGAAGTCAGTCTTTGGCGGTTAACATTAACAGATGTTAACGGATTCACTTAGAGGTTACTCTGAGGTTATGGTTAGTCCTTTTGTAATTCTGTTTCCTAAATCTTGAGATATATCGTTTATTTTACGATAGCATATGTTTTCATTTAATAGGTATTACGGTTACTAAGTGCTGTTTCAGTACCCGTGGGGCATAGTACCAATTGTATGGTATATAAGAGGAAAGTCTAAAGAAAGTCTTAAGAAAATTACATAATTTCCTAATCCCATGACGATAAATAATCTTAAATTATTTGGTTTTACTTAATTTTATTTAAAAATAAGATGTATATATTAATAAGGTTATATTTGGGAGATTTAAACTATTGAACGTTTATGTTCTTTTAAGGGTTTTAAGGGTTATGTTTTAATAAGGGAAGCAGAAGATAAAGAAGAAAAATCAAAAAAACAAGAGAGAGAAAAGGAGAAAAAGATCAGGATGAAAGGGAAAAATAGAGAGGGAAGAAATGAAATTATTCATGGAGAAGAAATCGGAAAACTTCATCCGCCAAAAGGAGGACATAAGCCAACATCTAGTGAGCATGGACACCAAGATGGACGCATACGAGAACAAGGTAGATCAGCTACAAATTAGAATCTAGCGGAAAGAGGAAGAGCAGCAGGACCAGAAGAAGAAAATCGGGGATCTGCAGACTGGCTGAAAAGTTAAGGAACGTCGGGCAGACGGGGGTGGCGGCTCGCTGGTTGGGCGTTGTGCGCGTTCCGTTGCAACACACACACACACACACACGTGCGAACGCGCGCTCGCGCGCGCGCACACACACACACACACACATATATAATAAATTAGGAAGCAATTAAATTAATTTTAACATTCCTAAGTATGTTTCAAATTTTGTAGTTTAACTGGGGTTATGTGTAGAGTAAAAATTGTTTCAAAACCGTTTTAATTTTGAAGTAACAGAGCTAATGCTTCCAAACAATCACTTTTACCTTCACAGCGTCTTTACACAAACAACTGTGGGAAAATATAATAGTTAACTAATTTTTGCGCTTGATTTCATCTACATCTCAGAGTATGTCAAGGAACAGTGCCTTTATTATATATATATGTATATATATATATATATATATATTTATATATATATATATATATATATATATATATATATATATATATAAATATCGCAATATGTTTTCTTGTGTATTAATAAAGAACAAAAGTCAAAATACAAATACAAGAATTATATTTGAATTCAAATATAATTCTTGTATTTGTATATTTGTATTTTGACTTTTGTTCTTTATATATATATATATATATATATATATATATAATACTTTGCTACACGTTTTTTCCAGAAGTGAAATTTTTTCTTCCAAGAATTACAAGAATTATGAACAACCCTTTTGTAATAAAAAATCAAGGGTGAAATGGTTTCCTGCATTTGTGTTTTCCAAAGGTTAAAGACATTTATAACTCCTCATAGGAGACAGAAAACATCTCAATCACCCCTTTAATGTTCCTATGAAGGGAGGGAAAGCCACCGGTGATGTAAGTGTTGTCTAGCAAAAAAACGTTTAGCCTTGGGGAAAACTTGCGTACTTTGTCTTGTATGTTAGAATGTAGGCCCGGATAGAAATGATTTATAGGTGTCTCATTTAATTCCGTAATCCTTCGGTAAGCATTAATCAATGAGAATAATAACATATACATTTCTTTCTGTTGGACGAAGATTGCAGTAATATACTTCTCTGAGTTGCGGGTGATTTAATTTTTTAAATATTTAGATATATATGTATTTATCTTTAATGTGTGTATATATATATATATATATATATATATATATATATATATATACACTCATGTATATGCGCGCGCGCGCGCGTGTCTGTGTGTGTGTGTGTGTGTGTGTGTGAAAGAGAGAGAGAGTGAGTATTTCATTAAAATTAGAGAATTCTTTAAGTGATAAGGAAAATAATAATAAAATGTAGAACGTTTTCTTCAGGTCCTTCTATTATTTCACACTCTACTTAAATATAGCGTATTCAAATTTTCTATCGTTATTAAAACACATTTTATTTATCCACTCAACTTCAAATACATTTTTTTCTCTTGAAGAGGACGACACGTAAGTCAGAAAAACATGTTTACACAGCGTTTTAAAATATTATTTCATTAAATAATTTTAAATCAATTAATTTTAGTTTTGTGAGAGAAAACCTTTTCACAAAAATTGCAATGTATGTAGTATAGGTATTTAGGCCCTAATTCCACTTGGCCTAAAATAAATCCTTTTAAATATTTAGCATACGCAAATGGACACACCACAATAATAGACTAACTATGGCACAATATACAAAAAACGCTAAAACCTACACCACAGAGAGGGAAACAAATCAATTATAATACCATACATAAACAAAACATCAAATAAAATAGCCCACACACTTCAATAAACAGGATGCAAAATAGCATACAAAACTAATCACAATTTACAAAACAAAATACTACAAAGATAAACTACAATCACCAGGAGTATACAAATTAAACTGCAACAAGTGCAACAAATTCTACATTTGGCAAATATTTCCAAACATCAAACAAAGAGTCTAGGAACACAAACAGAAAACCTCAGAAGACTCAGCATTTTACAATCACATAAAAGAAACGGGACACAAATATACAGACATTTACCATCCCCTAGAACTCTTATACATCAACAAAAAAGGACCACATATCAACACACTGGAACAATATGAAATTTACAAACAATCAAAAACACAAACTACAAACCTATTGAACGAATTAACCTAATACAAATCACACATACTCTTTGATATTATCGAAAACCTGCCTTTAAAACCATCACCGCTTAACCTAACACTTCCAAGCAGAAGACATCTATGAAGATCTCCACGGAGCGGTTTAAAACGTTCTGTCTCGATAAGTTTTTACAAACTTACAAAATTTAAAGTTCGGATAGTCATAAACTAATGAAAAGTAATTAATTAAAATAAGTGATAACATATGTTTTCATAAAAGAGCTGATGTTTTTGTTATATGTGTTGTAGTCGAACAACTATTTTATGTTACGTAAATTAGGTAATGTTACTTTATTTATAATAATTGTAACTATTTAACGAAAACTAATTATTATGAGTTTTAGTTTTAGTTGACCTAAGTAGGGATTGACTTACAAAATCTTTTGATTATATTACTTGTATTTATCTGGTATACACCGATATTGTAAACTCAAATTTCATTATGGCAATGCTAAAATTAATTTTTTTACAAGCTTATATCTCTAGGCCTCAATAATATATATATATATATATATAAATATATATATATATATATATATATATATATATATATATATATATATATATATATATATATATATATATATAGCGAGAGAGAGAGAGAGAGAAGAGAGAGAGAGAGGGAGAGAGACCTCAGTAAAGTAACTTTTAATACGCACAATTCTAGAAAAGGATATATATAGGCTTATAAACACACACACACACACACACATATATATAAATGACTGAATGAATATACTGTTATTCACAGTAATAGAATATACTTGAGGGATAAATGCAGTTTTACATAAATACTTATTTGGAGATAATTATAAAAATGTTTAACTTATATTTATTAAATAAATACGTAAACGTCTTCCTACCCCTCCAAACATTATTCTTGATTTCTTTAACTGCTTAATGATACAGAATTATTGTTAATAACAAAATAATTATAAATATTTTGTAGTAGTAACTATAGGGTTTTATACCATAGTTTTTGTAATAAATTATTTTTCTTTACTCATTTCGTGTGTTCTTTATAAAACGCTTTCATGTGAGCGCCTGAATAAACATGAATTAATAAACAATTATTTTGAGCCAAATTGACACAGAGCCTCCTTCATGGTTATAGGCGTTATCAATAATATTTCAAATATGTTGCTTATAATTGTTTTGTGATAGTTGTACTTGAAGTGTTTTTTAGAACGCCTTTGCATATAAATTGAAAAAAATTTAAGTTTAGACATATAACTTAAAGAAATTTCCCTAGCTTTGCTCTTAGACTCAAACATCGATAAGGTCAAAATTATTTACAGAACCAAAACTAGAATTACAAATATAGTGAATAATATTAATAACCCAGTATACATAAATGAGAAAAATGGAGCGTAAAATATAAAAATTGTTACATACGTTTCATAGGTCTGAAATAAAAGTAGGGTATAAAACAACACCTTTATGCTTTACTAGTCATCGTATGAAACTAGATACGAAAAAAATCAAATTTAGAAATTCTTTGATAAATAATAAAGAATAATTGAAAAAAAAAAAAAAAAAATGAAGTTAAAAATTTAATAAATGTTAAACACAAGAAAGTATAAATATAATATATAAAATAATTAAATAATTAACAAGTAATAGTGCAAATTAAACAAATAATAAATAGAGAAAAATTAGGTACAATAATTAATATATATAATATATATATATATATATATATATATATATATATATATATATTCCTATGCACATATGATTTAATTTTAATTATTTCCTGAAGATGCTGGTCCTATTTTATCGGCGAAAAGCTTTGAATGAATATATTCATTAAAAGTATTCTTGTTTTTGAAATATTTTTAATTTATTATTATTATATTTATTATATATATATATATATATATATATATATATATATATATATATATATATATATACATACATATATATATATATATATATATATATATATATATATATATATATGTATATATATATATATATATACATATATATATATATATATATATATATATATATATATATATATATATATTAAAACAACATAGGTTATTCAAATACAAGAATATTTATTAATTTATATCCAAAGCTTTTCGTTGGTAAACAGTACCAACATCATCAGGAATGAAAATTACAATAATGTAAGCTATAGGCCTAAAACATATGTTAAATTAGAAATAGAATTGTTGCTAAATTTATACAAATTGCCAAATTTATTTTGTTACTCTAACATTATAGACATTTAATATAGTATCAAATTTAGAATGTATTTGTATTTGTGCTTTTATTAATTTGTTATTATTATTGTATTATTTATTCTATTATTATTGTAATTATTCTATTATATAACAAGAAAACCTTATATATATATATATATATATATATATATATATATATATATATATATATATGATGTTTGTATGATAACGCTTCAGTAAAAAAAATCTGCAACAGTGTTTATCAAATATAAACAGCTGCATCATATATACAAACACTGTTAGTTCTGAAAACAATTGAATTGATTGAAAACTAATTTTCATATATTTTCTTTTATTTGAACAAATCTTGTTTACAAGTATTAATCAAGTATTTTTCTAGGTTTGGTTTGATGTAGATATTTATAGAGACCGACTCAAAGTTTGCTTGAAATTTAAATAGACAGGTCCTTTGATTCAGCTGACAACTGCAGCTTTTTCAGATTGTCACTTACAAGTCGGGTGTCTGTGAAGAGGAAACTCCTCCAAAGCCGATCAAGACTTGGTAAAGTATGTCAGCGCGCCGAGTTTACTTGACACTTCATTAGCAAGAACAATGGTCTTAGCTTCAGGCGAGAGCGTATCAGATTATCGGAAAGTTTCCTCGGTAAATTAACAAGGTAAGGGAATTTTATAGTTACATCCTTTTTACACACACACACACACACACACACACACACACACACACACACACACACACACACACACACACACACACACACACACACACACACACACACACACACACACACACACACGCACATATACACACACACACACACACATATACACACACACACACACACACTCACGCAATCACAAAAACATACGTATACATACACACGCACAAATATATATATATATATATATATATATATATATATATATATATATATATATATATATATATATATATATATATATATAATGGATCTATTCCAGCTGTCGCAGCTTCTCCATTCTCAATTTCGTCTATCGTATGTTAATTCCTCTAGGTTTCTTGCAGCTATTGCTTCGTCGATATCATCACTCAAACTTCTTCTTTCATTTCTCAAGCGGCATTTACTCTAGTAACGTTCTGAGCTGTCCACTGTCATGCTCTTTATGTGTCCAAACTAGCTAATATTTTTCTACATATTTTTGTCTCATATATTTATATCCCTTTTCATCTCGTTATGTATTTGTTCATTTATGACTCTTTCAATTCTAGATTTCTCGAAGCTTCTTCCTAAGTAGTTCATTCCCATCGTCATTAGTTTGTTATTATAACTTTCCGTAATACCCCCCCCCTTACAGAGCAACATTGTAGGAACCACAGGAGCGAGACTTTGTTCTCACCAAAGTGATACAGCACGCTCGTGTCTGCAATAATATTGTGTTATTACATTGTTATTTGCAATGGTTTAATGCGATTAGTAAATATATTTTCTTTAACGAATATATTTTCATAAGAACTAGGGCTTTACAGTAAAACATTTTTTATTATCTAATTACTTCAGATAATTTATTAATGGATAGATAAATTACTTCAGATACATACTGAAAAAACGGTAATATATGTACACTGTGAAAGTACTTGTGATAACAGTATATAGAGGTTTAAAACTCCGGTATTTTTCAACACAGTACTTCCATTTTGTTAAGGAGAATAAATAACCTATAAATAAAACTAATATATCGTTCAATTAAAGAACACACGTCGACGAATTTTCGTTACGAGACGAGTGAAAATGAGCTATACGTTTGTGAGCTTTCTAAGAGAGCAGAAGATGGTTTTTGCTCTGGACTAATTTTTTCTACGTATATTTTGCTACGCTTTAACTTTAAAAATAAATTCACTGCGACCTTCAGTGGGACTGGCCGACAAAGGTTCATGTTTCATTTGAAGAATCTAGTCAACGTAAGTTTTAATGTAATCTAATTTATGAAGTTAATAATAAAAGTTTTTAACTAATAGAACACTTTTTTAGATGTTACAAAATTGCTGAATAGAATTTTATCGAAGGAATATAATTGAAAAAGATTCTTAAAACGTGTCAGACGCACCTAAGGAAGTTTTAATTTTAAAATTTGGCATAAATAAGACATAGAAAAATATTCAAATCAACTTAGATCAACAAGAAAAAAAAAACATTTTAGTTACTTTTTATTCAATAAATACCATTAATATAAATATGTAAATACATATGATGGAATAATAATATAGGCTCTTGAATTTTGTAGTCCTTTACGTTCAATGAAACGTTATTAATCACTTAAACAATAGTTTATGACTATCCGAACTTTAATTTTGTACATTTATAAAATCTTACTGAGACAGAACGTTTACGATCGCTCCGTGGCGATCTTCATCAGTTCCAAAGAAACGTTCTGGCTCGGTAAGTCTTATCAAATTTACAAAATTAAAGATCGGAGTCATAATAGTTTAAAACAGTAAAACAGGCTGCAGTCCACGAATACAGGAAGACGGATTTAAAGGTTAGAAAACAATTTTCCCATACAATTCAACAAACAATGTGGAGGCGTCAGCTCCGCTAAAATATTAGAAAGAAGACGAAAGAGAGAGATAGTCGCGGTCGTTATTGTGATTGAAATTGTACATGAATAAAATTAAGGCTGGCGGCAAAATGACTAATCGACAAATAAACAGTGTTTATCATTAATTAAGCCTCGGGAAAAATAGGCACAAGTTTATGCTAAAAGTATTTGGAACTGATTAACACTTACCCTAAGCTGAACAAAGGGGTTACGTGCACGGTAGGTTTGATGTCTTCTGGATTTCTGCAGCAGGGCCCTGGGTGGAGTGGTGACTGGTCAGACGGCTCGTGCTGTAAAACTTAATAAACGGGGTTCAATTCTAATGTTAGTCACAGTTGAATAAGTATTTAAATAAGCGCGGGCGACTCCGTAGCGACGGCTTGTAACGGCGAGGTTAAGGCGCATACGAACACGGCACTTGGACTAAATAATGTACACTTTCGCGGTTAACAAACATATAAAACAGGTACAACTCGAAACACTTAAATTTATACATGCGCGGGGCGAACTTAAAGTCCACGAGGTTGGCGAATAAGGTTAAACCCGCAACGGACGTGCTGGTCTGTCTACGGCAAGCAAAAGACTGGGGTGGTGGAACTGTGTGTTAGGGTGGGGATTAGGCGCGCGGCAAGGGACAACGTGGTCTTAAACTACCGACGATAAACCATAGATTGAGCTATCGATTAGACAAAGCACAGGCTGATTGAATTCGATACTGGAGCTGTTTAATCTACCAAAGCTGACTCCAACATTCCGCCCACCAAAAACGGATGTTTTTAATCCGCCAGGTGGGTAGAGGGCGAAGAACTAGAGAGCACCGGAGACCGAGGGTGCCGAAGAAGAAGTGGTCGGGGTACGAAGAAAGCAGAAAAGAGTCGATGAAGTGATTAGCTCCATTAGCTGTGCTGAAGACAATAGACTACCGCCCACCCTGGATAACCACTGGGTGACGGTGAACGGGGTTGACTAGAAGAAGCGAGGTGCTGAAGATGTAGCGAAGAAATCCATGGCGTTGAAGATACTTAAAGAAACGAGGTTGCACAAAATTGCTGAAGAGGCGAAGAAGTCGAGTGAGACTAAGAACTCGAGGAAACGCGGTTGTACCACACAGGTGCTGAAGAAGCGGTCAAGAGATTAAGGTTGTAGCGGAAAGCCTACAAGCTTATGGACAGGTCGCTTTAACTGTCCATGTGAGGTCTTGACGGTGACTACGCGGGTTATCCGGTCGGGTCCAGGGTGAAGACGTACGATCCGACCCATTGGCCAATGAAGAGGGCTCGGATGTTCTCCAGTGATAAATACAAGCTGACCCTCCTGGAGGGGTGAGGCGTCTTTGTTCCATTTACAGCGTTGAATCTGGGAGTGTAGGTATTGGGTAGACCAGGTTTTCCAAAACCGATTGGTCATCTGCTGTAGCATAGTCCATCTAGACTTGAGCGCGGGTTCAGAATGGCATTCCTCAGGGAGTGCTAGAAGGGGACGGCCGATGAGAAAGTGTCCGGGCGTAAGGAACGAAGCTCCTTCGTTGGGGTCAGGCGAGACCTCGAAAATAGGTCGACTGTTGAGAATAGCTTCGATGCGTATAAATAACGTAGCTAACTCCTCGAGGTTCAATAACGTAGTGCCAAGAGTACGACGTAGGAGCCCTTTGACGGATTTAACGGCGGCTTCCCAAAGTCCGCCGAAGTGTGGTGCGGCTGGAGGGTTGAAGTGCCATTCAACCCGTTGTGCGGCGAGCTTGCGTTGGATGATTGACTTGGATTGGTCGAGCATCTTATAGACCTCGTGCAGGCGGTTGGCGGCGCCGACAAAATTGGTGCCATTATGTGAATAAATGTCTGTAGGCAGACCACGTCTTGCGACAAAACGCTGAAGCGCGGCGAGAAAAGCATCAGTAGAGAGGTCTGATACTACTTCCAAATGTACAGCCTTAGTGACCATACAAACAAATAGGCATAAGTAAGCTTTCAGGATCTTTGCCGTACGAAGATGGTTGGCCTTAGTGTCGAAAGGTCCAGCAAAGTCAATGCCTACCTTACAGAAAGGTGGCGACGGAGTGACGCGAGAAGACGGTAAAGCTGCCATCATAGGTGGCCGAGGTTTCGACTGTAGTCTAAAGCATCGCATGCAAGCATGAATGCGTTGTCGTAACAACGAACGTAGCGCAACGATCCAGAACTCACCATTGATCATCGCTTGCGTGGTACGCGGCCCAGCATGTAAGGCGAGGCGGTGATAATGATCGCATACAAGGTTGACATAATGATGCCGCTTAGGCAGTAAAATGGCATGCTTAGCTGCGTATGGTATATCAGCATGATTAAGACGTCCGCCCACCCTAAGTAGTCCCACTGAGTCGATAAAGGGCGTTAGGTTGCGAAGTTGAGCACTGATCGGGACGCCGCGGTGTAGGCGTTGCAACGTTTCGCTGAAGGCTAGTTCTTGTACGAGCTTAACGCAAAGATTTCTGGCGTTCCTTAATTCTTGTACTGAAGGTGCAGCGAATGGAATCTTGGCTACGGTGTTCTTGGCTTTGTAGCGAGTGTTGTGACAATGGCTGGTAGACTGGGTCTTAATGCGGCAATTGTTAACGAAACGAAGCACGTAAGCGAAGACATGATGTAGCGTGGTTAGATTGGAATGACGCTCAATAACGTCCAATAAGTGGTTAGGCGCTTGGACAGTCGCGCAGAGCACCTGAGGCTCGGTCTTGAGCTCGGTCAGGTCGCGGTTCGGTCCAGTTGGCTTAGACAAACGCCAAGAGGTAGTACATTGTGACGCCCATGGTGGTCCGTGCCACCACAGTGGATGTGTAGCAAACTGCGCGGGTAGACACCCACGGGAAGCAACGTCCGCGGGGTTGTCAACAGTTGAGACGTGGTACCAATGATTGGTCGAAGTGTTCGAGGTAATTTCAATAACACGGTTGGCAACGAAAGTTTTCAAAAGATGTGGCGGGGTGCTAAGCCAATGCAGCACAATTTCTGAGTCGGTGAAGAAAAGCGTAGCGTTGTCGGCCACAAAATTCACAGCAGGCTGAACAGACTTATAGAGCTTGGCCAGTAAGACGGCGCCGCAGAGCTCCATTCGAGGTATAGTGAGTGTTTTGACGGGAGCCACTCTGCTTTTAGCCTTTAAAAGGCTGACGGAAACTAAACCGTTCCATTCAGTTCGCAAGTAGATGGCGGCTGCGTAACCAGCTTCGGACCCATCACAGAAGCCTAATAAATGATGTTTGGCATCACGTGTGCCCACATGTCGAGGTATTTGAATGTCAGCTAACTTAGCGAAGTGGACAATGAAGCTGTCCCAACGACTGCGCAGCGCGGTTGGCAAAGGTTCATCCCATGATAACCTTTCGAGCCACAATTGTTTCAAAAATGACTTGATCCAAAATGTGATAGGCGTAAGGAAGCCCAGTGGGTCGAAGGTGCGAGCGACATAAGAGAGAATGGTGCGTTTCGTAGGCACCGACACAAAGTTTTGAATACGATAAGAAAACGAGTCATTAACAGGATGCCATTGGAGTCCCAATATTTTAACAGCGGTAGAGTCGTCTTGGAATAGCAACGGGTGCTCCAGGTGAGAAGATGGCAGCGTCGACAGCAGCGCGGGATCGCTGGAAGACCATTTCCTGAGCTCTAGTCCTGCCAGTGCGAAGATGTTAATAAGTTGCCGTATTAATTCCTGGGCGTCCTCGGACGTATCGGCGCCAGTGACGACATCATCAACGTACGTTTGATGAAGAATGGCATGCGACGCAGCAGGGTAACAGTCGCCCTCATCTTTGACGAGTTGTTCGAGTGTACGTAGGGCTAAATAAGCAGACGGGGTAAGCCCGTAAGTGACAGTGGCTAGTTCATACTCCATCAGTGGAGAATGAGGAGTCGGCCTGTACAAAATGTGCTGATGACGACGATCATCCTTGCGTACGGCAATTTGGCGGTACATCATTTTAAGATCCGCGCAGACGGCGTGAACAAACAATCGAAACGAGATAATAACGTTGGACAATTCCCTTTGTAACTTAGGGCCAGCCAGCAATTGCTGGTTTAAAGAATGCGCGTTGCAATCAGGCGCAGAAGCATTGAAAACTACTCGTAATTTAGTAGTAGAACTATCGGCCTTGAAAACGCAATGATGTGGTATTAAATAATTCGAAGGCTTAACGGCAGGGTACATATGACCTAAAGTCATATATTCTTTCATGAACTGATGATATTGTCGTGAGACATCCGGTTGTCGGCTCAGACGGCGTTCCAGAGCATGATAACTAGCAAGAGCGACATTACGGTTTGACTTAAGTTCGACGGCGTCAGGTTTAAAAGGCAAAGCTACGACATATCTCCCAGTGGCGTCACGTTCAGTAGTGGTGGCAAATAAATTTTCGCAGAGCTGCTCATCAGGGCTCAACAAGTTAGACTCGTTTACCTCTTCGATTTCCCAAAATCGTCGCATGTTTTCGTCGATAGACTTGAGCGAGGTGATAAACACGCGTGGTTGTTGTGGCGTACTGTAAGGTACAGATCCCATAATGACCCAACCTAAAAGTGTGTTAAGTGCAGATGGTTGGCCATGAATGATGGTACGAGGCCCGTTGATAATTATTTGCGTGAAGACATCGGCGCCCAGTATAATGTCAACAGGGGCAGGTAAGTCGAACTGAGGATCAGCTAACGGTTAGTGCTGATATTGAGCGCTTAAAGCAGAGGATAATTTATCAGCTGGCAGCGGGTCAGTTATATGGTTGAGCACAGCGGCTTCCGTAGTCAGCATGACGCCCGCGTCATGTCGTGAGAATAAAATTAAAGTTACGTATTCGTAAATACGTGTAGACTTGGCAGCGACGCCAATCAAAGACAGGTTCGATCTTCGAGTAGGCAGGCTCAACATATCGCTAGCTTGTTTCGTAATGGCAGATATCTGACTGCCGGGGTCGATAATAGCTCTTAGAAAACGAGGTTGACCATAATGGTCCTGTAGGACGACTTGCGCGGTACCCAACAGGGCGAGAGACGAGGTAATGTTGCATGACAAAGAACGAGGTTGAGCTTTAGTATCGATTGGATGGCTAGCGGTTGGTCTAAGGCGTCGTGGGGCGGCTAGTCATTGCTGCGGCGGTGCGTCGTTGTGCAGCAGTGTGTGATGTGCTTGGCTGCATTGTCTACAACGATGACGAGACTGACACTGAGCTTGATAATGAGAGCCGAGACAATTATAACACCGTTGTAATTTTGAAATAGCGTCAATGCGTTCCGCTATTGTAAGAGAAATAAATCGTTGACAATTAATGATGCTGTGACTTTCTCCGCAGTAGTAGCATTTACCTACACGCGTGGTAGGCATGTTAGACTGATTGAGGTTAAGCGGTGGCGAGCGATTGCGAAATGTTGACGTTCTAGGCGCACTCATAATAGGCAACAAGTTAGGTTGTAGTGGTTGATTAACCGGTTGCATAGTGACTGGCGCAGCACGTTTGGACTGAATAGTACCTTGGGCGTCCTTATTCTGATGGCTATTGTCATTTGACGCTACTGATTGAAATCTAGGGCAGTGATCCAAAGTGAGGTTAGGTTCAGACAAGTAATTATGCGGTTCAAGGGCCCCTTGAAATCCGGGTTTATTCATCGATGACACCAACACGCGGGGTCTTTGACCACGTCCGGCGTTTGCTACAATCACGGCAGCTGGTTGGCTAAGCATCTCCAGGGCTCTAGCCTGTTCAGTTATAAAGTCGTTCAATAATTTATATGTCGGCATGCGGTTAGTGCCTAGTCGGCTTTCAAAACTTAATCGTGTCTTGGCATCCAAATTATTAATTGCCATAGAGAACAATAAGAAATCCGCTAAGTCTTCGAGAGGTATAGCTCTTAATGCACAGACGGCATTAGAGTGCGCGGTTAAGAAACGATTTAGTTCCGCGGGTGAAGCATTATTGATGCGCTGAAAGTCTTTAATTATGTTAAAGTAATGATCTGCGAGACGTCGCGGGTTCGCGTATCGGTTACGCAACGCATTGTAAGCAATGTTGTAATTTGCTTCGGAGATGGAAAGTCCGGTGACGATGGCCAGTGCATCTCCCTTTAAGACGGACTTTAAGTATTGAAAACGTTGGATATTGCTAAGCGTCTCATTGTTATGTACCATAGAGTCGTACATCGTAACAAAATCTATCCAGTCGTCGCTCTGGCCCGAAAAGCTTGGCAAAGTTAGACTTGGAAGGTTAGGTGAAGTCGGTGTTGATTTGACAGGCGAGGTCGTGGTAACCTCCGTCTTAACGAGGTTAGGATATTTTACTATCATGGGCAGATAGGTGTCCTGAAATTGACGTTTTGCTATAAAGACATTCTTGACAAATTCGGAAGCTTGACTGTCAAAAGTCTGCTCCGCGCGGTCAAAAGTTTCGATAAATTCGACATGAAGGCGCCTGACTTCCTGCACTACGCCCTCAGACATTTCACTATCACCGAGCAAGCTGTTTACTTGCTCTAAATCACTGCATATAGCCTTCAACTTATCAAGGCAATATGCGTTGTTATTAGTCATCGTGACAAATTTAAATTAACAAAAAACAAAATTTAAATTAAATTGCAATTATGTTTAAACCAAACCTAATGACTACACAATGGTACTTTTAATTACGAAAAGTGGACTGTATAATAAAGTTAATAAAAGACATAACGTTTTACAAATCATAAGCATTAGATTAGAACGGCTGCAAGTTTTCCTTATTGAACAGGATAAATCTACAGTGTAGCTACACGGATCAATATTGAGCCTATCTGCCTAACTTGTTTAGTCAAGTGTTCCTTATCTGCGCAGGTGTCCCATAAATCTGCTGATAGTAACGGAATGTGCAGCTGCAAGCTACAGCTTGTGACGTCACTACTGCGTAATGAATTAGACAAGGAAAGGGAAGCGGGAAAATTACACAGGATTACGCAATGCTTGCAACTTAGCTTATTACTGTGAAATTTAACACGCTTCGAAATTGTTCGCACAATAAATAACACTTATAAATCATTAATAAAACTTATTTATAAAGCAAATGCCTCGCTATTAAACTGAATAAGTTTCGAGGTTACTGAGAACTTTAACACTTGTTATTTGCACTTTAAATGTTTATAGGTCGCTGAAATGCAAAATCCGGCACGGCGGGACCAAAATGGAGGCGTCAGCTCCGCTAAAATATTAGAAATAAGACGAAAGAGAGAGATAGTCGCGGTCGTTATTGTGATTGAAATTGTACATGAATAAAATTAAGGCTGGCGGCAAAATGACTAATCGACAAATAAACAGTGTTTATCATTAATTAAGCCTCGGGAAAAATAGGCACAAGTTTATGCTAAAAGTATTTGGAACTGATTAACACTTACCCTAAGCTGAACAAAGGGGTTACGTGCACGGTAGGTTTGATGTCTTCTGGATTTCTGCAGCAGGGCCCTGGGTGGAGTGGTGACTGGTCAGACGGCTCGTGCTGTAAAACTTAATAAACGAGGTTCAATTCTAATGTTAGTCACAGTTGAATAAGTATTTAAATAAGCGCGGGCGACTCCGTAGCGACGGCTTGTAACGGCGAGGTTAAGGCGCATACGAACACGGCACTTGGACTAAATAATGTACACTTTCGCGGTTAACAAACATATAAAACAGGTACAACTCGAAACACTTAAATTTATACATGCGCGGGGCGAACTTAAAGTCCACGAGGTTGGCGAATAAGGTTAAACCCGCAACGGACGTGCTGGTCTGTCTACGGCAAGCAAAAGACTGGGGTGGTGGAACTGTGTGTTAGGGTGGGGATTAGGCGCGCGGCAAGGGACAACGTGGTCTTAAACTACCGACGATAAACCATAGATTGAGCTATCGATTAGACAAAGCACAGGCTGATTGAATTCGATACTGGAGCTGTTTAATCTACCAAAGCTGACTCCAACACAATGCATAATTCATAACACAACACCTACATATAAATATTAACAAAAATGTTAGTGCGAAATTAACATACCAATAACACAAAAGCAGCTACAATCACTTAACAAAAAGCAGAAATCATTTACATAAAACAAAACATTAAAACTCTATACAAAAATAAAGACTCCGTATACCCTAGGCTTTACCAACTTCACCAGTCTCGCCAACACGATCGGGCACGAACTCACACTAAAAATCATACTAGACACAAATAACTGGGCAAGAAATAAACTAATGAGCATTAAATTAAACAATAATAAAACAAAATCAATTATAATAAATAGAAAAATCAACTATTATGTAAAATAAAAACACAACGTACTCTCAACCCACACAAAACTTTTATCCCCGTACAGTTGGCCTCACTAATACCCAATTCACACAACACGTAATAAAGTAAATACACAAAGGCTTAAAATAAAACCTACATTATAAATCAAAAAAACATAACAAATAGGAACATTATACTACAAACTGAAACAGCCATATAAAAACCGACACCAAAGACCAAGACTCACTTCGACATGACACCTAACCAAACACAAAAACATAACCAACAAAAACGTAAACAATGAAATTGAAATCGCTGCAAACATAAAGCTAAAAGCTAAATAAACAACATAACACTCAACAAACCAGGCAAAGGCAACAACACAGTAATTATTAAACAAACAACCTAAACGACAAAATCAATGCATAAATAATAATAGATTATAACTATATACAGTTCCAACTAAGTCTTACCACATAACCATCAAACAACTAATTAATACCTTCAAATACATTATCACCAAAGAGACAAAAAAATACCACCTAAAACAAAACCACCCCATAGCACCTACTCTACGCACTCTCCCTGAAATTCACAAACCCAATGTCCCCATCCAAGGCACCAGCAATTACCAGAATTCTCCTGCACATAAACTAGCAAAATACATGGACAAAATAATCAGACAATCTAGTAACGACTGATGGCGATCGCAAACGTTCTATCTCAGTAAGTTCTTACAAATTTATAAAATTAAAGATCGTATAGTCAGAAACCAGTGCTAAAGTAATGAAACAAAATAAGGTGGCGAAATATAAATTGAACTAAATTATTATAATTAGTTCATTGAATTTTAATATTGATTATTTATATTAAACAAAAACATATTAACATCAAGTATCATCCACTAAAATTTTAAAAATATGTATTTGAACTTTAGATGATGAATAAAAAGTATTTTGTAAACGATTGAAAATATGAACAATAATAAGTTTGAACTAATGAAGGAATAAATAAAAGGGATTAGAAATTAAATAATTCATTATCACTATACTCAGTTATTGACAGAAAGCATTATCGATATAAAATAATATATTTATTTACCAATAAATAAGGAGTATTCACTTTTAAAACAAGTAAAAATAACGTTTTAACTTAATAATGCACAATAAATGAAGTAACAATCTACTTCACAAAACAGCTGTTTTGAAACATAACCGATAACATAAAATCACCTGTTTTATGAAGTCATATGTTTTAGCAAAAATATGAACCACGTTTCTTGAAGAAATCAATTTTGTCTCGTAATTATATGAAGGGGAAAGGATGAGAGTATTTTTCTCCCATCTCAATAATTCTTTTCGGAAGTATATTTATAGAATTATAAATTATCTAATTATAAAGTCATATTGATCTCAAAGTCAAACATTTACTAGGACCATAATACAATTATTTTTTGTAATCTTAAAGTAAACATTGGCTTCGTATGCTAAAAATATTTCCTTCATCAAAACACTCTTCTCGGGGATAAAAGAAACAATGCCTTAATACGACGGACATTATAAATATATTTAAACAATTTTAACTGTTTATTTCAATTCTTTCTGTTAGTTCACGCTTTCCTTATGTATATGTGGCTTAGAGTTTCAATCGTTAATAAAATACTATTTATTCATCCACTCAAGTTCAAATACATTTTTTAAACTTGTAGTGGATGACACTTGATGTCAATACATTTTTTCAAATATGAATTCATTAATTAAATTTAATAATAAACTAATTTAGCTTTATATGTAACAAAACGTTTCACAAAACGTACAAGTAATGCAATATAGTTATTTCGACCCATTTGGCTTAAAATAAGTGACAATGTATGATTTCATAAAACTGCTGATTTTATTTTGTAGGTTATCTGGTACAACAGCTGTTTCAACGCATAGGTTACGCTACTTCGTTTATAATATTTATAAATATATTATAAAAAGAAAGTAAACAAATTTTATTATTGCGACCTATGTAGGAACAGACATTAAACTTTATAGCACTAAACATTTTTAACTTATTTTCAAAATTCTGTTTGTATTTTATTTACCTTTAGCTAAACTTGCGTTGGTAAGATTTTGAAAACAAATGAAGCTAGAGTGAATGAAATACTTATGAGTTATAACAGAAATAGACAAACCCTTTCAACTGAAATATTTCCAAACCTACCCAAAAACAACTTGGTAGAATGTGTTTCTCAAAATTCGCGTTTCTCAAGGTCAACGTTATTTATGACAGCGTCACAAAAGGCAGAAAACATTTCAATCAATTTTTGGTGCTCCTTTGAAAAAGGAAATATCTCAGAAATAAAAACTCTTATCCTTTTAATGTATTGAATGGAACTTTGGGCTTTTATCGCTGATATATTGAGGTCCGATCGCTAAGCGGTAGCGATATCCTGCATTATTGTATTCTTCTGTCACGATCATGTTGGCACTGTTTATCAATGAAAATCTTTGAATATATATTAATAAATAATTCTTGTATTTGAATAACCTTAGTTGTTTTTGATATACTGTATATATATATATATATGCTGATACGTATTCCTTAACGGATGGGAAAATATGATGAATAGTTACTATCTGGAGTACATCCGTTCATTCTGCAGTCCATAAAT
>JBAIZL010000002.1:31676835-31704335 GCA_036971475.1 Prosapia bicincta
AGGAATGCTCATACTATGGAGCATCACTCTACTACAACTAGAAGTCTATTACAACTCCCGGTCAGTGATGCTCGTTAATGGAGATACTATTAACCTTTGAAAGTTAACTCGTATAAATACTCCGTAAGATTCTTGTTTAAGTACATATAGCGAAAGTGATAAGTGAATACAAGAAAACAGTGTTGCAAAGTTATACTGTTAGCTTTACCCCACATGGCATAGTTTTCTTTGATGCATTTTATTCAAAACTTTTATATTTATAGTAAATACACAGATATTAATATTCTTAACTAATAATTCAAACTCATGAATAGCAAAGTTTCGTTATTCAAGTGTAGTAAAATCTGAGAGGTGTGTGGCAACGACAGGCAAATGAGGGTAGGGGTGGTATAATGAAAATACGTAGAAAATTATACAGATGGCAGTGGTGGTGAATTACGTGAAAATAACACATAAAAGTGGATTTATTTACACTTACGCGTTTCAAAAGTTGCGTAGCCTAAATTTTACACAGCCAAGTTTTTAAGCTGTTCCATTGAAAATTGACGTGGAAAATATTTTTCAAGCCAGTGCTTATTTCTTAGGAAAAAAACCTTCCTCTATTGCGACGCATAAGGGAGAGATTGTTTTATGAAATATGGATGCCACGAGTTTCCCATATAAAGCTTCAAGCTGAGAAAAACTATCTTTACACATTAAGGCTATAGACTTGTGAATGTTCCACTTCGAGCCAGTGTTATGCAAAACTTAAAGCAAGGTGAAAGCTGCCTACTGTTGTCAAATTGCATTATGGGTAATATCCCTTGTACTTCTTTCTCAAGCTCTTGGGTAGGGCTCTACAGTTCGATACTTCAATTCTTACAATCAATGTGTGTTAGCAGAGTCAGGGTGATTGCAATCAAATAATTTGTCGTTAATTGTTAAAGTGTACAAACATATTACCCATTGTGGTTCTTTTAAAAGCCAACTTGATTTCATAACTTAGTAAATCGCATTCTAGTGTTTATAACAAGAAGTTTTGTAATATGTGTTTTTAACTATTATATTACTATATTATTAAATTATATATTCTTGACTAATATATGTGTTGTAGAACAAATGAAGATGGCAAACTAGCTGTCGAAACGTTGCCAGTCTTACAAGATATTTCTCTTATCCCACATACCTGACCCTAATAAAAGTTTACTTCAAGTACGTGACACACACTCTTTGAGGGGTTGGGGTTAACCTTTACCCCATCTACCAGGTTATTTCTTATCCTTACGTAATCCTACCTAACTTTAATCCTACCCTATACTTAGTAGGCGATAGCAGTCATGTTCACTGATCGCCTTAGAACTTTAACAAACAAACTGTTTATGCATGCATCAGAAGGATGTTTTAATCCTTCGTGATGTAGCACCGGTAGTGACGTGACATTCACTACTGACTTCAGTACAGTTACACTGCGTTAGTATTTCATATCCCTCCTAAAATTCTTGAATGGTATCAACGGCCGTTATTATCAGTAATAAAATCGTGAATGCCTTCCAAATTTTTGCTCTTCCTAATTACAATGACGTCATTAGAATAAGCCAAGGTAAGTCGTCACAGATTACCATTTGCCGACTAAAATATTCAATCACGCTATTAATAAAGCCTCTATTGAGTAATTTTTTGGCTTGTCGAGTTGAAGGGGAAAAAAATTATAAAGATAGGAAAATAAATTTCATTTCAAATTAAAATTTTAATTTTCAATAAAATTCCACTGCAAATATAACAAGGATTAACCTGACGTTATGACGCTGCCGTCGACAATGCATGCAAGTTATTGCTGCAGCTCTGGCTAAAGTACTTTATATTACATACTTTAAGTTTTACACCCAAGTAGAACCCTTGATATATTTTCCTTGTAAGCAGGATCTGATGAAAAATGTGAACTGCATTTAAATTGAAGTTTATCGACGAAAACACATCAGGAAGTTTAAGCTCATAAGATATTTATTGTTTCTTTTTTTATTTTATACTGAAAATTTACATAATATTTATTGCACTTCCTTTTTCATTTAACAATACTCAATATTATTTCTTGCGGTTCATCAATCTATTTCAAACATCGGTAATTGTCTCTCTACAGTGCATTACAGTATAGAATGGCCTGAGATGGCTACATCTTCCTTAGGCTGGACCCACCACAAACCCCAAACTTTCATTAATACACACCTAACCTGGTATAATCATTCTTTTTGTATCTTTACTAACCTATTCTTAACCTAACTTTACATATCGAGGGTATGTATTGGTTGTT
Source organism: Prosapia bicincta (assembly GCA_036971475.1). Classification (NCBI taxonomy): domain Eukaryota; kingdom Metazoa; phylum Arthropoda; class Insecta; order Hemiptera; family Cercopidae; genus Prosapia; species Prosapia bicincta. Next base: position 31,679,123 of record JBAIZL010000002.1, read on the forward strand.
ATCTTTACGTAGCTATTTTAATGGGGTAGGCATTGTTAGCTGCCGTTACGTAGCTATTGTGAAACGTTATGCAATATTAGCCGTCTGTACGTAGCTATTATGATAGGGTGAGCATCGGTAGCTCTTTTAACGTAACTATTGTGATATAGTATGGATTTGTGTCTGTCTTTACGAAGCTATTGCCTAAGGTCTTGAATTGATACAGGGCTTTACGTAACTATTGTCTTAGAATATGAGTCGGTAACAGTTTTGACATAGCTATTGTGGTAGAGTATAAATTGGTAGCTAGTTTTACAGAGATGTTGTCTAAAGTCATGATTTGATGGAGGTGTTTACGTAACTATTGCTATAGAGTTTGCATTGGTAGCTGTCTTTACACATCTATAGTGATAGCTTATGCATTGATAGCTGTCTTTATGTAGATATTGTGATAGATTATGGATTGGTAGCCGTCTTTACGGAGATATTGCCTAAGGCCTTGAATTGATTGATGTATCTACGTAACTATTGACTTTGTCAGTATGTTGTAACTGATACAACATACCTAGAATAGAAGACAATATGTGTAAAGCTCAGATCATAAAGGCCTTGACCGTTTCTATATAGCTATTTTGGTGTGCGTTGGTAGCTATCTATATATTGTCTAAGGTCTAAAGCTCAGATCATAGAGGCTTTTGCCAGTGCATTCACCAGCCATAGCCTATTTGGCTACACCTACACGGTGTAGGTTGGTTTGTTAAACGGCGTGTAATACAGTTTTTTCAATGATGTTTAGTTGAAACGTTGGTCATTTGGTCTAACTCTGTTGTCAGGCTATGTATTTGTTGTCAGGCTATGTATCTGATTCCAGGTTAGGTATCTGTTGTCAGGCTAGGTATTTGTTGTCAGTAGATCTGGCCCTAGACTAGCACAGCCACCCCTAACTCGGCCGCTACGTAACCTAGGACAATAGGGGTAGTTCTGGACGATGCTGAAGGTCATCGCGCACCGGATCCCAGCCTTAGGGGTGGTTTTGACCACGTTTAGAGGGGTAGGGGGTAGTTTTTCGAAAAAAATTATTTCTAACCTACTAACCTAAGCTAGCCAAATTGGATCCAACCTAACCTAACCAAAGTGTAGGGGGTGACTTAGCTACGTTCAGGACCTTCCCCGGCGGATGCTCCGGGGGTAGATTGGGGGTGGGGCGATTTTCGATAAAATTTTGGAACATGTGCCTTGTCCGATAGGGTGCGTAACCTAGGACTATAGGGGTAGTTTTTGATGATGCTCAAGGTCATCCCGGCCCTGACCCTAGACCAAGGGGTGGTTTCGACCACGTTCAGGGGGGTAGGGGGTAGTTTTTCGAAAAATTTTTTATTTTAACCTAACTCTGCCGCTACGTAACCTAGGACTATAGGGGTAGTTTTGGATGATGCAGAGGCCTGACGCCGACCCTCATCCAACCCCTAAGGGTGGTTTTGACCATGCCTAGAGGGGCGGTAAATGGAAAAAAATAAATTCCAACCAACTAACCTAAGCTAGGCAAAACGGATCTAACCTAACCTAAGTGTTGGGGGACATCCCGGTACGTTTAGGACCTTCCCCGGGGGTTGTCATGGACTAAAGCAGCCCTGAAAGACCTTGATCATATACTATGGGGTGACTACGTCTAGATGTAGTTATTGGAAAACCCCGCTAGCCAAATTGTATCTAACCCAACATAATCATAATTACAAGGGTGACCCTAGCTACGTTTAGGACCACCCCATGGTGTTGATCATAGACTATGGGGTGTATAATCGACTAACCTAAGCCGGCCAAAATGTATCTAACCTACCCTTAGTAGATTGGGCTATGTCAGCAACAAACAGAACCATCCCTGGGGAATGTTATGGACGAGAGGCGGCTCTGAATGACCTTGAGCATGGAACCGGGGGTGGCTACGTCTAGAGGTGGTTATTGGAAAAAACCTAATCAGGCAAGCCTATGACGTAACAACCTACCCCACGGACAGCCTCAGGATCCGCCCCTGAGGTGGTTACCAACGTGGGTGATATCGTGAGATATAATTGATTAATATATGAAATATCAAAGCTCGAATTATCCCAGGGCCCACCCTAAAATGAACGGTAGAACCCTGGGTAATGAGGGATACAAGTTAAACGCCTCGTAGACCACTCACTCGGACCCTGACGGGTCAGCGCTTTAAAAACAAAATATCTAAAAATAGAACACAGTGACACTACAGAGATATCTAGTATAATACACCTTTAGAGGTGAAAAACCTAAACTATAAATGCTATCAGTGTATGAAATAATGACATGAAAATAACAACTCACCAAAGAGGATCCAATGTAGTGAAAACACTTTATACATATACAAACTACACTTTAATCACTAGACTAAAATGAAAGGTATACCCCGGGTAATGAGGGCCATAGGTTGATTGCTAAACAAAACAGTGGGCTATAATCCATGACTAGCTAGCGACCCGCGCTACAGATTATCAAAAAACATATAGAGTATGGCCTACCTTTTTAGAGGCGAATAACTAGAAACGCTATCAGCGTGTGAAATATTGTTATGAAAATACCAACTCACCAAAGAAGATCCAATGTAGTGAAAACAAAACACCTGATTCACATACAAACCACACTTTAATCACTAGCACTACCCTAAATACATCAATAAATCGTCTAACACATCAATATCCATTAGAGATTCTGTCTGTATGTCCGATAAATCTATAGGGCCTAGGTCACAGGGGAGCATCTCTATATCGTCTGCATCAGACAGGGATGATGTAGCAGAGGACGACGAGTTATCCACCACCATCTCTATGTCATCTGCATCAGGCAGGGATGATGTAGCAGAGGACGACGAGTTATCCACCACCATCTCTATATCATCTGCACAGGGCTGGGAAGATGTAGCAGAGGACGATGAGGTAGTTTCGGAGGACTGGGAGGAGGTCATAGGCGCAGCCGGTAGTTGTACAGGTACAACAAAAAAACGTCTCCCTTTACTCCTGTACGGCGTTCCAATAGCAGGTATAACGAGCTGAAAAGCTAGGCCCACCTCTATTGCACCTCCGGCATATTTATCCCGCAGTTGCTGCCGAATATCGCTAAAAAAAACAAGAACGAAACAATATAGCAACAATAACAGATGATATAAATTAATGTATAATATTATAAAGACAAAGAATACAACACCGACCTCCTGACCGCTGACATCAGGTTATCCAAACAGTTGTCGATCATGAGCCACTCATCATTACTTGGTCTGAACATGGTGTATAGAATACGCTACAACGAAAACCAACTGGAATCGACAATTCACTCAACCACCAACTCTGAATGACAATAGATGTCTGAAAAAGGAAATCCGGGTAGGAAAGGTTTCCAGGAAATTAACGGTAGGACATCCGTCGATACACACATCCAGTGACAAAATCACCGGGCTGATAACAGCTGCTCTTAGAAACCACCTACCGCAAACAAACAGAAAAAGAGTTTCCGTAAAGACACATATCGCATCCTGTACTGGTCACTTTAAAAAACCACGTCCTAAAAGCAAATCACAAGGCATGACTAAACATCTTTATAAAAGACACTCTCATTAGTTTACCCCAGGTTAGTGTGAAAATGTTAGACATGTATAGCGAAATAGATCTGAGTTATTTAGGGTGTTGTAGAGGAGGACTTAAGGTGCATAGACGTAAGTTGGACACTGTGATTAGTGGGTGTATATATTTAGATATAATTTTGCTAGTTGTAAGGTATTTAATTTATAGTGTTCTAGGCAGATTTAGTAACAACTTTATGAATATCAATCAAACAAGTGAAATCGTTCAGTTTATAAGATCCGGCGAATGCCAAGATTTAGACACATTTAGAAAACTACTAACCGGGTATTATAAATTGAAAAGATGCGAACTGTTTGATAGATGTTCATTCTGTCATAAATATAAATTTCAAAACAGATATATTAATTACAAACACATTAACTCATCCGAAAATCAAGAACACTATTTCAAGTATATAAATTCTAAATTGAGGGAGGGCGGTTATTTAAAGAAAGTTTTTCTACAAAATTGGGAGCATATAGTATATACCATCCTCGTAAAGATCGAATACGAATTGAGGTTGGAGTATTCAAAAATTTTCAAACTGGACGACCTTCAACATTACTATTATAATATGAAATTGTTGAACGTTGTGAGGCCGTATATAAAAAATGAATCGAAAACCCACTTCTATAACTCGTATCTTTACAATTATATTCTATACAGCGACCCTGACGGTATGTTCTCTGATATAGAATATAATAAAGATACGATTATAGAAAGGTTTCATTTATTTTTTAGAAAATGTTGTCAATTCGATGAATACTTTAATCAGTCCATTGACCTAGCTCCCCCCCCCAACTGGTCTTGGGACAACAACGATATCGAATCAGACGAGTATGGAATATCCTATACACTGGATGGGGAACATTTTAATAATAATATGGCTCATTACGATCTGAGGTTGAGTCGTAGGCAAGAAAGTATGGGTATATCTAATATGCATTCCGTATTGGGTAACGTCAGACTGTCAGCATATTAATGTGCCATAATATTATTAGGAGTAGTACCGTTATATTTATGACAACCACCGAATGAATAGGTCGTTTGAGAAACAGGCCATTTCCAATAGTCTAGCGCTCTATTCCAAATTTTAGTAACATGTCAGTGCCAAATCTATTAATCCATTCAAAATTACATAATGTAAAAATTATCCAGAGATGTAGTGTATCACAAACGATCTATCCATTCGGTATTTAACATAGATGTATCATAGATTATTGTAATGTAATATAGTTATAATAGGGTTTAATGCATAGGCCGTGTGAGAAACAATCCCACTGTCCGTAGAGAACCGTCTTTATGGGGGGAAAAGCGGTTAACGTTAATATCTAACGCCATATTCCAAATTAATTAACATGTCTGCACAGTTGTAAGACAGACTCATTTCTATTCAATTTCACTATCATATTTATACATACTGAAAACTATACGGAGATGTGTTGGTTCTCAGACTGTCTATACACGTGATATTGTAGAATTGTATAAATTTTAACATTCGACATAGGTAATAACAATTGTATATCATTGTATAAAAACCAAGCCATTAGCGGGGAAACGGGAAATGAGAAGGAGAGATAAAGACTAGAATACATCCGAGGCAACCGCAGCCGTGACACCGCTTGTATTTAGCAGATGAACACTGTAATAGAGGCTGACACCATACTATATATTGAAATTGTGACTGCAGAACTGTATGTCGGTTATTAATGAACAGTGTAAGCAAGGTCTAGTTTGACATAAATATGGTAAAATCATGTGAAATTGTGACTACAGAACTGTATTTCCATTATTAATGAACAGTGTAAGCAAGGTCTAGTTTGACATATATATGGTAAAATCATGTGAAATTGTGACTACAGAACTGTATTTCCATTATTAATGAACAGTGTAAGCAAGGTCTAGTTTGACATATATATGGTAAAATCATGTGAAATTGTGACTACAGAACTGTATTTCCATTATTAATGAACAGTGTAAGCAAGGTCTAGTTTGACATATATATGGTAAAATCATGTGAAATTGTGACTACAGAACTGTATTTCCATTATTAATGAACAGTGTAAGCAAGGTCTAGTTTGACATATATATGGTAAAATCATGTGAAATTGTGACTACAGAACTGTATTTCCATTATTAATGAACAGTGTAAGCAAGGTCTAGTTTGACATAAATATGGTAAAATCATGTGAAATTGTGACTACAGAACTGTATTTCCATTATTAATGAACAGTGTAAGCAAGGTCTAGTTTGACATAAATATGGTAAAATCATGTGAAATTGTGACTACAGAACTGTATTTCCATTATTAATGAACAGTGTAAGCAAGGTCTAGTTTGACATATATATGGTAAAATCATGTGAAATTGTGACTACAGAACTGTATTTCCATTATTAATGAACAGTGTAAGCAGGGCTAAAACCATACTATATATTGAAATTGTGACTACAGAACTGTATTTCCATTATTAATGAACAGTGTAAGCAAGGTCTAGTTTGACATAAATATGGTAAAATCATGTGAAATTGTGACTACAGAACTGCTCGTAATTAGCAAATGAGGACCAAATATATCAGAGGTGTGAAGTACGGCCATCTACCAGAACATCTACCCAGTAAATCTACCCAGGAACAACCCAGGCAGATGTTTCTTTCTCTCTCTCTTTCTCATTATAAATATTTTGAAAATACGTTTCGGGGAAAATGTCGGTCATTAAATTCACACATATGATATGAATATATATGCAATGGCTTAGTTTATAGCGTAACCTAGAGAGGTAATGTTTGTATATAATATAGCCAAAAATATAGATAATTATATTCTTCTTGTTTTGTAAAAACACAATTAATCTCTAGGGCCACAGCAATGCTGATTCTGTAACGTCCAAATCTATTACTTGCCTTAAAAAACATGTATAACAATTATGTCATATGGGGTGTCTTGTTTTGTAAAACAATAAATCTATAGGGCTATGCTGAATCTGTAACGTCTAATTGGAAAAATGTAAAACAATCAACTAGAATAAGGGTAATATAAGACAGGTGTAGCTTTGATAAATATTGTTTTGATAAGATCGTAAAATGTACAATAACTATGAGAGGTCACAAACGCCATATGTTAAAAGGTTCTGACACAATGTAGAGAGAGTATCTGGAAATACTCATCACTAAAAATAGATAGAATTGTCATCTGAAATTAATGTTCTCGAATCTGACATCAAAAATAAAGCGGGTTAAACTTACAAATCGTAGTACGATACAAGTTATTAACCATTGACCCTAAATGTAAGTCGTTCGCAGTGCAGGTTGCCTTCTACCTGTCTAGGGTGTGCATTGAACCATCAAGAGTACAGACAGTCGCTACGCTAAGAGTCTAATGCAGTGTGTTCCCTCAAGCGACTATGTTTACATGTGCTTGCACTTAATGCAAAGGTCAACACAGGATAAGGTAATTAGTAATAGTCATTTGACAATAGAAAGGTATAATTACAATAACATTATGATCTGAACAATGTACAAAACTAAACATTCAATCTTAACTCTAATTACAATTGCTTTATGCACAATTAAAAAAAAGTTTAGACATATCTAGGTAATTAATACATCAACTATAGACACTAGCTTAGACATATCTCATAAATATTCCAATCACATGGCATAATTTAGGCTAAATACAATTCATGTCATAGGTCTAATGCTAAATCTAACAAAAATATAAACTGATTAGCAGCAAAACACAGCAAAGTCATTGTTAGTACTATCAGGCCTCTGTAAAGTCTAAAATTCTAAATCTGTATGTTTTACAATATAATAGGTGCTTCAAATAAATGATTACAAGTATAAAATATATATAACATAAAGGTTATTGCAATAATATTGTCTATACTTTGTTCACACAAATATCCCCTGAAGGGGAAGGAGAGGCCCCAAGCCCCGCCTACTCCACGTGACATCCTCCAAAATCAAATTGATGCCTCCGTTCAAACCTCCTGCTTGACAAGTACATTCACCCTTACGAACCTTTACGGCCACTCCAGAGGGGATGCATACAACCTTACGGGCTACGCATAGCCTCGCCAGTGGGCTTTCATTCGTCTCTTTCACACTACCCGCCAAGCAGGGGGTCAAATTACTTTACAATAACATTTGTGTGTGTGAAAAAATCAACATTCGTCAGCTATTCATATTGTTTACTCATTCGTGGAATTTTGTAGCCATAAGTTGGTTAGTCTGAATATTTATAGAAAACATAGCAAATCATTGTGCATAATTAATACTTATATATAATCTAGTTGAATATATATACAATACACAGATAATCATTATGCATAATTAATACATATATATATAATCTAGCTTCTGCTTAACAGACTGTTTATACAATATATAGATAATCTATATTATTATGTTTACCTAATCACTAGACAGTAATCAATGTGAATAAATAATACCTATATATAATCTAGTTTTTGTTAGGTTGAATTACAATATGCTTATCTAACCACTTTACAGAATTAATACAAATTAATCTATTAGCGTTTGTCAAGTTGAATATTTACAGTGCGTGGCTACTCGCTCATGCGTGGACGTTTGTAACCGTAGGGCAGTGTGTTGTATCCGTCGTCCTCGTCCAACTTCCTCTTTGCACCAGTTAAACTGAAGATTTTACTTTCAGACGTGGTGATGACGTCACGATCTTCTGTGCGGCGTATCCTATCGCTGGTGGTTACGATAGGATCGCTACCCTCCAAAACCATCCGTTTCATCGATTCAAAATTGACCGAGGCTGATGTGCCGAGATTGAGAGTCAATCCTTTGACCTTGCACACGGTCACGTGTTTGTTTTTATTTGTAGACCATACTTTGTAGGCGTAGACCTTAGGACCTCCAGAGACGAATTCTGTAATGTAGGAACCAGGGCCGTATTCCGAGAGCTCGTCAGTCATCTGGCCTAAATAATCTCCAGTCACCACTCTTGGCAATCCCTCCCTATGAAGGTATACCACACTGTCTGTATCCTTGTAGATAAGTTGAGGGCCGAGAGCGTCCATATATTCGTAAAGCTTTAACCGAGCGTGAGCGGTGGTGTAGACGGCCAGCACAACGTTGACAGTGGGCAGTATCTCGCAAACGTCATCCGAAAACTGCCAATTCACAACCAATACGTCTTCGTTTACTTCCTGAATGTGGTTGACGTCAATGGAAGGGCTCTGCAGCATTTTGAACAGTTCCTGAGGCTCCCTGATAATCGCCGTTTTAGTCTGGTTCTCCCTCTGTCCAAATTTTCCCCAAAACGAGTTCAACATTAGTTTGGCCAGTGAGCGGGATCCTTCGTTTTTGACAATCTTTGATTGGTCCAAACGGACACCCTCGTTGGTGAAATAATCTTCTACATACTGGGCCTTGTCCTCTTCAGTTTTACACCAGCCGGGGTAGCCTGACGCTTCCTGTTTCATCTTTAGAAATTTATTAATAAAATCCTTAAACAGGCCGTCGTTCCCTGAAGCCATCTCGTACTGCCACATCTCGTGCATTTCCACAACAACATAGCCCTTCTCTACGGCCTTGCGTATCTCGTCCATGGTCCATGTGCCCGTCAGAGCCCGCTCGTCCACCGTATGGTTGCAATCGCCAGGATTCAGAGTTTCGCCGCATGTCCGACATAGTACAAACATCAGCTTGTTATTCATCTTTAGCGGCAATACGGGGTGGTAGAGCGATGTAGGCGGCAGAATTGTGCACTTGAGCAACCCTTCGGCGCTCATCCCAAGTTTCCTGCATTCGTCGTTGCCGACGGCCAACTTTGGATGTCCAATCGGGTATTTTCCATACTTGCATACCCAAGGGTAGAGGGAACACACGTCGGCGTACTGGATGGTTTCGTCCTCTTTAGCAGCGCAGTAGGTCTTTATATTTCCCGTCCTGCCGCCGAAGAATGCGTGGCGGGGGTTGAGAGGCGCTGCGTTGAGGACGGGATGATTGTCGAGATAATCCATGGACCTGTCGTCCTTCTTCTGCTGCCTAAATACACACTCCCACATCTCGACGACCTGGTAGCCGGCCTGTGCGATTTTAGCGTTCTTGGCCCTTGTCCTTTCGAGGCGTGCGTTGTGTGTGTCCGCCGGATCGTCCTCCAGAGCAGCGTCACGTCCATTGGGGAAGCACTTGGGGCAGCCGTGGAACCAGCATCCTTGGAACTCGTACACGGTGTTTGTCTCTGTGCACAGCCCGTCGACCTTTAGGCCGTCGACCTTCATCTCTCGGCCGTTACCTGCATGACTTATTCGCAGGTTGCCCTCTGTTTCGAGCCACAGCAACCATTGCAGAGCGATATACGATTGTTTATCGGCCATGCGGTAGCCAGCCTTTGGTAGTATGGCTATGGTGTTTGGTTTCAGAAAGTTCCTTCTAAACGCCAGGTTACATGCGCTGGCGATAGTCACCGCCTCTAGAAACGGATCGACATTGCACTCTTGTAGGAAACAGGCCCTGAATTTCAGGCACGCCTGTGCCAGGATCTCCACGTCCGATAGGCAGTACTCGAATATCTCCTTTTGAAAGTCAAAGACGTACTCGTTGCGCACCTGCTCGTCGTGCCATCGTGTGAACTCTTCGTGATTCTTATCAAACATGGAGTCGGGGCAGTAGTACTCTTTGGCAGGCATGGGGCCTACATACGTTTGGTTTGCCAGGGTGTTGAACAGGTGCGGAAAATATCCCTTTTTCTTTTCCGGAGGCAGATCGAAGGCTTTAGGCAGTTTAGATAGAGCCATAGGCATGTAGTTGAGAGAGTCAATGAACTTTGTGTTATCAATCTCCATGAGGATGACCTTGGTACCTCGCATAATCAGTTCGGGTGTAAATTGTGTCTCTTCTATTACGTACTTTAGGATAAACTGGAAGTCAAAGGCCTGGCCGTTGTGAGCGATAACAATCACCTTTTTGTACGCCTTTCGCACTTCCATTAGGTACGCCATGAACCCGTTGATGGGATCCTCTCTGAACACTCGGGTTCTATCCGTGCACTGTAGGCAAGCGCCTCCTCCGTTCATACACATCCAACAGTATTGCTGGGATACGCACAGGTTGACTCGATGCACACGAGCGTCGTTAATAACCTCGTCTTGTCGAGTTTCAAGATCAAAAAAGACAAACAGAAAGTTGGTTGATAGCGGGCGACGTGTATCAATTCTCATGTAGCACAGATAGCCTGCAGGCATGTAATCCTTACACACTTTACAATAGTTCTCGCCGCATACGTGAGAGGCTTTTCTACCCTTCTTTAGAATGTGTCTATTACAGTCTGGGCACTTTCTTATGGCCCGGCATACGCTCTTCATGTGCGCCTTAAAGCATGCTCTATTTTGAAATTGTCTATTGCAGTCGCCGCACAGGATGCCTTCGTCTTCAAGCACACACGGCGGGGTCCTCTTGCAAGAGATGCATTGGGCGGAGCATCTATGGTGCAGGCGATCGTCGTATGGAACATGACACAATTCGCAATAGTAACTACAAGCGAACGCACTTGTCAGACTTGTAACAACATTAAAGTGGCTGGCATGATATAACAAGTTTAGCCTGTGCTTGGGATTCTGAACGTCGCCTTCAAAGTAGATATCACGACCTTTGCTGCCGTAATTGTAGAAGGTGATTTTATAATCGGAGAGTAAATCTTGAAACTGTTGCAGCTCTCGAATGCCTGCACCACCTTCTCCTATCTGCACCCCTGCGTCCGTCATTAGCTGTTTTGCTCTGTTGGTTTGACGTTTGCATCTGTCCATACACACAAGCTTGTACTCTGGGTCTCTTGACGCATGCGCTATAGCTACAACCAGAGCACGGGGTAAACAGAGGTTGTCTGTGTTTTTAATCGTAACAATTCCTCTTCTTCGGTGCGATTCTTCTATGAAGTTATTATACATTCCGGGTCTTACACGACTGCGCCCTCGCCCTACAGGTACTTTGACCTTGGTACAGGTCACTCTGAAGGTGTCGTCGGCTTTGAATGTATTTGCATTGCTCTGGATTATTGAGCCGAGGATGTTAAACAAGGCGTCCACAGTTGTCGCAGAGGCAGCTCTAAATGCAATATATCCAGGGGCGTGGTTTCGGAGATTTAGGCTCTGCATGGTGAAGCCCAGTTGTATGTCTTCGGTAGCGTTGTTCTTCATCGTCTCTAGGATTTCCTCTAGCCCTCGTCTCACCCACATCAGCTCGTTTTCCGTGGCTGGTACGGGGTTAAAGTTGAATGTCACTCTAGTACCGTTCAAACGGAATTTCCGTACATATGTCTGTTCCGTTGATACAACACGTACGGCCATTTTACAGGTATAATTCACTATAATAGATCTTAAATTAACACAGGTATATGCTATATATTCAAATTGATTCTATGTGAAATAGTTTTGAGAAAATAACTAGAATAAGATTACTAAGATTGACAATGGTATATGTTGAACAATTTAAAATTAAATCTAGTTGTTTGCTAATACTAACAATTGTATTTTGCTAGATAATTATTAAAATATTGTGATTAATTTGTTTTCATAAATATTCAGATCAACAATGATATTAGATTATACGAGTTATTCGACTCACAGGTCGCAATGAATAGCGATTGCTTTAATATAGGCTACAGATTTCCCACTAGAATAAGTAAAATCAAGATAGCTTACCAGAATGTTTCTTCTTCCAAAGCTGTATAGCAAGTATTGTTTTTCGCGATGAGATTTATACTTCATAGACGCCTGCCCCTCCATACCAAATGGAATCTCCCGCCGAGATTAATAGAGATCGGTCCATCTCGAATGGACTCGTCCACCCCTCTCGAATGGACTCTTCCACAGCTATTTGTTTACTTTTTACTAGCATGCGTAATAAATCGATACGTTTGTTGACACAATTACAATAGCCTTGTCTCACAACACGGCTGTGCGGGTTATAGCGGTCATCAGGTGCCTTTGCGGTTCTATGCGTTATCTCTGCATGGTTGCACATGTAGGTTAGGCTTGTTCACTCGGGCTATAAGGCTTTGTTACACTGTTTCGCCTCTAAAAGGTAGGCCATACTCTATATGTTTTTTGATAATCTGTAGCGCGGGGCGCTAGCTAGTCATGGATCATAGCCCACTGTTTTGTTTAGCAATCAACCTGTGGCCCACGTTACCTGGGTTCCCAGGGTGGGCCCTGGGATAATTCGAGCTTTGATATTTCATATATTAATCAATTATATCTCACGATATCACCCACGTTGGTAGCCACCTCAGGGGCGGATCCTGAGGCTGTCCGTGGGGTAGGTTGTTACGTCATAGGCTTGCCTGATTAGGTTTTTTCCAATAACCACCTCTAGACGTAGCCACCCCCGGTTCCATGCTCAAGGTCATTCAGAGCCGCCTCTCGTCCATAACATTCCCCAGGGATGGTTCTGTTTGTTGCTGACATAGCCCAATCTACTAAGGGTAGGTTAGATACATTTTGGCCGGCTTGGGTTAGTCGATTATACACCCCATAGTCTATGATCAACACCATGGGGTGGTCCTAAACGTAGCTAGGGTCACCCTTGTAATTATGATTATGTTGGGTTAGATACAATTTGGCTAGCGGGGTTTTCCAATAACTACATCTAGACGTAGTCACCCCATAGTATATGATCAAGGTCTTTCAGGGCTGCTTTAGTCCATGACAACCCCCGGGGAAGGTCCTAAACGTACCGGGATGTCCCCCAACACTTAGGTTAGGTTAGATCCGTTTTGCCTAGCTTAGGTTAGTTGGTTGGAATTTATTTTTTTCCATTTACCGCCCCTCTAGGCATGGTAAAAACCACCCTTAGGGGTTGGATGAGGGTCGGCGTCAGGCCTCTGCATCATCCAAAACTACCCCTATAGTCCTAGGTTACGTAGCGGCCGAGATAGGTTAAAATAAAAATTTTTTCGAAAAACTACCCCCTACCCCCCTGAACGTGGTCGAAACCACCCCTTGGTCTAGGGTCAGGGCCGGGATGACCTTGATCATCATCCAAAACTACCCCTATAGTCCTAGGTTACGCACCCTATCGGACAAGGCACATGTTCCAAAATTTTATCGAAAATCGCCCCACCCCCAATCTACCCCCGGAGCATCCGCCGGGGAAGGTCCTGAACGTAGCTAAGGTCACCCCTTACACTTTGGTTAGGTTAGGTTGGATCCAATTTGGCTAGCTTAGGTTAGTAGGTTAGAAATAAATTTTTTCGAAAAACTACCCCCTACCCCTCTAAACGTGGTCAAAACCACCCCTAAGGCTGGGATCCGGTGCGCGATGACCTTCAGCATCGTCCAAAACTACCCCTATTGTCCTAGGTTACGTAGCGGCCGAGTTAGGGGTGGCTGTGCTAGTCTAGGGCCAGATCTACTGTTGTCTATCTATGTATCGGTTGTCTGGCTAGGTATCTGTTGTTAGGCTAGCTATCTGTTGTCAAGGTGTGTATCCATTGTCAGACTATGTATCGGTTGTCAGGCTATGTATCGGTTGTCAGGCTAGGTATCTGTTCTCAGGGTGTGTATCCGTTGTCAGGCTAGGTATCTGTTGTCAGGGTGTGGGTTACACTTAAGGTTACTCTTGCATTACCATAGATCTGGGTCTAGTATCTGATGATTAACCGGCTTAGCATAATATGTGGGTTTACATATATAACACAGACTGTAGGCTAACTATATGTTGAACAAAACCCAAGCTATGCATTCGATATTATGTGTTAACTTGTATTCAAGCCTCTCATCGGATAACCCTATGTGATAACCCATAGTCAATCTATGTATCGTATACTAAGTGTTAGCCCTCGTCAAGTTACGCATCGGCTACTATGTGCTACACATTAGCCTAGCTATGCATCAGATACTATGTGTTAACCATTAGCTAAGCTACGCATCGGATATTATGTGTTACCTTATAGTCAAGCTATGCAACGGATATTATGTGTTAACCATTAGTAAATCTACTCATCGGATACTATGTGTTAAACCATACTCAGGCCATGCATTGGATATTTTGTGTTAACTTGCAGTCAATCTACTCATCGGATACTATGTGTTAACCTTTCAGCAAACTATGCATTGGATATTATGTGTTAACTTGTAGTTAACCTACTCATCGGATACTGTGTGATAACCCCTAGTCAATCTATGCATCGGATACTATGTGTTAGCCCTAGTCAGGCTATGCATCGGCTAAACTATTCTTAACCTAACTTTACATACCGCACTTTACATACCGCACTTTACAGTGCATTACAGTATAGAATGGCCTGAGATGGCTACACCATCCTTAGGCTAGACCCCACACAAACCACAACCTTTTCATTAACACACACCTAACCTGGTATAATCATTCTTCTTGTATCTTTACTAACCTATTCTTAACCTAACTTTACATACCGCACTTTACATACCGCACTTTACAGTGCATTACAGTATAGAATGGCCTGAGATGGCTACACCATTCTTAGGCTAGACCCCACACAAACCCCAACCTTTCCATGAACACACGCGGTATAATCATTCTTCTTGCTTCCTTACTAACATATTCTTAACCTAACCTTACATAACCACACATTACAGTGCATTACAGTAGATAAAGTCCTGTGGTGGACACATCATCCTTAGGCTAGACCCCACACAGACCCCAAACATTCTATGAAGACATATCTAACCTGTTATAATCATTCTTCCTGTATTTTTACTAACCTATTCTTAACCTAACTTTACATACCGCATTTTACAGTGCATTACAGTAGAGAATGTGCTGAGATGTCTACATCATCATTAGGCTAGACCCAATACAAACCCCAACCTTTCCATGAACACACACCTAACCTGTTATAATCATTCTTTTTGTTTCCTTACTAACATATTCTTAACGTAACCTTACATAACCGCACATTACAGTGCATTAGAGTAGAGAAAGGGCTGTGATGGCTACATCATCTTTAGGCTAGACCCCACACAAACCCCAAACTTTTCATGAAGACACATCTAACCTGTTATAATCATTCTTCTTGTGTCCTTACTAACCTATTCTTAACCTGACCTTAAACACCGCACATTACAGTGCATTACAGTATAGAATTTTCTGAGATGGCTACATCATCTTCAGGCTAGACCGCACACAAACCCCAACCTTTCCATGAACACACATCTAACCTGTTATAATCATTCTTCTTGTGTCTTTACTAACCTATTCTTAAAGTAACCTTACATAACCGCACATTATAGTGCATTACAGTATAGAATGAGCTGAGATGGCTACGTCATCCTTAGGCTAGACCCCACAAAAACTCCAACCTTTCCATGAACACACACCTAACCTGTTATAATCATTCTTCTTGTTTCCTTACTAACATATTCTTAACGTAACCTTACACAACCGCATATTATAGTGCATTACAGTAGAGAAAGGGCTGTGATAGATTGACCATCCATGGGCTAGACCCCACACAAACTCTAACCTTTTCATTAACAAACACACACACACACACACACTTATCCCTTTATAATCATCCTTTTGATCCTTTAATAATTTATTCCTAACCTAACCTAACATAACCGCACTTTACAGAGGAATACAATAGAGAAAAAGGCCGAAATTACAAAACCTCCTTCAGGTTATACATCACAGCATCCCTAACCTTTATATTTAAGCAAAACTCCTAACAATTTTTACACCTAATTTTTAACACCTTTTTAACATATAATAATCTATTCTCAAGTTGAAACTAAAGCCTTTTTAATTTTTTCCTACTGACAGCTCTTTCTCTTTAGCCACGCAATGGGCTTTTTATAGAAGTCGATTTCTGGGACGTTTTTACCACAAGTGTTTTCAGCGCTTAGCTTGTGAGGTGAAGTATTATTAATTGATAGTAACTCGTTATTGATAATTCGACACAAACGGGTCTCGATGAAATGACATTATCATGGGCGAGTTAAGTTACTAAAATATATATTCTAATTAAAAAGTAAAATAGAGTGCACTGTGTTTAAGAAAAAAATGTGTAGTATCCCCCACGTACAGATGCGGTCAGTTTAGAAAACTAAAACCAATAATAAACCTACATAAGAAAAGTCTTAAGAATCCTTTCCCTTATGCAACTGGCCCACTGGCGCAACGGTATAAAGGAAAGAGAGCATTTTTGTCCGTCTATGCAGCAATTTGTTCGTAATGGCCACTGTAATGCTTTCCTTTCTAATTACATTAGGGATATCACATCTAATGAACCCTCTCCCTCTTCAATGTGCCGAAATTATAGTGGCTAATTAATCTGATTAAATCTTGCGATGGAAGCTTAAGTAAGAGTTAAATGTAAGCTCAAGCATACACGCATGTCACGCTTAAGCTAACGCTCGTTCACGCGCACACATATAACCGAACGAATACATACACACACTAACATATAGTGTATATATATATATATATATATATATATATATATATATATATATATATATATATATATCAGTCACACAACACATACTTAAACAAAACACACATACACTCGGGCAAACACAAACCAACACACACACGCAAGTGCGCGCACGAGCGAATGCAGACAAACTTGCATTCAAAGGTACTATTGCACTTTAATGAGTCTAAGCAGCTTTCCTTCGCTCCAGCGTGTCTCCCAACGTTGACAAACCAATCGAGCGAGGACATGGTATTACATCTCTATATTTAAATATTATAAATGACGTCTATATTCCTTTTGCCATAAATTTCATTTATTTTTAATACTCTCCCTTTCCTCCAGGCCAGACTTCTGTGTTATTTTGCCATACATCATGGAACCAAAGTCTCATATCATGTCTCTAGGCGCACCATTTATTACTTTCTATGTGCTAACTTCTATTTCTGGTTTTCTGTTTTACCCCCCATATATTGTATTTACATTGCAATTTAAACGTATAATTTTGTAACAGTTCTACCTAATTTTGTGTTATAGAAACTCTTATCGAGGGCCTCATGCATTCAATCAGTCTCTCGCAAATCCCACCAGAATATGACCAGCACAACGTCCAACAACACAAGCAACTGTGTCATATATGTGTAGCTACATACATATGTTTCAGGTAGATTTAATATATTTCTAAATAGATTCTCTGGGAGTAATTTTCTAACGATTTTTCCGAATAGATTTATGCTTTTGTTCTATGCTTTTCCAGAGTAAAATAATAGTTTGAAACAAACAAATCTATTTTGAACAATACATTTGACAGATTTTGCCTAACTCATGTAACATATGCAGTTACAAGAAAACTCTTTACAAGTATTTCACAAAGTTTAACTCTAAGTGAAACACCTTGGAGTAATTGTGGTGTAATTTTGTTATTACAAATAAATAAAAGATGTTGTGGTTGTGGCTTACAACCCCTTAAGCCATAACAAACGTTCTATTTACGTCCTGATGTACGTTTCGAATGCAAAGCAATCCACTTTAGAGGAGAATACTACAAGACTAACTCCTATAGTTTTGTGTAATATATATATACGTTATTCAAGCAATATTTGAAACATATAGGAACGCTCGTTGTAAGAAGAACTGCTACTTCTAATTTTTATTACACTGACAACTAGGATCAAAAATTAAAAGCTTTTTTTGGTTTTGTTTTTTTGTAATCTAAGTCAAGTGTTTTAAACATTTACCAATTACAAGTGTATTGCTCAACTCTGTATTGAAATTTGTGGACTATTTTATTTGATGTTTTGTTTATGTATGGTATTGTGGTGTAGTTGTTTTCCCACCCTGAAGTGTAATAGTTTCCTATATTAATCTAACTAGGAATTAACTTTAAACATTTTTTTGTTTATTTTAGTTGTTTGAAAATTATTTTTAAGTTAGAAAGTTCTAAGTTATAACTTACTAGTTTTATGTTTAAATCGTAACAAAATTTAATAAAAATTTCCAACATACATGTTTTATTTTTTTATATTTTAATATAGTACATATAGATTTCTTGTATACAATATAAATATTTTTAATGTTATTAGGCACAAAGTATTATATTTATATATTTCTGATCATAGGAGATAAAATAATATAAATTTATAAGTGTTCTTTAACACATTTTGTTTTTAATATCTAAACGTCTCGTAGGTCTATCAGTTTTAATTTCATGTGAAAAATTTCATAAGGTAAATAATGGAGCTCCTCTGTACGGTAGAATGTTTAGCTAGGCTCAATACTTAGTATCGCTTATAAGAAACTCAATCACGTTAATGCTTAGAGTGATGCTTGGAAAGATTTAAAATTAAAATATCTGTTGACGTGAGAGTTGTTGACGTTTGCCTATAACGGCTTTGTATGGAGTTTAATCGATCCGGGACTGAATCGAGAGCCTGCGTTTGCCAGTTACACACAAACTCTATAACAGTTGATTGCAGGGAGCAAGTTCCCAACGACGCACATGTACACAGCTAATTCCAGTTATAGTTAAAATCAACTGAGAATGTGTGAGGTGTATTCAATATATATATATATATATATATATATATATGTATATATATATATATATATATATATATATATATATATATATCAACTGTTCTAAATATACGTTTTTATAATCTTGGTAATTCATAATTTTAGGTAGCGTTTTTGAAGTAGATTCTTCTATTGGTTCGACTAAATTGAAAAATTGAACAGGGAAAATCTTGGAGTTGGCTTGACGCTGAAATTTGATCGCCTCAACACATTTATAAGTTTTTTGTAAGTACGATATACAAATATTATAGATTAAAGTAAGGGATATCATATGATTTCTTACAACAGCTGTTTTAGGTTATAGGTTATGTTGTGAAACAGCTGTTTTCACATGTTTGTTATGCTTTAATGTTTATAGTACGTTAACGACTTAATATGATTTCTTTTTCTTCATCTAACTCTCATCACGTGACCTCAAAATATTGTTTTAAAAAATTACCCGGGAATGTATTGCTTTTAAATTTCATCTTAGCACTGATAGATGTTGTACACTTTGTAATACTGTTTATCTTGCCGGCCGCAGGAAGCGCTGCTGTCAAGGCCAATTAATTAGAAAGCAAGGACCATCTCCCTGACTGGTCGTGGGCAGTTCGTTTTGTGCAAACAGTGGGAGTCTTAAAATATTACAATAATTAATATTGTGCCAACCAAAGGATCGTCTAGCTCACGAGCTACACTCTCATTTTCCCTTTAAATCCGCCCCTGTATTTACCCCACGTGGCTTACCAGTGGAAACGTAAAACCAAACATACCTTGGCATTGTAATCTATGTATATCTCTTGCTTTAAGGACTTGTGTGACCGAAGATTCACAGTGTTGGATATAAGGAAGCCGATTGCATTTATGTAATTATAACATTACATAGGCTGGCCAAATACTTTAGCCAATCATGGACTAGATGTTGCCATGACAACTAAGATTGGACAACTTATTATGTGGCTAAGATCACTTGTATCATCGCAATGTCAATATTACCTTCTCCAGCCCTTTCATCATGCGGGAAATATGAACTGCGCTCTCCCTTATTATTATTGTAACTTTTCCAGATTTAATTCCAGAGCAGAACAAAAAGTACAACCCTAGGATGAACACCCCATTTACGCTTCCCTATTTGCCGCCCCCTTGGAAAATAATATCTGATATAATATAAAAATAGTAATAACACATGGGTTATGAGTTAGATCAATATACAACCTATTCATCTGTGTTTATAGCGTTACTCGTTGCGCATACTTAACAGAGAGACTTTTATTTGCTGATGCTTTGATTTTTAAATCCTCTTGTTTACTGACATGTGAGTTGCTTTTAGTAACATTGTATTAGAAATTTATATTTTGTAGTAAAAGAGATGGTGATTAGTCAAGATAATAGTGAGAAGTACCTTCTTATAATTTCTCATACATTTACAAAGATATAAAACCTTATTTACATAAAATTATTGAGTAGAAGAAATATCTTCATTTCTGGTAATAAAACTCTACAATTTGCAATAAATTTAAATATTCTTTCCTTTGTATTGTTTGTAACTGGTTAAAGGAACTTTTAGAGACTTTTGTAAAACTAAACAAAGCGTGCAACACTGCAAGGAAAACAGAGTTAGGAAGTTAATGAATTCTAGAGAGCAACACAATGCGGCAATAATTAGAGACAGTTCAACTCATTTGTCTCCTTTCCCAGTGACAATACCTTCTAATTAGGCAGAAAGTTGATGGAGCAACAGTACATGCTTGCAATGCAAAGTGTTGCATAAATAGTCCCAAGTGCGTATTTATTTTTATTTGCTCTTGGCCATTAAGCCATTGGCCAAATGTTATAATGTGTTTTTCCCACAATTTAATTTGGTTTTGACCGCTCTCACAAGATTATTAATTCAATATAATTTAGTTTTAAGTTTCGAATATTTTCAGCATTGTAGCAGCCTTTGTGGGAAACCGATTGGTGGCATTGCCGCAAATTTTTAAGAGTTCATTGTAGCTAATTTCAATCAGTTCTCTATAAAACCTACCAAAGTAACTTTCTGCAATAGGGCCTATCAATTATTATATGGATCTCAATAGAGCCTGTCAATCGAGGTGTCAAAGAATATAAAAAGGAACTAATCTCCGAAAACGGTCATCATCATTATAACATTAAAGTAAATGGGTATATTTAAAAAAATTTTTATATGTAATTCGGTATAGATATAAATTGATTTGTAGAGTCAAGAGTGATATATAAACACTCTACTGAAGTGACCTTTTGTAAAGACAACGTTTAGACGTACTTCGTAGGCTGCCCACAGACACAATTCTATACATATCTCCGATAACTGTCACTCTCATTGTAATATCCAATAATTGTTGCTTTGAGCAAGTTTTTGTGAATTACTTGACTTCCAAATAAACAGTTTTTACACCTTTATTAACACAAAACGCTTTCGGTTCGTTTTTTTTTTGTTATTTCGATCTAACATTAAGGTAATTTATTTTAAACGTAAGGTATTTGAGGTAGGTAGCGACCACCATTATCCCTTAACAGATTATTCTCACAGGATTCACCTTAGGAATTTCTCTTCACATACTGAGTTGGCCTGGACGCGGATAGGAACGCACCGGGAATCAAAGCTTTAAGTTAGTACTATTTATCCTCTAAAATACTCGGCCGCCTGGTATTAAACACGCACAACAAATTAAAAAAATAGTTTCTCCCCATCTTATATACACCCACATTATAGTGTTTAGTGCTGATACAACCACGTTATTAGTTTATGGTGTTTATACAGTAAGCTACTTCATTTGAGTCTATTATTTTGGCAAAATATATTTGATTTTAAAATATTTCTTTCTTTTTTTAGATATATAAGTTACTTTCTAGGCACTCACTAAGTGTTGACATAGAATAAAGCTACCTCACTTGGCTCATATTATATTAAATGTAAGTAGTCCTCAACACTAATCTTTAATACTTTATTACCACAAGCATGATCCTGGGCATTAATTTTCACAAACTGTTTTTATCTGGAGGCTAAAAACAAACCGGAATCGATAGAAATATCGGGGACCAAAATGTCGACTATTTGGTCATTGCACTCCCCATTACACAACTCAGCACCTTAAATTAAACACGTCTAAATATCTCAAAACAAACTTTGCATAAAATGACAGTTCTTATTGTAACAACGTTGTACTGTTGGTATATGTTTTAGGTGTCACTAGGAATAAAATTGTAAGCTAAAATACACTCTTATTCATCATCAGTAATACAATATTGTAGAAATATTTGCCGAGGCTATTGGTTTAAACTTTGCTTGTAAGACCAAGTTTGCGATATACTTTCAGTCTTCACCCCTATCGCCCAACCCTCAATACAGAACCAGTAATCCGCTTCCTAAATCAGTCACGTATAGAAGCCGCTTACGCCTGAATCAATGTGTACAAAGCTTACTATACACGCGTCCCCCAGGCAGTGAATTAACAGTATGACGCGTGAAGGGAAGGTACGAAGGAGTGTGTGTGTGTGTGTGTGTGTGTGCGTGCGCGCGTGTGTGTGTGTGTGAGCGTGTATGTGTGTGTGTGTGTGCGTGTGTGTGTGAGCGTGTATGTGTGTGTATGTGAGTGAGTGTGTGTGTGTGTGTGTACGCGTGCGCGCGTGTGTGGTGTGTGTGTGAGCGTGTATGTGTGTGTATGTGAGTGTGTGTGTGTGTGTGTGTGTGTGTGTGCGCGCGAGTGTGTGGTGTGTGTGTGTGTGTGTGTGTGTGTGCGCGCGTGTGTGGTGTGTGTGTATGTGAGCGTGTATGTGAGTGTGTGTGTGTGTGTGTGTGTGTGTGTGTGTGTGTGTATGTGAGCGTGTGTGGTGTGTGTTATGTGAGCGTGTATGTGTGTGTATATGAGTGTGTGTGTGTGTGTGCGCGCGCGCGTGTGTGTGTGTGTGTGTTTGCGCGCGCGCGCGTGTGTAGTGTGTGTGTATGTGAGCGTGTATGTGAGTGTATGTGAGTGTGTGTGTGTGTGTGTGTGCGCGCGCGCGTGTGTGTGGTGTGTGTGTGTGTATGTGAGCGTGTATGTGTGTGTATGTGAGTGTGTGTGTGTGTGTGTGTGTGTGTATGTGAGTGTGTGTGTGTGTTTGTGTATAACTATGGTGCGTGTGTGGCTGACAACGTATGATATGTTGATACACTTCACATGGAATTTTACTAATTAAGGGGTAGTTATACTTGGTATTAGAAGAATAGAACGAGTCGAAATATATACTTATCGTGTTTTAGTTTTTATTTACAAATACATTCTTAGTATAATTTTTAGACTTTTAGGTTTTAAAAACCTAATTCATATATATATTATATGTAATGGGAAATAACAATTTGTCAGTAATTTCGGAACATTATGTATCCATAAAGAATAAAATTAGTCGAAGTGGTGTTATATATTCAACATACTACAAGTAAACTCCCTACAATGAAACTGCTTTTGTCAAATGACAAGTGGAGGTAAACAAGCGGAAAATTTCGAGCACAATAAACGCAACAGAACGACCGTTGTCCATGTTGTACAGCCAGTCGTACGTTTTTATCCCCCATCCCTCCCCTCCTATTACTTTGAGTCATGTTTATGTTCTACTTTAAATGTTTGTTCTACAAACACGTATTGCCAATGGGTTAAACTGTCACGGAACTCGTAACATGGCCCTTACACAAAGCCATCTCTTAGCTAAGTGCATTTTCACGTTACTATCACCGGGTTTGGAACTAGTATTACTATAACTTGACTATACTATAAGATTGCTAAATAGGGTAAGAAAGTAGTGCAATCGTCTGCGGGTGATTTCAATGCGCGCTAAACAATGCCACCATATTACGTTTAACAAAATGTCATGCTCGCTTGAGTAGATTCTAGCTGTTTAAATTATTTATGATTTTTGAATGGTTCGGTTGTGTGAAATCTGTTTTTTTAATTTAAATTTTTGCAGGCTTTATAGGTTTTATATATGTGTGTATAAGACTTATTACTATGAGTGCCTAGCATAGTTTTGATTTTAGTTAGTGATTTTTAAATTATTTAATATGTTCTTGTTAGCGAGTGTGAAATAATACTATTTGTTATTTGCAGAAACTGGGCCATCTAGTAATGGAAGTTTATACTTTCATATGCGACGGACGTATAGAGTCAGATTAAGTAAACTTTTAGTTACTACTTGACTGAAAAAGCAAAAGCGTTTCGTTTACAGAACTAGAGAAAACGTCGTTTTGAAAATTAAAAAACCCTAAATATAAAAGATCCAAAATTTTGTAACTCGCCTAAAAACAAACGTAAGAGATTCCACTAATACAAAAGATTTAATTTTATATTTCACAGGAAATATTATTAACCAATGTTACGTGCTTGCAGGAGTTCAATAAATTATAAACCAATGTTAGACTTAATAATTCATAAACCTGTTACACACTTAACAAATAGTCTATATACAATTCACATGCGCTATCCCTGCCTGTTACTAACGTCTTTACTATATTCGCTACAAGACAAAAACCTATTAATCTTTACTCTAAACAGAATCTTTATATATCGACTTCCTAAGTCTAGCCATTTCTCATACTTTCTAGCCGCTTCACTTCTTAGAAGGCTCTAGACTTTACCAGATGGTGTAGCTCTTGTGTCCGCTAAATCGTGAAAGCACGTGCAAACCTGTCAACTCGTGACACCAAAAATCGCGCCTTGCCCATTACATTATATTACTTGATATGTGTTAAAGAAATGTAATACTTGTCAAACAAAACCAAGGATTTCATTTTTTATTTAATTTAGAACTACAGTACTGCTTTATACATAGCTGAGAAGTCTTACTAAAGAACGATTCAATTGAAATTCATTTAAAAAAATATTACCATCAAAAAATAAAACTATAAAATATTCGCACATGAAACCGGCTTCGAAACAAATTTCAAAGTAAGTATTTTATTAATGCAAAATGTGAATAAGTGTTTTAACTCAAATATTTTAACCTTAGTAAGGTATCAAATTTAACTGTCACAAAAATTAAATAGAGGGACAAAATGCAGGTGACTGTTTTTAAATTTTGGAGCTAGAGTTTACATAAAATTATGCCTCAGTTATCTTTTACTTACTCA
>JBAIZL010000002.1:31709335-31714335 GCA_036971475.1 Prosapia bicincta
ATATATTAAATATGGTGATATGTTTTCTTGTAATATAGTTAATAAATTGAAAATGTTTCAAAAACAAGAATACTTTTAAAGCATATATTTATTCTTAAATATATTTATTGAATAAATATATGCATTAAAAGTATTCTTGTATTTGAATAACCTCAGTTGTTTTAATATACATACATATATATATATATATATATATATAAAATATATATATATATATAATATATATATATATTTATATTGTTGTATATATATATATATATATATATATATATATATATATATATATATTAAAACAACTGAGGATATTCAAATACAAGTATATTATTTATTTATATTCGAAGCTTTTCGTTGGTAAACAGTACCAACATCATTAGGAATGAATAATACAATAATGCAAGATATAGGCCTGAAACATATGTTAAATTAGAAATAGAATTGTTGCTAAATTTATACGAATTGCCAAGTGTATTTTGTTGCTGTAACATTATAGACATTGAATATAGTATCAAATTTAGAATGTATTTGTATTTGTTCTTTTATTAATTTGTTATTATTATTGTATTTATATATTTCGAATGCTTCATATATACAAATATTTATTCTTAATCCTTTACCAACTTCTTTTATAAGTTTCATACTTTCAATATTTGGAAATTGGTACTTATTATTATTACAATGATTTGTAAATTTTTTTATATATTACTGAATTTATATAAGCATTCAAATGTCCTTTTTATCTTTCTTTTATTTTTTTCTTGGTTTGACCTGTAAACGTTTTATTACAGTTTTTGCATTCTAATTTATAAACACCATCTTTTTCATGCATATTATTTGTTTTATTATTGTTATTTATTAGGTTTATTATTTTGTTATTAGTTTTTTATGCCATTTTGCTACTTGAATTATTAAATATTTTTAAAAATTTTATTTTGTAATTTATTCGTAGGATCTTTATATATTTGACCAAATTGATTATAATTTATAAATGTTTCTGTTTTTGTTATGTGTTAATTTTTATCAATAATGACAATAGCATTACTTTTATCAGCCATTACTGTAATAAGATTATTATTTTGTAATTTTTGTTTTAAATCTTTAATATCTAGATATATTTTCTTATGTGTTTTACTAACTGTATTTATTTATACACATTATTTAATTTCATAAGCTGCTTCTATTCTGGTATTTTCTTGTAAGCTTGTATTTAGTTTACTAATAACTAATTCTGTATCTATTATATTATTATTTATGTCTGTTTTTGTTGGTTTTATTGTTTTCTAGCAGTTTTATTTCATTATTATTACATCCAGTGTTTAACTACATTAGGGTGAAATTTATGATATTTAATTTAAGGTATTAATGGTATTTTTCAAAGGAAAGCTTTGAATATAAATAAGTAATATTCTTGTATTTGAATAACCTATATTGTTTTATATTATTAAACAGGAAAACATATATTATATATATATATATATATGTAGTGTATTTCAGGGAACACTACACTATGCGGGAAGATGACACGATACATTTACATTGAGAGATTACATTTTACCAGCGAGGAATCTACACATATTGGCAGCACTGCTTTCCCTGTCACAAACCGACTCGTCTCTTGTCGTGCATACTTATCTCCCCGTCACTCCTTCCAGTATAGCATTACCCCTTATTCCATTTTATTAATACTCAATCTCATATATAAGTAAATCACAACTGCAGGCTGAGTATACGTGACGCTATCTTGTGAACTGAATTATTTTGCAATTTTAAAGCAGCGTTTTGGTATTCAAGCATCGTAGCTTTGGGTACGTGTTACAGAGCAGTGATTTCTCTACAACTGGAAGAATCTCTTTTATCTGGTGGACAAGAGTTATTGCTTTTACTGTAGGAATAATAACTCCCATTTTAGTTCTTACAAATCCTATATGAACTTGGACAAATATAAAGTAACGGAAACATAGAGACATTAAACAATATATCTATTATTACCTATATCTCATATTTATTGACAAAATCCCACTAAAAGTAAGAATTATTATAAAAATATATAGTGCAAAGGTAATTTATGATTTAAAATTTGTCTACACAACTATAAATGTGAAATTAAGAACAACTGTGAATGAACTGCTGGCAATGTAACGGTCTTGTTTAGGGATGTATGATATAAGATTGGTTTGATGTGCTGGATATACAAGTAGAGAAAAATAAACAATAAATAGATTTAATATGTAAAAGGTTTAACTAAATAAGGAACATTTCTTACGACCCATATGCGCAATATCCCATTCAATGATATTATCCCACTCGGGATTAACTTTGTTAAGTTACTTTAGGCTTTCTTTTGTCCCTTCTCGCGACGTTGGCAATGGAACTTTTGTTTTACAATCTGTAACTCCTAGTTCAGTTTGTTGTTTACGACAAAACTTGTCCAGGCTTGTTTAAAATATTTTATACTTTGTGGTTGCATTTTCAGCGACACAGTTTTAAACTGAAAATTTTTAGAGGGATATAATTGAAATATTTTAATAGATGTGTGTTACAAAAACAATGACGAACTACTAAACGTAACAGAAAGTCAGACCAACTATCTCAACCTCTCCCTACTTGTGTGAAAAACTCTTTCTCTAGATATCTGTCTATTTGACGGTATTTCTGCCTGTCTATCTGTCTGTCTGTCTCTCTCTTTCTGTCTGTCTGTCTGTCTATCTGTCTGTCTGTCTGTCTCTCTCTCTCTGTCTGTCTGTCTGTCTCTCTCTCTCTGTCTCTCTCTCTCTCTCTCTCTCTCTCTCTCTCTATATATATATATATATATATATATTCTTGATATTTAACGTTGTCCATCATTTTTCCGTTGCACTGACTTTAAGAAGTTGATATATTACTAGTGCAATAATTTTACCTTGTGTGATGAGGCACCTTTCGGTCACTTGACCGTTGTTGAATCACTGTGGTATTTACAATAGTAATATATCAACTTCATATAAATATATAAAATAAAATTTCGTAGCCGAATTTTGAGAGACAAATTGTAGGAGCTTGGAAGATGGCTCAATGTAAAGGTATTGACACGACAGAGCGGGAAGAAATATAGGCTTTTCTCGATTTACAACATTTATAAGGTTTTGAGGAACTTTTGAGTTACTCCAAAAAAATCTCCATGACAAATACATTGCAATGAAAAACAGCTGAGTATGATTTTCAAATATTTCAGCTGAGAAACAGCTGTACAAATATGATATTAAAAATAGCTGAGTACAAATATTTTAACAGTATTAAAGATTATTTAAACATATCAACTTGGGTTTAGTTAATAGAATACGTCTTATCGTACATGATATGTTTTATAAGTGCATTAAATTAGAAATAATCACTGGTTCTGGAAAAGGCAACATATTTTACCAATAAATAAATTATTACCAACAGATCCTAACATGCCATTTCAAACGTAAAGGAACTAATTTCCATTAAGACTTGCATTTTCAATAATTATAAGAACGACTTCTGTTTTTACACATGGTCAACTTTATGCTCCACTAAGTCGAGTAAAATCTTGAGATGGATTATGGATAAATATTGATAATACGATTGGCTAAAAAAATCAAGTTGAAAACGCATTCACAAAAAATATAGTTTATGAGGAATTGTTGTTGGGAAAAATTTGAGTTTTAATAAATTAATTTTATTAAAAAATAAAATAATTATACAAATATTTAAAATTTATTTCACTATGACCAGAGGCCTTTGCCTCTACAAGCCCCTAGTATATAGACCATATAATTATGAAATGCAAGTCTTGAAGGCAATTGGTTCCTTTTCGTTTGAAACGGCATGTTAGGATTGTTGATATTAATTTTAGTTATTAATAAAATATGTTTCCTTTTCCAGAAACATTGATTATTAATATATATATATATATATATATATATATATATATATATATATATATATATATATATATAATGAAATGGAGAAAAAGTAACAAACTATGCATATTCTCATATATTTACTCTTTGTTTCCAGTTGTTATTTTAATATTTTACTACTGGTATTATCTTTTTAAATGAATAAGACTGCATATATGTTATACTTAATTTCTTTATTCATTTTCTAAAATTTCTAAACACCTGTATTGGTAATATAAAGTCTCTTATAAATGCAATTTTTTTCTAAATTTTATATTGCTAGATAGAGTGATCTCGAGTAATACTTCATTTAGGGAGGAAAAATTTATCTTAACCACCCTCTCACTTTCCTTACCCTTATGTACATAAAATGGTATGCACGACTTATAACAATCTATGCAAGCTTCATACCGTATCCAAAAACACTATATTCAGGAGAGCTAGAAAGTATGTCGGAGTGAATAGACCCATAAACATAATTTATTTATATTCGCTGCGTTGTTGTTTTTACGAGTGATAGATTTCTTGTGTGATATTGTTGGTTTTTGTTGTTGTTGAGTTTATATTTATAACAAAATATAGCAGAGATAAGAGAGAGCAGAAAAAGGGAGAATGAGAGAGAAAGAGAGAGAGAGGAGGGTGGAGAGAGAGAGAGAGAGAGGGGTGGAGAGAGAGAGAGAGAGATAGAGTTAAAAAGAAACATGAATAAAGGAAATTTTACTCCGAGACGTCACTTCAAAGCTTAAAACAACACGAAGCATAACATTGCTATTTTAATTAAAAATTGCAAGAATATTTTGTTTATTAAAGCTACTACAAAACAGATCCCTCGGGGGGTGTTTTTATAATTACACAGCTTCAATTTTACCATTCTTAATTAGAATGCTTTGGTTTGATATAGCTAAGGTAGTGTTTCTATGGAACAGCAATGGGAAACAGTAAAGTTAACTCTGTAGCTGTAACAAAAGCTAACAACACATAGACAATAGGAGTAAGGGAATACGTTATACATAGTACTCGTTAAGGAATAATTAATGTAGAACTCACACATTCACAGCCTATTATTTTACTTTTGTCTATCGTACCTCTATTTCCTACACA
>JBAIZL010000002.1:31719335-31764335 GCA_036971475.1 Prosapia bicincta
TCATTGTGACGTCTTCCCGCATTTTGTATATATGGGAAATAGTGTTTTCTATAGACATGTTTTTAACTCTTAGTATAAACATAATTTTAACAATATAAATTTTAATCAACACACAAAACTTGTCTCTTTAAATATCATCGGCAGCTATATCAAGAGCCAGTTAACCTGTTGAGAGGAAACACACTACTAAATATAAGTAATTGATTGCACAGTGTCCACAGAATTGTTACCTAGATTCACCCCAGCACAACAGATATCACTTCCATAAGTTCATTAATCACACGGTATAATGTATTATAATTAGATTGCACTTGTAATGCACAATTATTCAGTGATAAATTTATTTGTAAGTTTACGTCTGAAAGTTTTCTAGTATTTCAGTAAACATATCTTTAAACCTTTATCCATTAAGTGATAATATATTTAAATACAATTTATTATAGTTTAATTTTATTCTTTTTTGTTAGGTACTAATTTTAAAATTTGTCCACACAGATATTTTATAATCAATTCTACGACCATTTTGTACAGCACGAAGTAGGATATCTTTAGTTTCCACTGCACATTTTATTTTCTAAAAACATTTAAAATGAGTGCACTTGATCCAGCTTACATTTAACATTTTAAAACTGTTTCCAAAATGTCGTTTTATAGGCGTTCACTAATAGTAAGCTAGTTCTGCAAGTGGGGGGGGGGGGTGAGGGAGGGGACTGGCTAACATTTTCTGAAGACGAATTCAAAGTTTTGGCGAACAGTACGCGAGGGCGTGACTAACAGTATATGAAGACAAATTTAAAGATTTGGAGAACAGTACGATTTAAGGTTTGAAAATGGAGGTACTCCGAAACGCGTCAACACAGGAAAATATTGTTAGGAAAGGGAGAAAAATCGACTCAAATTATAGTACGGACATTAGTGACTCATGTATAAATATAGTATACAAGTAATATAGGTTATGAAATTTTACTTGTAAAAGGAAATTATGTTTTATTATGTCAATGTGAACATATAAAATATTGGTTACAATATAATTTGTAAACTTTAAAAGAAATACGACATTTTTGTGCATATTTATCAGCTGTATATTACCTTTCCATAATGCCAAACAATTGGTTATTGCATCTGGAACGAGAGTTTAACCCTTGGGGCAAGAAGAAATATTCCTTCTCATGTTTTAAAACACATTACGGCTAAATATATGACAATATACAATAAATGAATCAAAATTCAAATACAATATATAATGGTTATTAAGTGTGTTTTCGTTGGAAGAGAAAATTTGTAATATATTTTTATTACATCGTGTCGACGCAACAGATGTTGCTGCTGTAATAGGGTTTGAGATTAAATTCAATTTGCATTTTTCGATTCTTGAAAATATGTAGAGGGTGTTTTTGTTGGTATATATGTTTTAAAAATTATTATTATATATTTTATAAATAATAAATATATTTATATGAAATGTAAAAGCTTATATATATATATATATATATATATATATATATATATATATATGTACATGTTATAAGAAGTGTTTTATCTATATATAGTCTAATGTTATACTAATATCACATAAAATCTGAGGTTCAAACTAAATGAAAGTGCGACTAAACGCCGTAGATTGTGTTTACACAGTTAAAACGGAGCGTGTGGGAACTTCGCAACTGCCAACAAAGTTGTTCCGACAGAACAATAGAAACTATATTTCAGAGCGATAATTATTATGAAGTCCCGGAGTAACTTTGCTCGACCCATTTGTTGCGAAACCATTTGCATCGGGATAGACTAAAGCGTGACGTCTCTTATAGGATATAGGTAACCGTTCCCTTGTCGGGACAAGACAGTACATGATTCGTAGTGTAAAAATAGACATTGTAGGTTGTAAATATATGAATGTGATATTTATGTTCGGATAAACCGTTCTGGAAGTAGATTGTAATGACAAAAACATTTTTAAAGGTATGTTCTGTCGAAACTATTTAGTTCGACTATTCGACCTTGATAACCAAAATATATCAAGCTTGTTTTGAAGCTTACAGGGTTCTTAAATCAGTATTTAGTGTCATATCTGGGTCTTAAAATGAGCGACTGAAGCTTGGATTGTCACAATATTATACTTGTGTACTGTATTGCACGTATAAGAGGCGCTAAACTCTCCTACCCCAATAGCAATTGTACAAGGATGAAGCTATTAATTGTATTAGAAAGTGTTGAATATAGGTAGTTTGTAGTCGGATGGACAGGAGTGTTTAGTAAACTGATTTATTTTAATTTAGAATTTCAAAAGTAAAAATATTATACGTGCATCTCTAACCCATGAAACATATATTTAAAAAATATGAAATATTATATATATATATATATATATATATATATATATATATATGGTGAAATAAAATAATTTTCATAAACAACATTATACGAGTATTACTTCATTTTATTGTTGATTGAAGCTTTTCGCTAATTTACATTATTAGCATTTTCAAAATTTATAAATCACTGTCCAGTTATGTGACTAGAGTAAGACTGTTGAATATAATTGTACTATGCTCAGTAAACGGTATCAGTTAGCTTATCAGTTAGATAAATATACTTTAATATTTCCATTTGTCCTAATCTTTTATTTTTAAAATGTCATTGAATATGCTAAAGATTGTATTATGTTTTGATTTAATCTGGACTTGTTCCTCTATTAGTGTGTTCTTAATTTTATTTTTATATATCTCTAAGTTTTATGTTATATTCATTTTTAAGCCTTTTTGTACGTGTTTAATTAATTTCATATTACTAATATCTGGAAAATCATGATTTCTTTCTACAGTGTGTTGCAAGATTAGATTTATAAATATGTGTTTTTTTAAATGCATTTAAATGTTCTTTGTAACGGTCTTTCATTTTCTTTTTTGTTTGTCCTATACAACATTTTTTGTTATATACGCCGTTTATATTAATTTTATTTATTTTAATATTTGTATTTATTATATTATTAATTGTGTTATTAGTGTAATACGTTATTTAGACGTTAGTGTCTTTAAATAATTTTATAACCGTTAAATAAGAATTTGGACCAAATTCTGGACAGTGATTTATATAATTTGAAAATGCTAATAAATGTAAATTAGCGAAAAGCTTCAATCAACAATAAAATGACGTACTACTCGTATATTCTTGTTTATGAAAATTATTTTATTTCACCATACATATTCAACAAGAAAACATAATTCATCTAAGGATTAATATATATATATATATATATATATATATATATATATATATATATATATATATATGTATAAGAAAAAATATGTTTCCTTGTTTAATAATTTAAAACCACATAGTTTATTTAAATAAAAGAATATAATGACTCACCATTATCAAATATATTATCTGAAATATTTTTACAATAATTAGATAATAAAGTAAATGAAATTATAAAAAAATATGATACAAATGGTTATTGGGTTCGCTATGTAGACGATGGAATGTCTATGTTATCATGACATTTTGGATAAAATAAATAAAATTAATAATAAAATCAAATTTACTTATGAAATTGAAGCAAACGATAACATAAATTTTCTAGATTTAACAATAATAAGAAAAAAATAATAATTTGAATATTTGATATACCGTAAACCATCTTTAACAAACCAAATTCTAACAAATAATTCTAATCACCCATATAATCAAAATATGGCTGCTTATATAACTTGTTATATAGAATGCATAATATCCCCATGAATGAAGAAATTAAAATAATAGAATAAAACATAATTTATCAAATTGCATTAGAAAAAGGTTATAAAAAGAAAACTGTTGAAACACTTAATTATAATATTTTTAATAAACAACATAATAATTTAAATTAAAAAAATAATAATAATACAATATGGACTTCATTTTTATTTATAGGCCATGAAATAAATAATATCACCAAATTATTCAAATTAATTAATCATAATAAAACAAATAATATGCATGAAAAAGGAGGTGTTTATAAATTAGAATGTGAAAATCGTAATAAAGCTTATATTGGTCAAACCAAGAAAAAATTAAAAGAAAGATATAAAAAACATTTGAAAGCTTATAAAAATCGAGAAATATATAAATCAAATTTTGCAAATCATTGGATTAATAATAAGCACCAATTTCCAAACATTGAAAATAAGTAACTTATAAAAGAAATTAATAAAAGGTTAAGAATGAATATATAAAGGGCATATGAAATATATAAATACAGTAATAATAACAAATTAATATAAGATCAAATACACATACATTCTAAATTTGATACTATATTCAATGTCTATAATGTTACAGCAACAAAATAAACTTGGTAATTTGTATAAATTTAGCAACAATTCTATTTATAATTTAACAGACGTTTTAGGCCTATAGCTTGTATTATTGTATTTTTCATTTCTGATGATGTTGGTACTGTTTACCAACGAAAAGCTTTGAATAGACTTATAAATAAATAATATTTTTGTATTTGAATAACCTATATAGTTTTAGTATATATATATATATATATATATATATATATATATATATATATATATGTGTGTATATATATATATATATATATATATTTATTTATATATATATATATATATATATATATATATATATATATATACATCCCGCTATCAATATGGCAGCATTTCATTTTGCAATTATATGGCAGCCACTTGAAAGAGTGAAGTATATATGTTTTTCGTCGTGTATAATTTATTTCTAACAAACATGATACTACTCCATGTACTTTAATTTTATAAAATCTTAAAAATACACAATTGACTGAAGTACTATCAATACGACAGCATTTCATTTAGGCATCAATATGGCAGCCAGTGTATATTTTCGTTCAGTCTAATAACTATATGGCAGCCGGTGTGTATATTATTCCCACACTACTAACGATACGAGAACCAACAGTGTTGCCACTATGGTGCGACTATCTGACTAGTCAAATGTTTAGACTCTAAGACACGTGTGTGTAATCACGGTAAAAACACAAACATTAATATGGCCCTTCTTCGTTTCAGCTGTCTAATTATTTACTCAACTCACATAAGTCATAGTTGTTAGTTTTCATAAACGTGTACAGCTATCGAAAGCTGACGGGGATACAAGAGTGTGCCTCTACAGGAGTAGCAAAAAGATCAATTAGGGTAAAATATCGGAACAAAAAAAAAGGTAGGAAATAATCAATTGGGATGTTTTTAAGGATGCTGAGTTCACTACTGTGAACAAAATTTAAAGGGGATGAACGGGTGGGGCTCTATAGGAGTTATAAAGGAGTGACTTGGGGTCAAAATGACAGAAGGCAAAAAAAAAACTAGAAAATGATCAGTCGGAGGGTTTTAATGTTGCTGAGTCTTTTACCGTTATCGAACGTAATGGGGATACACAGGTCCCTCTATGGGAGTAGCAAATGATGAATTGGAGTATAAATGTGAGAAGGCAAAACAAAGCTAGAATATGATCAATCTTAGTGTTTTGGAGGTAGCTGAGTCCAATACCGTCTTCCATATTAATCGGGAATGCACGGATGTGGCTCTACGGGAGTAGAGAAGGGGTGAATTGGGGTACATTTGTCAGAAGACAAAAAAACAATTGAAAATGATCATTCTGGTGGGTTTTAATGGTGCTGAGTCTTTCACCGTTATCGAACGTCAATGGGGATACGCGGGTGACCCTCTATGGGAGTAGCAAATGATAAATTGGGTTATAATTGTTAGAAAGCAAAAACACAACGAGAAAATAATCAAACGTAGTGTTTTGGAGTGTGCTGAGTCCAATACCGCATACAATATTAAACGGGGATGCTCGGTTGTTGCTCTACGAGAGTAGGAAATTGGTAAATTGGGGTAAAATTGTCAGAAGGGAAAAACAAATTTTACATGATCACTCGGGAGGTTTTGGAGTGTGCTGTGTTTTGTGCCGTTATCGAACGTCAATGTAGATGCACGTGTGATCCTCTATAGGGGTAGCAAATGATGAAATGGAGTATAATTAATTGTGACATGGCACAACAAAGCTAGAATATGATACATCGTAGTGTTTTGGAGGGTGCTGAGTAGAATACCGCCTTCAATATTATAATGGGATGGCTCTACGGGAGTAGAAAGGGGATGAATTGGGGTAAAATTTTCAGAAGGCAAAAAAACAATGGAAAATGATCACTCGAGTGTTTTAAAGGTGCTGAGAATTTTACCGTTATCGAAAGTCAATGGGGATACACGGGTGATCCTCTATGGGAGTAGCAAATGATGAATTGGAGTATAAATCTGAGAAGGCAAGACAATGCTAGAGTATGATCAAACGTAGTGTTTTTTAGGTTGGTGAGTCCAATACCGTCTTCCATATTAATCGGGAATGCACTGGTGTGGCTCTACGGGAGTAGAAAAGGGATAAATTGGGGTAAAATTATCAGAAGGCAAAAAAAACAATTGAAAATGATCATTCGGGTGGGCTTTAATGGTGCTGAGTCGTTTACCATAATCGGACGTCAATGGGGATACACGGGTAACCCTCTATGAGAGTAGCAAATGATGAGTTGGGGGTATAATTGTGAGAAGGCAAAATATATATATATATGAAAATGATCAATCGTAGTGTTTTGGAGGGTGCTGAGTCCAATACTGTCTACATTATTAAACAGGGATGCTCGGGTGTTGCTCTACGAGAGTAGAAAATTGCTAAATTGGGGTAAAATCGTCAGAAGGCTATATATATATATATATATATATACAGTCGGCGCCGCTTATTGTGATCATATTTGTCAGAAGCATATTTTATAACAATAACCGAACGATAACAATAACCGAACGCCTAATCAAGATGTAGTCTACAGCCGTACTGCATTGAACTTACTGTGTTATTGTCACAACTGTTTGTTCTGAACGATCCTACCTTTAAGCCTATCATTACATCAAGTAATTCTAATTCTGTAACACTATAATTAAACTGTACTTACCAAATTTTGATGCTATTCCGGACAGTTTTATGTACAGTAGTAGAATTTCTGTAATTTAGTTTCCTACTTGTTAAAATTAGTAGGCATATTTCATGTCAGTTTATTTTATTCCACTGTAGATTTCTTTTAAACACTGAATCTAGCATAATTGAAAAAAATACAGTATATAGAACTACGTAAAACACTTGATTAAAACATTTTAACACATAAAACTTAATTATAAAACACTTCAATCTTATTTACCCTTCAAATTTACATTTACTTTTTCTCGAAGAATTCCTCTATATGAGACTGTCTCTAGTCTTCTCGTAAAATATTGTTTATAAATTGTTCATATTCATAACGTTTGTTGAAATTTTCTGCTTTTTGTTGAACAAACTGCCTTAGAATCTCAAGAGCTTGTTGAACTTCCTGCTTAGATCTTTGCGGTACACATTTATCATTTTCGTCATCATCGGTGCCTTCTTCTTCTTCAGTAACTTTTTATGTTGAAGCAACTACCTCACAAATATCGTCCTCAGTCATTTCCGCTGCTGTTTCAATACTATCTTCAACTTCTATCCACTCAGTAAATTCTCTTAAGGACAAATCGAAAGGCTTCAAGTTCTCTTCAGAGTCTTCCTCAGATGTAGCTTGCTCTTGATTTTCTTCAACAAAAAAACCACCTTTTCTATAGCAATTTTCACAGTTTTTTCAGAAACTTCATTCCAAGATTTTGCTATCAGATGAATTGCATCGAGTAAAGAAGTTTTTTTAGCCAATTCATTTGAGGTAAGGGTTTGAAATTCATCGATATTTTCTATAATTCTAGCACGCATCTCTCGTCGATAAAAACTTTTGAGATTTTAATTATGCCTTGGTCACATGGCTGAATAATTGATGTAGTATTGGCCGGAAGATAAATCACTTTGATGTGTTTTAGCATAGTTTTAGCTTATGTTATTATGTGTAGTGCAGTTGTCTAGTAGAAGGGCAATGTTGCGTTTGAGGCTGGTATCCCAATTAGTCAACCATTCATTAAAAATTTTTAATGTCATCCAAGCATTGGAGTTTGAATGATATTCAACCGGTAGCTTTTTGATACCTTGAGGCTTTAAAATCCTGTTTTCCTATTTTTTTGGCAAGATCCTCAGCTTTTAGACGCATTAGTGGGCCGTCAACTCGAGCATCTTCTTCGCGAACATTTTTAAACCACAATTTCAAAGCTAATTCCACTTGCGGATCCTTCCCAGAACGATGTCTTTTGTTGTCAACATTTGCATTACACTTTGATAATGACAAGATTTTTTCTTTGTTGTTCAATATTTTACGTAAGAGAGGTTGAGAAACGCCAAGTTGAGAATCAGCGTTTCTTTGACTCATTTTTGGTAATTTACTGTACCTATCTAGAATATCAAGTTTTTGTTTAAGACTTAAATCGCGTCGTTTCTTTTGAGATTCGGACATCTTGCTATACTGTCCTTTGAAACTTCAAGTGACACTAAACTCTACAAAACAAACGAAAAAGATCTTTAAAAATTAAATTATGTAAAGTCACACTGAAATACTGTAATAAACGTTCATAAAAAATCACTGTTAAAAAATACAGTAGGACTGTACTGTAAATGGTTCAGTAGTAACATCAACTAATTTAACAAACAACTAAATTCGACTAAGCGAGGCTAGGGTGTTTGCGTAAACAAAGAGTAAGGGAGACATTCTGAGAACTGTGCTAAGTGCTGAAACCGTTATAGTAAGTATTTCTGTCATTCTAAAAATAAACATTCTATGAATTGGGCGTCATTTTGTGTTGCACGTGCTGTTTACAATACTTTGTAGACATTTTTACTTGGTCTATGCTAGTATACGTTGACGCATATGATTTTGAATGGCAAATTAAATGATAATAATAAGCGAACAGATGATTACAATAAGCGGCCTAATTACAATGTATTAATATACGTCCGTGTTTGTTTTTCAATGAAACGATAACAATAACCGAATGATAACATTAACCGTGCCCACAATAAGCGGCGCCGACTGTATATATATATATATATATTTATATATATATATATATATATATATATATATATATAATGATCACTCGGGGAGTTTTAATGGTGCTGAGCCTTTTACCGTTATCGATCGTCAATGGGGATATACGGGTGATCCTCTATGGGAGTAGCAAATGATGAATTGGAGTATAGACCTAATTGTGAGAAGGGAAGGTAAAATAGAGGTAGAATATTATGACTTGTAAAGTGAAACATTCAACCAAATAAAATTTTATTTTGGTATTTTTATCTTTTGGAGGGGATGAACTACCTGAAGTAAACAGATACTATCATGAAGTAACTATAATGGTCCCTATCACAAGATTAAAACTGATAATACTGAATGATGTGGTCATCCTTTCAGAGATCGAAAATAAACATTACACAAACATGTACATGACGGGTTCGATCCCAGGCGCTACTTGGTCACGTGTTACAATGTGAAATTTATACCGCCATTTCTCCCTCTACTTTCAACATACAACCACACGGGACGTTTCTTTACAATCAGTTTCGTTTCGGCTACAATAGTACATAGTTGTCTTAAGTTGTCTTAGAAATTGTCACACTGATTGTTAAAATTCTAATATTCGTTATTTTTAATATGAATTAACGAAATGAAACTTAACAATTTTATTGTTTGTAATAAAAACAAATATCCAGAAATAAATTTAACCCTCAATTTAATTCTTTTCTTTATTTAGGCTAGTACACACGCCACTGTCTTATAAAAGGTATTACTCTCTTTGACGTATGTTTTGATAAAAAAAAGGAGGCACTTGCTAAACCTATGCTTTACGGGTCGCGTTCCTCGTGTCGGTTTCTTCCAGGTCATTGGAAAAAATTAAAAATAATAAAACCACCGCCGCTAGGTTGCTATTTTAAAATTTTTCCGCCCCATTGAAGGTGTTCAGTGCTCTGTCGAATATTAGGAATAGTTCTCCAGTTCTATCAGTAAACATAGTGTCATAGTAACAAAAATACAGGAGTGCAATTAGACGATTGTATTGTGAATCAGCAGGTTAGGTGTAGACCGGTATACATCGATCCTCTGGATTGGTTACATGTTTTCAATACCCTCAATAGATCTGCAACTAAATGAACGGTTTCATCTTTCGTGTTACAATCTTTTAAAAATTTTTACAGTTTAAGAACGATTTTGCAGAATTTTTAGACTAATACATCGAATTTTCTTCAACATTTCTTCTTCAGTGAATTAAAAAATGAAAATTTCAATTTTAAGTTTTTACTGCTTTTAAAAAAATAATAAAGGGTTGGCATAAGGTTTATTTACAGTAAGTTTTTAAAGTTAGGCCTATAGTAGAAAAACAACAAATATTGTATCACCTTTACCTCAGGTAGGTAACCTGAAATCTACCTATATTGTACATTGTAAATAAAAGAAGGCTTTTATTTGGTCGAATCTCATCTAATGTTAATTTATTGTTCACGTAGGCCCATCGAACACGTCTATATTTTATAGGTTCAAACGAGCACAAATTACCATTTTCGGGTAAAAAAATAAACATTGAAATAATAGTATTTCTGTACTTACGACAGCCAAATGTAACCAAAAAACTGTTTTATTTTTCTGTGAGCATATGCTTTATAAGGGTGCATATAGTATTCTAACAAGGAGTAAAATTTTCACGAAGATATGATATTTTATCAAGATAAGGGCAAAACATTTTAAGTATTTGTATAAGGATTCATGTATCATAGGTGGTTTTCTGCCAATAAAACTAGAGAGCAGTGCAGGCGGTTTAAGCAATGGTAAATATTTAAACTTCTTTAATTCTACATCTCTAAAGAATGTATGTAAGGATATAGTTCTTCCCAATGTGTAATGCATTGTAGGCATCATGGTGAAAAACGATTTCGGTAAGCAATGTAATACATCTATTTTATTTATCTACCATATTTGATTTGTCATAGGTTGTTATAGGTACAATTGTGTTTGAGTAAAGACCTATATTTTCTAAAAGTTCTTCTTTAACTACATTCATTAAATTTTCCTGGTAGTCGTTGTTGGCAGGTTAAAAAATTTATTTAATTCCTCCCTTAGATATTTTCCGAAAGGATGAGATTTCACCTTGATTGTGATGTTACTTTCATCATGACACATTGAATGCAGCTGAAAATATATCTGATAAGATTTAAATATATTTTAATCTTCATCTTTAATTCTATCTTTAACCGTATCCCTCCTGGCTCGCATATCTACAATTTGATTTATTATTATTATTATGCTGAAACAATTTACAAATATTTTGGCGAATATAGCTGAGGAACCAGTCTTCAAAAACTAGCTGTAAAATAGCGTTATGCAGTGTGACAGAATGAAATTAGTCACTATGATGGTATTTCTTGTTAAAAAAACAAGACATAAAAGATAATGACTGTTTTGTAGATTTTTTTCACTTTAAAAAATCTCTCCGTTCTTCGGTTGACATGTTACATACATTTTTATAGTTAGTATCAGAATGATTTTAGTTGGTTCGGCTGTGTCTGATCTCAAGACAAAGTCTGCTAATACTCAATCACTTCTCAAAACTGTCTCATTTGTTATATATTTTACGAATCCTGCCACTAGCAATACCAGTTAATAAATAACTCCTAATTACAAACTTAATATTTCAATTTGAATATTCTCTATTCTTCGTTAATAGAAAATTACTTCAGTTAAGCAACCTAACCAAGTGCTTTTAAAACGTTTTGTAGTCAATCTTTAGACGTTGATAACCATAAATATTTACTACCGATGATCACGGTAATTTTTCACTATACTTTAGATTTACTGATAATCTCGTTTTATGTTTATGGTAGGCGAACCAAAGGACTATCTACGATCAAAACATTGGGCGTCCTGATAAAGATTACAACGGGCATCGGCTTTTTTTTAGCTATAATTGCCGATACTTGTATGGTATTCATATTGTAATGTATCCCCGCAAGCAAGATTCAGTACAGTAGTCTTGGAGAGCCAAGCAACAATAATTTATGTATGTACTGTAATCAATAAAGTTCTACATACGTATTTTGTACATTCTTAATTGTAGTATTAGGGTTCATTAGAACTCCTGTTTTTTTTCTAGTGTACAGGAAGCTATTTCCGTGTAATCCAAGTTTTCGGTAATCCGACGGTGTCTCGGTGCCATCTACCTCTAATTATCCATGTACTACTGTATTTGTTTCCGTACCAATGATCACCATACTTGAAACAGTTTTTCATGCAACTCTAAAGTGAGTGAAAATCCCATAGATATTAAAGTTACTCTTGGGACTAGAATATCGAGGATAAACATAATAGATTTATTACATTGCTTACCGAAAACGTTTTGATTCCTAGCTACACTGCAATATACATTGGGAAGAACTATATCCTAACATATAATCTTCAGAGATGTAGAAATTAAGAATTTTAAATATTTACCATTGCTTAAACCGACTGAACTGCTCTCTAGTTTAATTGGCATATTAACACCTATGATACATGTATCCTTAAATAAGTACTTAAAAAATAATTTGCCCTTATGGTCATAGAATGTGTGTATATATCCACGTGTTCTTTCTTATCTACATTATTTATATCTTTCAAACTATTTTTGAGTATTTGGATGAAAAAAATATATATAATGTTATTACTGATAAAAATGATGTTGTATGGCCTATAAATAACGCTATTTCTTTAATACCTTGGTCATTCATTTGGAAGAGTTGAGATATCGTTGCCAAGTGTTTCATTAGAGTCCTCGATGTAAGTACTTCAGGAATTTGAAAATATGCTATTTTAGGACATACAGCTGTGGATTCGCGACCTTATCTTAGAGAGAACTATGCTATGTATTTACAGACACATTTCTGATATGGAAACATAAACAGCCGACACTCCGAAAGCCATTCTGACGCGTTTGTTTACTTGATGACCAAACTTATCTTAATGTTCCGGTCAATGCATCTCGTTCTTTTCCCTTGGTGCTCTTAGATACTATAGGATCGATAAAGTATTTATTTTTTAACTTAACTTGCTTTTCAAATTAATTGCATCTCTATCAGATTTTAAAAATCTAAAAGTGACTATTATTTGCTGTATATTCTTACAATTTGGTAACATTGCAAACATGGTAACACTAGTCTGCAACACATGTATTAACAGATGTAACACTTAATATGGCCTACGCCATATATATTCACTAAAGGTTAATACCAATGTATTCATTAAACTTATTAATAAAATAAAATATAGACTACCAGCGGCTAAAGTCGAGGATAGAAACAAATGTTTCCGTCTTTATACGACCATTTTGACGTTGGGAGAAAACCACAAAGTATTTACGTTTACGCCGTATGTAAATGAGAGAAAGGGATGGAAAAGATAGAATGCAGAAAGTCAGTTTTCCGGGCCTTCGTCCACGAGAGTACTTGTCGAGTTCGAGCCTTTATCTTTATGTGGCTTGGACCTATGTTTGTTTACACCAGACAGCCTGATATCGTAATATAAACTGACAACACTTGCACAAATGTCATTTAGGTACAGATTTTACACAGCGGCTCAGAACATTCTAGACATACTGGCTGTACAAAGACAGCTTACAAAGTGTAACTAGTCTTTCTATTTTTTGTTGCTGGACAAATTCTACATTGTTTATAACAATGTATCTATACAAATAGAAAAATTTGTAAATTTCTGGAGGTTGCAGTTTTTCGAAATCATCTTCATCGTCTGATGCACTTCATTGCGATTCGGTATCATGATCTTTTGCTCAATTACTTCTTTACTCTGTTGCAC
Organism: Prosapia bicincta; assembly: GCA_036971475.1. Classification (NCBI taxonomy): domain Eukaryota; kingdom Metazoa; phylum Arthropoda; class Insecta; order Hemiptera; family Cercopidae; genus Prosapia; species Prosapia bicincta. Next base: position 31,733,143 of record JBAIZL010000002.1, read on the forward strand.
AATTCCCCTATTCTAGTTGATGCCTTCTAAAAGTTGGTCATTAGATACAGCTCCTGAATCACTGTCTGCTTCGGATAACCCGTCGCTGATGGTCAGGCACGATGACGGTAGTTAAAGATTAAGCTTGGAATTTGTAGATATTGGCATAATAGGTTTTCTGGATATATAAGCTGATAAAGATAAGTCGATGAAATGATGTGGGTCAAAAATTTCTCTTTGTCGTTTATTCTAAGTTGTATAAAGGTTGAAAAAATATAAGGTCTACTTATTTATAGTTTTTTTTTTTAATTTACGGTTATAGTAGAAGTTTTTCATTAACTGATGGCTGAAAAGTCATTCCGCTGCCCCCGCTAACGATACCATCCTTTTTAAGAGAACAAAAGAAAATAACACGAAAAGAGAAGAAAATTAATTACCCGAAGAAGAATGAGAAAACAAACATTAATGTTTATATTTCTTTAGTCCAAAATGTTTTCTTTAATGGTTAGCATTTCTAATGTATTCATACAGTGCTTATGTTTTCTCTTTATGGCCTAAAACGTAGTCGTTTGCAAACTGGGTTTCTACATCTACATCCAGTAGTGTATTCGAGTTTATGTGTCCAAACAAAACTTCATACGGCGTTAACTTAGTAACTGAGTGTATGCTATTATTATATGCTATAACTGCATATTTTACTTTTTTTAATATATTGTCTTTTTTGAATTCAGTTTGGTTTTTCAAAAGTTATGAGTTCTACTAAAGTGTAATGAAACCTTTCACGTAATCAGAGTAAATTATTCTTGTATTTGGGAATTGTCTTATTTCTTTATATATATATATATATATATATATATATATATATATATATATATATATATATATATATATGTGTGAAGGAATATTGTGAACATGACTAAATAAAATGCGTACTAGAATAAAATCCTGCTTACTCAGATTTTCCATTGTGCAGCTGGTGAGGCAGCTTAAGTTTAGTGTGTAACAACTCCTGTACAAGAGAGTCGTCTCCACTCCAACTGAATGAACATCAGTTGTATTTGTAACTGTATTTATTGAGCAAAATTAATGTAACAGTTTCCTAAATTAAATGTTTGTTAATTAATAACAGGTTTATAACAATAAAATTATTTTTAAAAATCTTTCAAGCTTAATAAAACAGGTAGCTGGCGCAATCTTGGGAAAATCAGTGGTTATAATTTTCTTCGATATTAATCGTTAACCGAGATACTGCAACCCCGATAAAATTGCAGAGTTCATATCTGTAACGATATCGGGAAAACTTAATAGAGTGCATATCTATTACGAACACGTGAGAACATCGTGACAGAAGAAAGAATAACTTAGAGTGAAAGTGCTAATTGTTCAGTGTCAATACGCGTTGTGTTCCCACTGTAACAAATGAGCAAAGTATTTGGGATTGTACTGTAAGTAGATCCTAGAAAATATTATTAAGAAAAGTGTTATACTTTTAATATATTATTGATTTTAATTTTTATTATTTTTGAAATAATAATATAAAATAAAAATGGCTACTCCAATTTTAAAAAAGAAATTCTTACATATGATACCAGAATTTTCTGGAGAGCCTATAATGCTACATAGATTTGTCACAATTTGTGATAAAATAGTAAGTAAATTCTGTGTTGATAATAATCCTGATGACTTTCAAAATGAATATTTGATGTCCTCAATCTTAGCAAAACTAAAAGGACAAACTTTAGAGTTAGTTGTAAGCTCAAACAGTTATAACTGGTTAGATGTTAGAAAAATTCTTTTAACTAGTTTCCTAGATAAAAGAGATTGTTTTACAATATATCTTTAAATGGCAGAGCTAAAACAACTAGTAAGTGAATCTCCTTTTAAATTTTAGGAAAGGATACACAAGTTATTAAATTTGCAAATAGCATATTTTATTAATAAAGAACCAGTTAAAGCTATTAATACAATGTGTGGATATGTTCAAAAATTAGTTTTAAGAGTTTTGTTAAGAGGTCTTCAAGAACCACTAGGGTCTTTAATGAGAACTAAAAACCCCACAACACTCGCAGAAGCTTTACATGTGGTAACTAACGATTTTCCATTAAAAAATAATAAAATGTTTACACAACCGAACAAACAATCAGTTTTTTAGAAAGGTCAAAATTATAACGTAAGAGAACCAATACACCTAGAGACTAACTAACACCAAATACCTAAACAAACTTACCAACAGCCAAATCCATCCTATAAACCATCTTTTGCCATGGCCAATCTCAAAGACAACGATTAACCAATAGTAGTAAACCTCATTACCCTCAACGGAATACGAGTTAGCAACCTACCCCTATCAGCATATCCACTAGACAGACAGACAGGCCTTCTACACAAAATACTAATCTTTATCAAATGACCAGACAAGGAGCTGAAAACGGCGAATATTCAATGTACCAAATTAACGGACACGAAACGTTCGCTTCTGACGAAAATTCAGAAAAGGACGAGTATTTCCCTGAGCTCCAAAACTTACCTGAAGACTATGAAGAAAATGAAGAGACCATTCAAACCGATCAAAATAATTGTTTAGGTTGTACAAGCCTCGGAACTAATTTTCCATAATGAATTTGCAGAGTGAAAATAATGAATTGCCTTTCATATATGACGCAAATACTAATTAAGAATATTAATTGAAACAGATAGTACTCGATCGTTTATACGAAAATCACTAGGTTGGAAAAAGTTTAAAACATTGGTAAGAAAAGGGCCTTTTGAAGTTACCACTGCACACGGCACTTCAAACGAAGATTTTTGATGTAAAATACCCCTGTTTTCAAAAAAGGCAAATAAATTTTACTTATTTGATTTTCATCAGAGTTTCGACCTGTTACTGGGTCTGGATAATATAAAAGATTTAGGAATAAGTTTAGACTTTGTAAACAATAACTTACTATTTTGTGGTGAAGAAATCCCTATTCAGTATTTTAATACAGAAAAAGGAAAATGTGATAAAACAGACAGCACGTCAGTAAAACAAGAACAATTGAGTTATATTATACAAGCCTGCACTAGCCAAATAGTGTACAAAATATTAATAATATAGAAGGACTCCTTCATACAAGCACTTTAATGGGTTAAAAAACCACAATGCATAGTTTCAGTACATAAGGGTGAAGCCTATTGCAATATTGTAAACAACACGGAAGAAAATATAAAAATAACAATAAATGCAATAAATAACTAGAATGAAAACCTTTAAAAGATTACAATGTTCTTGAGCCTAATGCAATTCAAACCAACACTAATTTAAATATGTTAGTTTATAAACAAAAAAAAAAAATCAAGAGGAAAAATTTAGACTTATCAAAGTTAAGAGTAGGACACATGAATTTAAAAGAAAAAACCACCATGACAAATTTAATAGCAGAATATGCAGATATTTTTCATATTGATGAAAAAGACTTGACTTTCACCAATCAAATAAAACATGTTATTAGGACTACAGACGAAATTCCCGTATATTCTAGAAATTATAGATATCCAGAAATTTACAAACATGAAATTAATAAACAAACTGAAGACGTGCTTAAACAGGGAATCATTAAACCTTCTAATTCTCCATGGAACTCTCCTGTCTGGATTGTACCAAAAAAACAGGACGCTTCTGGTAAAAGGAGTTTTCGATTAGTGATAGATTTTAGAGGCTTAAACAAAAAAACAATTGATGACAAATTTCCCTAGCCGAACATAAATGACAAATTAGGACGATCTCAGTATTTCACAACTTTAGACCGAGCCTCAGGATTTTATCAGGTGGAGATGGACGAAAGCAACATAGAAAAAACAGCATTTTCAACGGAAACAGAACATTATGAATTTTTAAGAATGCCAATTAGCCTAAAAAATAGCAACACTACGTTTCAATGGATTATGAATAATATTCTGAGAGGAATTCAAAATGAAACATGTCTAGTTTATTTAAACGACATTAAAATTTATTCAACTAGCCTTCAAGAACATATAGAAAGACTTAGAGAAGTGTTTGACAGATTACGAAAAGCCAACTTTAAAGTACAGCTGGAGAAAACGGAACTTTTGAGAAAGGAATTTGCTTATTCAGGATACATAGTTACGCCGAATGGAGTAAAACCCAATCTCGAAAAAATAATAGCAATCAAGACTACCAAACAAATTAAAGGATTTTTAGGACTATTAGGATATTACCGAAAATTCAATAAAAACTGTTTAAAGAAAAATTCAAAAATTGATATTAATAACCCCAATTTAATGGACTGTTTTGAAACATGCAAACATATATTGACTAACAAACCACTTTTGCAATACCCAGACTTCGAAAAAAGATTCATTCTAACAACAGACGCAAGCAATTATGCGATAGGAGCAATTTTAAGTCAAGACAAAAACGGAAAGGTCCTTAAAAGGGTCTTCCTGGCTTAAAAGGGCCATCTCGGGGGTTGGATTTCTTATCTTAAGAGTGGTACTTAGATTGCAGCATCTCCTGACTTAAAAGTACCATCACAATAGATGCACCTTCTGTTTTGAAAGTAGCACTTAGATGCAGCACCTCCTGCCTTGAGAGGGCCACCTCGATGGCTGCAAATTCTGTCTTGAGAATGGTACCTAGACGACTGCACCTCATGTCGTAAGAGGGCCACTCCGATGTATGCACCTCCGGTCTTGAGAGTGGTACTTAGACGGGAGCACCTCCTACCTTAAGAGGGCCACCTCGATAGTTGCACCTCCTGTATTGAGAGTGGCACCTAGATGGCAGAACGTCTGCCTTTGGGACTAACGAATCACTGGAATAGAAGTTTACCTGTATATAAATATTTAGTTTAGAGTAATTCCAACCACATATTTGTATATAAATAGCCCCGCAAGAATTGGTCCCACTATCTGGACTATACATTTGGCCCAATAAGAACCAGATAAATACTTTATTTTGGCTTTACCGGCTGCATTACAATAATTAGAATATAAGACGTTGGTCATATCAAATTAAACTTGTAGAGCTACAAACATTTTTTCATACTCTCAAGTTACCACTTTAATGTACCTTGTAATGTACAAAACAATGTCTCTTTATACGAAATATCGAACGGAACAATGTAAGATCTATTCCATGAGAATACAATCTCATGGATTCGTGATTACTGCTTTCAAATACATGTTACATTAAACCACTGTTTATATTTAAATAAACATTAGTGGTCAAATTTATATAATATAGACGCAGTCAACCTTATTTATTACACTAGTTAACGACTTTCAAAGTTGTAATTAAAGTGAAATCATAAAAAACTTGTTGACACAAAAAAAACGTTCCTGTTGCACCGGATAAATTATTTAAAATTACTTAACTTTGTTAGCCTAATAATAACGTTTAAGTTTCGTCTATTCCCATGTGCAATAGCTATATATCCTATTATCTATTAGGATAGCCATTGATATTATATTTTATGTAAAACAAAATTGTATATTTAATTATTTTTCCAAATATAAACTGTTGACAACAGTTATCCTAGAAACTAACAACAATTACAAATAAACTGAAACATTACCATAGTTTCATAAAGACACTTTTGCTTGAAATATTTTTCGATTGGAAGCAAAAATATGAATCTAAGAAGTTTTTTGAAACTTTGTAAGTATTCTTTAATATATTTATTTACGTATAATAATAATAAACCCAAAAATATCCCTGTACACATAAATATATAAAAAAGACTACTAACATTCGAAACGCCAAGTTTTGTAAGCAGTGCTTGCCCTCAGCTGGTTATATGCTGCCTTGTAAAGAGTTGTGCGTGACTTTAAGACGGGATTACCATAAAAGAATGGTGCGGTCAGTAATTCATAGGAAGATTGTAGGGAATATTGATTTCCTTAGTTAGATGAACTCAAAAACATTCATCAACTTCATTTCCAACAAGATGGTGCTTCCCCACACTTCAGTTCATTGGTCGCGGACGGTTTGAACGAAGAATTTGGAGATCGATGGATGGGCCGGCAAGAACCTATACTGTGACCTCCAAGGAGCCCAAATCAGAAACCTTGTGATTTTTTCTTGTGGGGGTACATCAAAAGCGTTGTTTATTCACGAAGAATTCGCGACCTGAACCACTTAAAAACAGGATTACTGAAGCAATGACAACCATAACCGAAGAAATGTTAACGAATGTTTGGAGAGAAGTTGAGTATCGTTTGAGCATTGGTTGAGAGACTAAGCGCGCACATATTGAAATTTATTAGTTATGTAAAAACAACTGTTTGAGACGACAAATTAGATGATTAAACAACAGTAACTGTAAGTAATTAGGGTTTTCTTTAAATCATGTTCGAAACAGCACCATTCTTTTATGATAACCCTGTATATAACCTTACAAATAGTTTTCACTCGCTCTTACCTAACATACAAAAGCCTATTAGAGTCGGGTTTTGTTAGGAATTAGGAGGTTTGGTATAATCTTGTAAATGTTACGTTATAGTTCAAATAACTATTTTATTGTTAAGTTAATGATAAATATTCTATTTTCTTCAGATATGCTTAATAGTATTTAATCTCTCTCATCTCCCTCCTCTCTCTCTCTTTCTCTCTCTCTCTCTCTCTCTCTCTCTCTCTCTCTATATATATATATATATATATATATATATATATATAGTCATTTTATTATTTCCTTTTATGTTTCTTCTTCTGAGTTTAATTATTGTAGTACTACTTTAGTAATAAGTAGGTATATTAATTACTAAAGTAATTTGTTCTTTAGTACAAATTAAAGTAATATTTAATTTGTGTTACTTTTTTCAATGAGTTCCAAATCATTCTCTTATTTTTGTACAAAATGGAATTCGTCTTAGGCCAAACGCCTTAGAAATGTCCTTAAGCTTTAAAGTAAAAGAGGGGGGAGATTATTTTGAATGTTTGTAACATTCTGTTCGGATACGATCGGCTACAGAAGAAAGTTTTCGTGACAGAACTTGTATATACATACCTTGACTATAACGCCAGCAAACTAATAGAAATTTATCATAAACAATTACGGTTATATCTGTAAACTATCAATGAAGTAAGAACAAAGCAGTGCAAAGAGAGTATTCAATATCTCCCTGGTTTTCCCTTCTTTGTCTCTGTAATGTTTCTGTTAGTAACGTAAAATTGAGCAAAATATAAATACAATCCATGCAACCATTGTTTAACTGACAGCTGATATTGTATAACTTGTAAAGTTGCAGCTTTATTATAATAATTCCTTCTCTTGTTGTTACAGTCACGTGCTGCTTCTGCGCCAAGAAGAAGGAAGAAGAAGGTAAGGCTCTTAAACTTTTATCTTGAACTTAACTATTCTAGTATTTGTACTAAAGCATAAGTTTTCAATTATATAGTTTTAAAGCGTGTTCAGAGGCTATATACGTCCTTTTTCACGTCTTGTTCTTGTGAAAACATTTCCAACATTTAGGCCGCCTTTTCAAGAGTTCCTTGTGCCATTCCGAAATTCTTCCAGGTCGATCTCCCTGTACTTTTATTTCGAAGTATAAAATAAATAAAATTAAACGAAAAATCAGAACCAAAGCATGCATACTAATTTTAAAATACTGTAGGTCTACATTTATATATGGTCTTATTTGTGTTGGATCTTTGAATTTAATAAATTGTGTCTACAAATCAACTCTAAAAAGACGTTTACCTCTGGGAAATAAAAGTTAGGTTATTATGTATTCGTAACACACATTGGACTTATTTGAAGCATAACGTGTCTAAAGAAATATAATTAAAATGGTTTACATGTTTTAGTGAAGGAAGTTGACTTTGGCGAACACGACGTTCCAACACCAGATGTTGCTACACACACTGACGCTACACCAGGACCTCACATCCGATACTACGGTAAGTAGATTACCAAACCTCAATCATATATAATTACGCTTCATAAGCTACTCTGCTAAATTGATATTAGTCACAGAAATGAGTTTCTCGGCATTGGTATAAAATCCATCACCCCCTCTTTCTAATGTAATATGATAACGCATTACCATTTCATTTCGAATATAGTTTGCCATCTCCATATAATTTTGGGCCTGATCCATACTCTTACACCTTTTCTTTAGTAACTTTTACTTCAGAATGAAAATATTTATTCACTGTCTTGGTATTATCCATTGTTATTTTTTCAATAGCATTGTAGTTATTATGAGATTAGTTTCTTCTTAGATTACACTTTTAAATATGCATGTTTACGATACACATCTGAGATATAATATATATTATTAGAGAAACATTTACCAGATCTGCTTTCCTCCTGTTCTACTGGTTTCTTGTTTCTTCCTATGTCGTATTAAATGTAAATTTCTAAAATACTTAAACTAAAATGGTTTCTCAAAAAACTGGCTGTCCTTTTTTTCTTCAGCTAATTTTTATGATCCATGATTTCGATTTTACCCTGAATCACACACACACACACACACACACACACGCACACACACACACACACACACACACACGTACATACACACTGACACTGCCCCTCCTTACAGCCTCCTGCAGTCACCCAACCACCTCCAACTTTATTTCGACCCCTCTAACGTTTAATAATATTTTATATAAAACGTCTGTGTATTGGGTATGTTGTGATGGTGTGTCTTATACATACCTAGATCCTATCAGAAACCAGCTACTCAAGGAGTTTGGTAACTTAATTAATCAGAGTTTGGAGGACTGATGACTATTGGTAATTGCTTGGAAGGTTCAAGTCTGACTTGGTTAAAATTACTTCAAACCTAATTTTTCCAATTCCTGTGGTGTGTTCAAAAGTATCTTCCAGTGGAACAAATCCTTGATGTTTATGTAAACACGACCAAATTAATCTGCAGCTTATCTATTTATATTTATACTCTGGGGTATAACTTTTTTTGAATCTTTGCAGCCCTTTGCTTTGAAAGAAAACCATTTGTATTATTGAATATAGAAATTTAATTAAATAAATTTAATAATGTTACATGATTATTTTCTCATTTCTAGTTAGAAAAATTGTAGAATAATTATTTTGGTTATCACAGGAATTACTTTGATATGAGTTTTAGATAATTGTTATCTACATACACCTATTACCTTATAATTTCTTCGAAAACTGAAACATCCTAATTTAAATAAAAGAGATTGATTTAAACATGTTATTTAATTATTTGAAAGCAGCTGTACTCAACAGAACTAATTTCACAAATTATCTCAAGATATTAGTTAAATTTAGTGATCATAGGATTAAAAGGTTTTTGCAGAGTTCCTAATTCTTTCCCTAACTTAAATATACGGGTATATGATTCATAGTCTTTCATTCTCCTCTCTTAGTTAACTTTTGACAGGAATTATTAGACTACAATAATAGATTTTGATTACAGCGCATCATTAAATACATGTACGTACTAAGTTATGTGTATTTTATTATTTGTGTAAAAAGGTTTTGTCAAAGCCACAAAATAAAGTTATTTGGAGATGACTCCCTCTTAATTCAAAGCCTCCTTGATAATTTGGACCACCCGTCATGTTTTAAGAACTGGTTCTTTATTATAAAATTTATTTTATGGGGTATATATGAGCTTTCCATTTACATTTTCTCATGCATTTTCTTGTTTGAAATGAAAATTTTCACAACTTCAACTTTTACATAAGAAACACAACAACAAATTACCTAACTATTTACTTCCTTTATTTGGAGACATATGTAATTATAAAAAGTAATTGTTTATGATATTGCATTTATTTTCAGTATTTTGTTGATGCAAATTGTTAAATTTTTAGAAAGTATTAAAATAATATATAATTAGTAAGACAAAAGTATTAAAATTCTGTCTTTCCCCAAACTTTATGATGGCTAATTGTGGCCGCGTTTCATTACCTTCCTAATGTTTCTGGGTGATATTGGTCACGAAACTCTCAGAGTTTAAGAGTTTTAGAACCGCTGATTCACGGATGCACGATACTGTATAAATATTAAAAAGGAATCTGTGTAAAATGACACCATTTTGTTAGTCGATGGATTTTGTTACCTAGTCTTGTTGATTATATAAAAAATAGTTTTAACAAACCCATTTTTCACAGCAACATTATTTTAAAAACAAAAACCCATGCATTTTTTGCAAAAAATGAAAATATAATTTGACAGATTTAAAAAGTGCACTTTTATAAGATCACTTAAAGTAACAAATCTGCACCTTTGTTTTATTGAGATTGTAAAATATGTAATAAGACTTGGCAATACGCGTGAAAGGTACAGGAGATTGAATAAAATGAGAAATCTTGTTTATTAGGCCTACTAACATTTTTATATATTTTTTAACACTAGAAAAATAGATAATTTTTAATAAATGCATATTTTGATATTTGAGCATTTGTATTATTTTTAACTATAGCGTCTTGCGTCCTTCATTCTCTCTCTCTCTCTCTCCCTCCCTCTCTCCCCTTCCCACTTTTTCCTAAAAGTTACCGATTGTAAAAGACAGTGAAGTTAGACTGAATGCATTACCTAAAATGTTGCCATTAAGAAAATACATTAAAAAGAATAATTTAAAGATTTGGTAAACAAAACTTTATTCACCAGTATTTTAAAAATTATCGCAAAAACAGTATATATACATATACATATATATATATATATAAATATATATATATATATATATATATATATATATATATATTTATATATATACATACATATATATATAACGTCATTGCGACATGGTTAAAAGTCTTTTCGAAAGTCCACATATTACATTTTTTGTTAACCCTTATAACCCCACAGCCTGTCACAATGGTTACATAGCCTCTATAAATATTACTATCATGATGGACAGGTTTATGGCTACACTGTTTGTTAAACTTGTATCCCATGCCAAAAGATTAGAGTTATTTACATTATAAATTGTATTTCTCAGAATAATGTTTTTTAAATGTAGATATATTGCATAGGATTATTTAATTTGTTGCCCATTTCAGAGACTCACAATGAAAGTTACTTGAGCTACATCTTACATTTGGAAAGGTTGTATGATTTTGGACACCCCAGTTTAATGTACACACCTATTCTTGACGCCATTCCCGAGGAAGAAGAGGAGGAGGAGGAGGAGGAGAGACGGGACAGCGTCACACACACATCCAAATTATTGTCTGCAAGTGATGTTGCACTCTTCCCACCAAAATTACGAGCTCCTGTTTTACGCAGGACTCTGTCCTTTTGTAAGTATTCTTTGTTCGCCCTTAATATCGTTAATATATATTAGTGTAGCAGGACAGCTTTCCATGTTTATTTATCATCCTGATCGTTTCTTTAAATTCTTCATGTTGTTCTATGAAGAAAATTTGTGTTTTATTGTTTACATAAGTCATTTGTTATTTATAAGTCCTTTCTGAATTACAACAAGATAGCCTACAGTTAGTATAAATTAAAAAGGAATTACAGTTATTTGAAAAGAACGACAAAATTTTGTAGCGATGGGTTACCATTTTCCTCTCCTTGGCCTGAGAGTGGATAACCCAACCTCTAAATAGGGCTTAATTTGTGTGCATTATTCAGTTTTTTAAATCTTAATAGATTCAACACAAATGAACTTTAATTTTGCAAGAGATAATCACTTCAAAATAATTAACTTTAACTCCCTCTCTCTTTGTATATAGGCCTATATATGTAGTTGACTATCTAATCGACCATATATTTATCTAGATATAAATCTACTGATCTATAAATCAGTAACGTATAAATGCATTTAATTTCTGAAAAATATATTAATGGATTATTTTTTATAAATTCTATGTAAATTATTATTTAGACTGTAAAAATAAAATGGATTTATGGATTTATCTGGATTTCGTTTTCAATTGATTACGCTACGATCAATGTTTAAGACAGTTTCTATTTTCTTTTTTTCAGAAACCAGGTCCTGGCTTCGAGGTTTGGAACGGCTTCTGGTGGAGGTAAGCACAAATTCAATATATACTCTAAGTAAGTATAATCTTCAGTTCTGTTTTAGCGTTGCTAGAGTGCGGTAGATTTGTCAGTCGTAGCAGTTATGTTGAGTTTTGAGCTTATCCATCCAATGCCATGTGCCTTGTTATCAATTCTTTGCTAGGGAAAGCGTTGGGTCCGTAGTGTTTGAACTTTTCTTATCTACGCTTAGCTGTATGGTTACGTTGAATTCATTCGGCAATTTACTCTTTGTAAGTTTTTGAAAGTACTGTGTTGAAAAAATAAACTAATATTTTGCAATAATTTGTTGTTAGTATAATTACTGTATGTTGCACTTCCGTATCTGCGCGAAACTATTCTCGTTAGTGTTTCTTCTTGCCCATCCATGATAGTTCGTACATCCATGTATAGTGTTCAGTTACTTAGTGTGTGCAACAGATTGTGTAAGTTAGTTATTGTAAGGGACAGAACCTAAAGCTATGATTGTTTTGCCAGCAACCGATTCTGAATTCATTCACAAGGAAATTCAGTCAAGGGGAATCTCGTTACCCCACTCCTTACAAAAGACAAAACTTTCATAGTCTGATACACCCATGTATAGTGTACAGTGACTTTGCGTATAACATCCTGTGCTTATCTAACAGATAAAAAATTCAGCTGAATAGCGTGTACAACTGATCTTTGCAGAGTACGTTCTTTAATCAACACAGGTGGATCTGTCCTCTTGCTGCAAGGAATTCCTTGGCTTGATGCATTGTTCACACCAGAAGAGCGAACATAAGCAATACCTTACCGTCGGTGTACGGTTGCCCTGAGCTTCTAGCGGTTATCGCTCATATTATACAAAAATATACAAAAACTGTGAGAACCGGTAATTAAAAACAACGAACAGCAACTCGTATTCGATAATTTCTTCCTCAAACAAGTTTCAATAAGAAATTCTTCGTCATGACTGAGTATTACTGATGGGTTTATCTAAACTGATTAGTTTTGTGTGTCGTCTAAACTGTTCAGTTCAGCGAGTCGTCTAAACTGATTACTTCAGTGAGCCGCCTTAACTGATCAGTTCAATGTGTCGTCTAATCTAATTAGTTAAGTGAGTGGTCTGACAAGATCAGTTGAGTGAGTCGTCTAAACTTATTAGTTCAGTGGGTTGTCTAATTTGTTCAGTTCAGTTAGTAGTCGAACTAAAATTTCACCTTGCTTGTGCTTTAAATGTATAATGGTGATAAGAACTACCTACTACAGCGTATTGAGAATGAAAACACTTATACTATGTGCGTCAATTGTTTACAAACATAAAGTTTAGCTTTTGCATTTACTTTTTTTAGTAAATACTGTTATTATGTTTTACTAAATCCTGTTTTACATTAAAAAAAATCATCGAGACGAACATTTTATTATAAAAAATTATATATATATATATATATATATATATATATATATATATATATATATATATATATATACATAAACATGTATAATCGTTATTTAAAAAAAAGTTAATAACATGTTTTTCTTTTACATTTGAAATGGCGAATTATTGTTCCCAAATCAGACGGATTTGCATGTAACTATAATGGAACCACAGGGAAGGTTTCCTCTTTCATGTGTAAGCAAAATCACTTTGATCGGTTAAATACTTCCCAAGTTATCGAGTAAAAAACTTACGGATCGAATTCAAAACCTCCTCCTTTTCGGTTAAAAACATTATAAAAAGAAAATTGATGTATAAAAAAACTGATAAATCATATTAAAATGTATTTTAAAGAATTATTTCCTTTCACAGGTTGCTGAAATGAAAGTCTTCCCGCCTTCAAGTTCTTCGTCTTGACCAATCTTCCAAATTTCACTTTTCGACACAACCTTATCCAAATCTTCTGAAGAACAGGGTCATTTCAGGTAAGGAACTGCCAAAATCATTCAATAAAATACAACAATAAATTTAGTTATGTTTTTGCCAGTTATATATTATTTTAATTTAATCTCTAAATGATTATAAATTATTTTAAGCAGATGGTATATTTATGATAGTTTATCATTATGTGTCAAAACAAGTTATTGATCGAACAACATAACCTACTACATAAAATCATAAAGAATAGAAAGGGGTCATTGAGTCTGTATTAGAACCTAGGCTTGCCTGTAGAGTACCTGCAAAACTAATGTTCCTCCCTAGGAGGTATGTGCCACCTAGGTGAGACATCAATTTTTGTAAATTGCATGTGATACTATTTTTATTTCAATTTATTATTGCATTGCCTCAAAAAAACAAAAGCTCATAGTATATGAAAGGATTGAAAAAAGATTTTTCGAATATGGAGCATAATACTCCAATCTTGTATTATCACTTGAAGTTACCCGACAAATCCTGTAGCTCGCGGCGAAGACAGAAACTTTAGAATGTCTTTATCTATTTTGTACTTTCTACTAACGTCCTCAACTGTCCACGAAATGTGTTTATAAGTTCGCTTTATACTATACTAGCATTACCCGGCGCGCGTTGCAGCGCCCGAAATCATAATTTTATAATGGAAAATAAAAAAATTATTAATTATTTTCCAATAAGGAAAAAAAATCAAACATATTTATAACTGTACATAGAATTTTGCAATTTAAAACAATGAATTTTTATTTTTATATAACTTTTATAAGTTTGGAAATTAATTGAGTAACGCTAGTAGGCTATGCAAATATATATTTTAACATTAGACTTATGGAAAGTTGTACCCTGAACAATCCAAGGCCTCTGGGGAGAAATCGTGGGTTTAGATCTGCACCAACTTTCACTCTAACCAACCTGAGAAAATGTTAAACAATCCCTCCAAATTTCATTAACTTCTTTTCAGCAGTTTAGGCCTTCATAAGATATATGCATACATACATACACATACATACTTACATGGGTGTTTGAAGCATCCTAAACTGCCTCTGCGGCTAAATCCTGTGGATAGATCTACACATGAACCATCCTGAGAATATGTTAAGCAAGTTCTGCAAATCCCACTACCTTCTTTTCAGCGGTATAAGCGTCCATAAGATGCATATATACATTGGGGTGTATATATATATATATATATATATATATATATATATATATATATATATATATGTTTTAAGGTCAATTACGAAACTCATCATTCAAATTTTTAATTGAGATTGTCATTATGAAAACTCTAGAAAATATTTGGATAATCTCCGTTCGTGAGAAAATATTTTCAAAACATTTAAAAAGCGTATGGCTTAAGAAACTTTACAGAATAATAAATTAAAATGGGAAATACAAATATACAACCTTAGAGGAGATATCAGAGCCAACACAACATAGAAGTAAGACTATATTCACCTCATTTCCTACTTTAGGACCGTCCTCAGGAATAAGTCTAGCAGAGGTAGGCTAATTATCTGGTGCTGAGTCGTGATCTTCCTCTTCCCCGTTTGCGCCTCATGAGCGCCGCAAAATGAAAGAAACTTTCTTAGCTAATTTAGAGTAAAACAATTCGAAAATGACACACTTACAGTACAAATAAACGATTTGATTTTTTCGCCATCTGTGTCGGAGTTGTAGCGTAAACCAAATACTTTTTACACCGCAGGCCCAACCACGACCTCCAGTTGAACATTAGAAAAGAGAACTCAACAAGTGTTTTAGTTTGGTGCTTTTCACTTCACCATGCAACGGGATCACATTGTACTTTTGATTTTATTTACTTTGATACACGGAAACATTTCAAGTGCCTAATACAATTTAGTATCGGTTTAGGCGATACAGTAGCTATAGAGAAGTATGTAAAAATTAACGTATACAAAAATTAAAAAAAGAAAGTAGTATGATTGTAAAGGTATTTAGATTGTGATAAATTTCTGTTTAGTATAAGTTAGAATAAATGTAATGGCAGAAAATTATATTACAATTGTTTATTTTGATTTAGCTGACACCAGAGCCATTCAAATTCTGCTTGCTTTAACCGCCGGCCTAGGATCGGCAAATTTTCGGCCATTTCATCAAAATTTATGGGATGTAACCAACCCGCGTCCGTGCACGCACACGTACATCCCGGGGAACGGAACTACGCCGTTTGCAAAATGGGTTTGTAACAAAACGTAATTGAACATGTTAGCAAACTAAATAGAACAGACCTGAGGCTACTGAAGTTTAACAGCATTTACAAAACTAACCTGCAATAAATTTATAGTCTGTACCTGATTTAAAACATGGATGGAAAGATATCCGCCCGGGGTGTACGGAAGAAGATGGAGGGAACAAGAGTGAAACGAAATTTTAGTAAAGAATAACTAGAAAAAAGGCCGAAAAGTAAAAAAAGTGCCGACAAGGTGAAAAATTCCAGTAAGCAGTCAAAATTACAGCAAGACAGAAGTAGATATTACAGTAAGTTTCAAGCAAAGCAGTACGTAAAAATTACAGTACGGTTCAAGCAAAGCAGCATGTAAAAATTACAGTAAGGTTCAAGCAAAGCAGCACGTAAAAATTACAGTAAGGTTCAAGCTAAGCAGGACGTAAAAATTACAGTAAGGTTCAAGCTAAGCAGCACGTAAAAATTACAGTAAGGTTCAAGCTAAGCAGCACGTAAAAATTACAGTAAGGTTCAAGCTAAGCAGCACGTAAAAATTACAGTGTCATGTGGTAGTAACCCGTCAATACTATTGTAACAAGAAATAAAATTTTCAGTCATTCAGTGTTATTGATTTGTTGATTTATTTGTCTAATATACAATTGTATATGTGTGTGCGTGTGTTTGTGTGTGTGTGTGTGTGTGTGTGTGTGTGTGTATGTTTGTATGTGTGTCTGTGTGTGTGTTTGTGTGTGTGTGTGTGTGTGTGTGTGTGTGTGTGTGTGTGTGTGTGTGTGTGTGTGTGTGTGTGTGTGTGTGAGTGTGTGTGTGTGTCTGTGTGTGTGTGTGTGTGTGTGTGTGTGTTGTGTGTGTGTGTGTGTAGACCTACACACACACACACACACACACACACACACTCACACAAATGCTGTAATGTATCTGAGTTTAGAACTGTATCAAATATAATTATTCACTGTTTTGAACGTTTTCAGTTACTTTCTTCTGTCTTTCTTTGTACAGCCCAACTCTCTTACTAATAATAATGTACACATATGTTTGTTACTACTTTGGCTATGTCCCATGTACAATCACCATAAAGAACATATTCATAGAACCCTTTGTGCATATTGGACGTTCGAAAAACAGAATCAGTTAATCTTCTCACAAATGGACATGTAAAATAATTTTGGTTATTCGAAAACAATTATTATCAACAAAATATAGTATTAGGAATAATTATGTAAACATACAGACATAAATATAAGTACTTGGGAAGCCATGCGGACAGGGTAGTCGGAGTGGTCCCCTGCACGCCCGAGAGAATGCATGTGAGTTGAAACCCAGAGGCCCAAGGAGAAGGAAGATTAACTATTATAAACGAAGAATATTTGTACATATTCGTTTTTAATTAAAAGCCTCGCGATATTATTGTACAAGTGATAAAACTTCTATACAAGGTGACACAACCCAATAGCTGTAGGGGTGAATCTCCTGGCAGACGGAGACACGAAACAATGGCAGTCAAAGATGAATTTCCTGGCACACAGTACCACGACCAAATGGCAGTTGGTGATAAATCTCCTGATACACAGTGACAGACCAAATGGGAGTAAAAGATGAAACTCCTGGGATACGGTGACACGACCAAATGGGAGTTGGTGATGAATCTCCTGGCACACGGTGACACGACCAAATGGCAGTGGGTGATAAAACTCCTAGGACACGGTGACACGACCAAATAGCAGTGGGTGATGAAACTCCTAGGACACTGTGACACGACCAAATAGCAGTGGGAGGTGAATCTCTTGGCACACGGTGACACGACCAAATGGCAGTGGGTGATGAAACTCATAGGACACGGTGACACGACCAAATAGCAGTGGGTGATGAAACTCCTAGGACACGGTGACACGACCAAATAGCAGTGGGAGGTGAATCTCTTGGCACACGGTGACACGACCAAATGGCAGTGGGTGATGAAACTCATAGGACACGGTGAAACGACCAAATAGCAGTGGGAGGTGAATCTCTTGGCACACGGTGACACGACCAAATGGCAGTGGATGATGAAACTCATAGGACACGGTGACACGACCAAATAGCAGTGGGAGGTGAATCTCTTGGCACACGGTGACACGACCAAATGGCAATGGATGATGAAACTCATAGGACACGGTGACACGATCAAATAGCAGTGGGTGATGAAACTCCTAGGACACGGTGACACGACCAAATAGCAGTGGGAGGTGAATCTCTTGGCACACGGTGACACGACCAAATGGCAGTGGATGATGAAACTCATAGGACACGGTGACACGACCAAATAGCAGTGGGTGATGAAACTCCTAGGACACGGTGACACGACCAAATAGCAGTGGGAGGTGAATCTCTTGGCACACGGTGACACGACCAAATGGCAGTGGGTGATGAAACTCCTAGGACACGGTGACACGACCAAATAGCAGTGGGAGGTGAATCTCTTGGCACACGGTGACACGACCAAATGGAAGTGGGGGATGATTCCCCTGGCACACGATGACACGACCAAATGGCAGTAGGGGATGAAACTCCTAGGACACGGTAACACTACAAAATAGCTGTGGATAGCTACAATATTTAATGAAGAAACGATTGAGTGTTTTAGTGGAGTGATCAAGTTAGGTTGAAAAATAGATTTAGAAACTATTTTAAATTGATTTTGCAATGTGCTAAAAGGATATGGGCCTAGAATGGGTCTGTTTCCTTAATGAGGTCGCTACAATGACAGGTCGTTTTACCGCCGTTCAAGCTGGATGTAAGGAAATCAAACTCCTAAATATTTATCTCCGTTGTCATGCACTTTACTTAAAACTATATTTAGTAGATTCTTGTGCCTACCACAAAGATAATCCAAAAATATTTGATTTGGTCATATGGTGTTTTAAAAATTCTGTATGACAAACATGTCGGAAAAATGTAATAATTTATTTAAAATTACAAATGTGAAGTTTAGTTAACAAATACAATATAACTTCAGTAATAGTCGTTTCAGTTTGTATAACTGGAGAAATCGAAACTAGCATTTCTTTGTATGTTGGTTTTGATATGATATAAATAGAAATATATATATATATATATTTGTAGTTATGCAACACTGTTTTCTTGTATACACTTATCACTTTCACTTATGTACTTAAACAAGAATTTACTTGGTATTTATGCGAGCTATATATACATACATATATATATATATATATATATATATATATATATATATATATATATATATATATATATATATATATACATCCCGCTATCAATATGGCAGCATTTCATTTTGCAACCATATGGCAGCCACTTGAAAGAGTGGAGAATATATGTTTTTCGTGGTGTATAATTTATTTCTAATAAACATGATACTACTCCATGTACTTTAATTCAATAAAATCTTAAAAATACAAAATTGACTGAAGTACTATCAATACGGCAGCATTTCATTTAGGCATCAATATGGCAGCCAGTGTATATTTTCATTCAGTCTAATAACAATATGGCAGCCGGTGTGTATATTATTCCCACGCTACTAACGATACGAGAACCAACACTGTTGCCACTATGGTGCGACTATCTGGCTAGTCAAATGTTTAGACTCTAAGACACGTGTGTGTAATCACGGTAAAAACATAAACATTAGTATGTCCCTCCTTCATTTCAGCTGACCAGTTATTTACTCAACTAACATAAGTCCTGGTTGTTAGTTTTCATAAACGTGTACAACTATCGAAAGCTGACGGGGATACAAGTGTGTGCCTCTACAGGAGTAGCTAAAGGGTACAATAAATAGAGTAAAATATCAGAACCCAAAAAAAGCTAGGAATAAATTGTGGTGTTTTTAAGGATGCTGAGTCCACTACTGTGAACAAAACTAAACGGGGATGAACGGGTGGGGCTCTATCCCCGGATGGGGATAAATAGGTGATCCTCTATGGGAGAAGCAAATGATGAATTGGAGTATAAATGTGAGAAGGCAAAACAAAGGTAGAATATGATCAATCGTAGTGTTTTGGAGATAGCTGAGTCCAATACCGTCTTCCATATTAATCGGGAATGCACGGATGTGGCTCTACGGGGTAGAAAAGGGGTGAATTGGGGTACAATTGTCATAAGGAAAAAAACAATTGAAAATGATCATTCGGGTTGGTTTTAATGGTGCTGAGTCTTTCACCGTTATCAAACGTCAATGGGAATACACGGGTGACCCTCTATGGGAGTAACAAATAATAAATTGGGGTATAATTGTGAGAAAGCAAAAAAAAACTAGAAAATGATCAAACGTAGTGCTTTGGAGTTTGCTGAGTCCAATACCGCCTACAATATTAAACGGGAATGCTCGGTTGTTGCTCTACGAGAGTAGTAAAAATTGGTAAATTGGGGTAAAATTGTCAGAAGGCAAAAAAAAATTTAAAATGATCACTCGGGAGGTTTTGGAGTGTGCTGTGTCTTGTACCGTTATCGAACGTCAATGGAGATGCACTGGTGATCCTCTATGGGAGTAGCAAATGATGAATTGGGGTATAATTGTGAGAAAGCAAAAAAAAAGTAGAAAATTATCAAACGTAGTGCTTAGGAGTTTGCTGAGTCCAATACCGCCTACAATATTAAACGGGGATGCTCGGTTGTTGCTCTACGAGAGTAGGAAATTGGTAAATTGGGGTAAAATTTTCAGAAGGCAAAAAGATATATAAAATGATCACTCGGGAGGTTTTGTATTGTGCTGTGTCTTGTACTGTTATCGAACGTCAATGGGGATATACAGGTGATCCTCTATGGGAGTAGCAAATGATGAATTGGGGTATAATTGTGAGAAAGCAAAAAAAAGTAGAAAATTATCAAACGTAATGCTTTGGAGTTTGCTGAGTCCAATACCGCCTACAATATTAAACGGGGATGCTTGGTTGTTGCTCTACGAGAGTAGTAAAAAGTGGTAAATTGGGGTAAAATTGTCAGAAGGCAAAAAAAATTTTAAATGATCACTCGGGAGGTTTTGGAGTGTGCTGTGTCTTGTACCGTTATCGAACGTCAATGGAGATGCACTGGTGATCCTCTATGGGAGTAGCAAATGATTAATTGGGGCTATTTTGTGAGAAAGCAAAACACAAAAATTAGAAAATTATAAAACGTAGTGCTTTGGAGTTTGCTGAGTCCAATACCGCCTACAATATTAAACGGGGATGCTCGGTTGTTGCTCTACGAGAGTAGGAAATTGGTAAATTGGGGTAAAATTTTCAGAAGGCAAAAAAATATATAAAATTATCACTCGGGAGGTTTTGGAGTGTGCTGTGTCTTGTACTGTTATCGAACGTCAATGGGGATATACGGGTGATCCTCTATGGGAGTAGCAAATGATGAATTGGGGTATAATTGTGAGAAAGCAAAAAAAAAGTAGAAAATTATCAAACGTAGTGCCTTGGAGTTTGCTGAGTCCAATACCCCCTACAATATTAAACAGGGATGCTCGGTTGTTGCTCTACGAGAGTAGTAAAAAGTGGTAAATTGGGGTAAAATTGTCAGAAGGCAAAAAAAAATTTAAATGATCACTCGGGAGGTTTTGGAGTGTGCTGTGTCTTGTACCGTTATCGATCGGCAATGGAGTTGCACTGGTGATCCTCTATGGGAGTAGCAAATGATGAAATGGAGTATAATTGTGAGAAAGCAAAACAAAGCTAGAAAATGATCAATCGTAGTGTTTTGGAAGGTGGTTAGTCCAATACCGTCTTCAATATTAAACGGGGATACAAAGGTGTGCCTTTACGGGACTAGAAAAAGTAAGATTTGGGGTAACATTGGCAGAAGGCAAAGTAACAAGAAATGATGATCTCTCGGGTGTTTTTAATGTAGTTGTCTTTTACAGTTATCGAACGTCAATGGGGATGCACGGGTCATGCTCTATGCTAGTAGCAACTGGGGAATTAGGGTAAAAATTTCAGAAGGTAAAATAAAGGTAGAATATTATGACTTGTAAAGTGAAAGATTCAACCAAATAAGATTTTACTTTTGTATTTTTATCTTTTGGGTGGAATGAACTAGCTGAAGTAAACAGATACTATCATGAAGTAACTATCATGGTTCCTGTCACAAGATTAAAATTGATAATACTGAATGATGTGGTCATCCTTTCAGAGATCGAAAATAACCATTATACAAACACGTTCATGACGGGTTCGATCCCAGGCGCTAATTGGTCACATGTTACAATGTGAAATTTATACCGCCATTTATCCATCTACTTTTAACATACAACCACACGGGACGTCTCTTTACAATCAGTTTCGTTTCAGCTACAATAGTACATAGTTGTCTTAGAAATTGTCACATTTATTGTTACAATTCTATTATTTGTTGTTATTTTTAATATGAATTAACGAAATGAAACATAACAAATTTATTGTTTTTAATAAAAACAAATGTCCACTAATAAATTTAAACCCTCAATTTAAGTCATTTCTTTATTTAGGTTAGTATACACGGCACTGTCTTATAAAAGGTATTACTCTCTTTGACTTATGTTTGGAAAAAAAGGGAGACACTTGCTAATACTATGCCTTACGGGTCGCGTTCCTCGTGTCGGTTTCTTCCAGGTCATTGGAAAAAATTAAAATTAATAAATCCACCTCCGCTAGGTTGCTATTTTAAAATTTCCCCGCCCCATTGAAGGTGTTCAGTGCTCTGTCGAATTTTAGGAATAGTTCTCCAGTTCTGTCAGTAAACATAGTGTCAGAGTAACAAAAATACGGGAGTGCATGTAGACGATTGTATTGTGAATCAGCAGGTTAGGTGTAGATCGGTATCCATCGATCCTCTGGATTGATTACATGTTTTCAAAACCCTCAATAGATCTGCAACTAAATGAACGGTTTCATCTTTAACAATATTCAATCTAGATTTCCAGGCGTGTACTGCACGGGATAAAAGCCAAGTACGAATTCAACTTTTTTCTTCTGAAATTCTCATTTAATTATCAGTCTTAGAGTTAGTACACTAACTTCTCCTATATCCTTACTTCACGAAAGTACATTTATTCTCATTTAATTTATTTTATCTCATTGAGCTTTCTGCCACAATGTTTACATTCTATTTCTTGATTTCTTTCAACGATTTTGCAAAATTTTTAGACTAATACATCAAATTTTCTTCAACATTTCTTCTTCAGTGTATTAAAATAATGAAAATTTCAATTTTAAGTTTTTACTGCTTGTAAAAAAATAATAAAGGATAAGTAAAGGGTTGGCATAAAGTTTATTTATAGTTTTTAAGTTTTAAGTTTTTAAAGTTAGGCCTATAGTAGAAAAACAACAAATATTGTAACACCTTTACCTCAGGTAGGTAACCAGAAAAATCTACCTTTATTGTAGTGTAAATAAAAGAAGGCTTTTATTTGGTCGAATCCCATCTAATGTTAATTTCTTCTTCACGTAGGCCCATTGAACACGTCTATATTTTATAGGTTAAAACGATCACAAATTACCATTTTCGGATAAAAAAAATTAAACATTGAAATAATAGTATTTCTGTACTTACGACAGCCAAATGTAACAAAAAAACTGTTTTATTTTTCTGTGAGCATATGCTTTAAAAGGGCGCATAT
This sequence comes from Prosapia bicincta, assembly GCA_036971475.1. NCBI lineage: Eukaryota > Metazoa > Arthropoda > Insecta > Hemiptera > Cercopidae > Prosapia > Prosapia bicincta. Next base: position 31,756,788 of record JBAIZL010000002.1, read on the forward strand.
AGTATTCTAACAAGGAGTAAAATTTTCACGAAGATATGATAATTTAGTGCCAATACCAATCAGTATAAACATTTCACCAAGATAAGGGCAAAACATTTTAAGTATTTATTCAAGAATTCATGTATCATAGGTGGTTTTGTGCCAATAAAACTAGAGAGCAGTTCAGGTGGTTTAGACAATGGTAAATATACTTCTTTACTTCTAGATCTCTAAAGAATATAATATTATGTAAGGATATAGTTCTTCCCAATTTATATTGCATTGTAGCTAGGCATCAGGGTGAAAAACGATGTCGATAAGCAATGTAGTACATCTATTTTATTTATCCACAATATTTGATTTGACATAAAGTATTATAGGTACAATTGTGTTTGAGTAAAGACCTATTTTTTCTAAAAGTTCTTCTTTAATTACATTCATTAAATTTTCCGGGTAGTCGTTGTTGCCAGGTTAAAACATTTATTTCATTCCTCCCTTAGATATGTTCCTGAAGGTTGCCATTTCACCTTGATTGTGATGTTACTTTCATCTAGACACGTTGAATGCACCTGAAAATATATCTGATAAGATTTAAGTATATTTTAATCTTCTTCTTTAATTCTATCTTTAACCGCATCCCTCCTGGTATCTACAATTTGATTTATTATTATTATTATTATGGTAAAAAAATTTACAAATATTTTGGCGAATATAGCTGAGGAACCAGTCTTCAAAAACTAGCTGTAAAATAGCGTTATGCAGAGTGACAGAATGTAATTAGTCACTATGATGGTATTTCTTGTTAAAAAAACAAGACGTAAAAGATAATGACTGTTTTGTAGATTTTTTTTCACTTTAAAAAATCTCTCCGTTCTTCGGTCGACATGTTACATACATTTTTATAGTTAGTATCAGAATGATTTTAGTTGGTTCGGCTGTGTCTGATCTCAAGACAAAGTCTGCTAATACTCAATCACTTCTCAAAACTGTCTCTTGTTTATATATTTTACGAATCCTGCCACTAGCAATACCAGTTAATAAATAACTCCTAATTACAAACTTAATATTTCAATTTGAATATTCTCTATTCTTCGTTGATAGAAAATTACTTCAGTTAAGCAACCCTAACCAAGAGCTTATAAAACGTTTTGTAGTCAATCTTTAGACGTTGATAATCATAGATATTAAATATTTACTACCGATGATCACGGTAATTTTTTACAATACTTTAGATTTCCTGATAATCTCGTTTTATTTTTATGGTAGGCGAACAAAAAGACTATCTACGATCAAAACATTGGGCGTCCTGATAAAGATTACAACGGGCGGCGGCTTTTTTTTAGCTATAATTGCCGACACTTAGTATGGTATTCATATCGTATGGTATCCCCGCAAGCAAGAATCAGTACAGTAATCTTGAAGAGCCAAGCAACATTAATTTATGTATGTACTGTAATCAACAATGTTCTACATACGTATTTTGTGCATTCTTAATTATAGTATTAGGGTTCATTAGAACTCCTGTTTTTTTCTAGTGTACAGGAAGCTATTTCCGTGTAATCCAAGTTTTCGGTAATCCCACGGTGTCTCGGTCCCATCTACCTCGAATTATCCATGCACTACTGTATTTGTTTCCGTACCAATGATCACCGTACTTGAAACAGTTTTTCATGCAACTCTAAAGTGAGTGAAAATCCCATAGACATTAAAGTTACTCTTGGGACTAGAATATCGAGGATAAACATAATAGATTTATTACATTGCTTACCGAAAACGTTTTGATTCCTAGCTACACTGCAATATGCATTGGGAAGAACTATATCCTGACATATAATCTTCAGAGATATAGAAATAAAGAATTTTAAATATTTACCATTGCTTAAACCGCCTGATCTGCTCTCTAGTTTAATTAGCATATTAACACCTATGATACACGTATCCTTAAATAAGTACTTAAAATGTTTTGCCCTTATGGTCATAGAATGCGTGTATATATCCACGTGTTCTATCTTTGCTACAATATTTAAATTTTTCAAACTATTTTTGAGTATTTTGGATGAAAAAAAATATATATAATGTTATTATTGATAAAAATTATGTTGTATGGCCTATAAATAACGCTAGCTCTTTAATACCTTGGACATTCATTTGGAAGAGTTGAGATATTGTTGCCAAGTGTTTCATTAGAGTCATCGATGTAAGTACTTCAGGAATTTGTAAACATGCTATTTTAGCATGCTTTCGTGCACTTAATATGGCCTACGCCATATATTCACTAAACGTTAATACCAATGTATTCAATAAACATATTAATAAAATAAAACATAGACTACCAGCGGCTAAAGTCGAGTATAGAAACAAATGTTTCCGTCTTTATACGACCATTTTGACGTTGGGAGAATACCATAAATTTACGTTTACGCCGTATGTAAATGAGAGAAAGGGATGGAAAAGATAGAATGCAGAAAGTCAGTTTTTCGGGCCTTCGTCCACGAGAGTACTTGTGGAGTGCGAGCCTTTATCTTTGTTTTGCTTGGACCTATGTTTGTTTACACCAGACAGCCTGATATCGTAATATAAACTGACAACACTCGCACAGATGTCATTTAGATTCTTGTATACAATACAGAGATTAACGAAAGATGATTCAGTATTTATTAACTATTACTTCAACTACCGTCCTTCAATTTCTGTCACAATACTACTGCCGTTGTAGCTCACAGCCACGAAATGTCTAAGTGCGATTTATTGTGTGGTTTAACAATTTATCTTGCATTTACTTTATAAAAATTGCTTTTGAATATTCTGATTGCCTGTGACTAGTAGGGTAAAAGTAGTTTTATGAGATCAGTTATATTTTATTAACTAAGTGAAAACTGTAGTAAATAAATCCTACAGATTTTAGCGCAGTTTAGCTAAAAAGACTTATAATCGCAGGATAATTAACATACACTAATTATTTCTTGTTTTAACTTATATATACAAAAACTTATATATTCTTGTTCACACTTAACTTTATATACAAGATAACATTTGACACATTATAAGCTTTATTTATGGATACTGGCATTAGAAATAATAACTCAATTTTGACAGCAGTATTTACACAGCGGCTCAGAACATTCTGGACATATTGGCTGTACAAAGACATTTTACAAAGTGTAACTAGTCTTTCTATTTTTTGTTGCTGGACAAATTCTACATTGTTTATAACAATTTATCTATACAAATAGAAACAATTTGTAAATTTCTGGAGGTTTCAGTTTTTTGAAATCATCTTCATCGTCTGATGCACTTCGTTGAGATTCGGTATCATGATCGTTTGTTCAATTACTTCTTCACTCTGTTGCACAATTCCCCTATTCTCTTTTATGCCTTCTAAAACTTGGCCATTAGATACAGCACCTGAATCACTGTCTTCTTCGGATAACCCGTCGCTGATGGTCAGGCATGATGATGGTAGTTTAAGGTTTATCTTGAAATTTGTAGATATTGGCATAATAGGTTTTCCGGATATATAAGCCGATAAAGATAAGTCGATGAAATGATGTGGGTCAACAAATTCTCTTTGTCGTTTATTCTAAGTTGTATAAAGGTTGAAAAAATATAAGGTCTACTTATTTATATTTTTTTTTAATTTACTGTTATAGTAGAATTTTTTTCATTAACGGATGGTTGAAAAGTCATTCCGCTGCCCCCGCCAACGATACCATCCTTTTTAAAAGAACAAAAGAAAATAACACGAAAAGAGAGAAAATTAATTACCCGAAGAATAATGAAAAAACAAACATAAATGTTTAGATAGTTAAGTAGAATTGGAAAGAAAATATATAACAATTAGGTAGACAGAATACATTAAAAAAAAAAAAAAATTAAATAAAAAAATAATGTTTATAAAATTATCAATTTAGGACAAACGGTTATCTTTTTAAGTTGAATCTTTCACGCATACAGTCTTTAAAATTCTTAAAGCACATGAACAGGCTGCATAGAAACACTGCTCCAAGTTATAAAGATTAGTTTGACAGACATGACGTAAACAAACGTGCTAGAACTGCTATCGGAGTGCCGCCTGTTTATGTTTTCATATCACAAACATTGTAACGGACTAGGTTACTTGGGAATGAAAATATAAAGTTTTAAATTACATAGTTATACAATTTATTAATCAATGGCCAATTACAATAGAACAAAAGACAACAATGTGTCGAGTAATTTACTTTTAATTACTGCTAGTTATTCCATACATTTGAATTACTTATTGAACTTTTAAATTTATATATATATCGACAAGATAGTAACTTAATATTTTCAATTGAATTTTTAGAAGTGAATATTCAAAGGACAATTTCTACCGTTCATGTGTTAACCGTTTATCTTTTAAAATTCAACTTAGTTAACATTAAAATACATTTTCTTTATTACTATCTAAAACGTACCTGGTTGTGCACTAATAAAACACTTTAAAACATATTAAAGATTGCCCATGGCTTTTGGAATCACTAAACACTTAACACATCGCTCTTGCAAATCCGCGCACTTAAACAAAATTATATAAACATTTACTCGTTTGAAAAACATAAATTATCGCTTCTGACTTCTTCTTTTGTTGCGTTAATAAAATTCGGTACCGGCCTTGACGTCTTAAATTTTGAATACTGGAAGCTTACAAATTTCTAAATTATGTCCGAAAGTGCCATACGTCCGTCTCGTTCAAAGACTTTTGGAGAAGTGGGCCTTCTGAAGGGGCAAGCCAACGGAACTTTCCCACCCTCGATTATTATTTCGAATTTTTCGATTGGTGCATTGGATCTGGCGATATCAGACCATGCTTGCGTCACATGGGGTGATGTGGTAATTGGGCTAAGTTACTACTCGTACGATATTTTACATTTTTACCCGCTAGGGGCGCTACGAAACTTACCCTAGAATTACAATCGTACAAAGAGAACAAAAATTTTCTTTTATATTCAGACGATACAATTATTAAATAAAAATCAAATATATAAATGAATTTATATGTAACACCTTATTTTTAAGAGTGTTACAACATTTCTGTAAATAGTTGTAGCATGACGTCTGTCCAAGGCAAGGTCGCGAACCCGACTCTTTATGTAGGTTATGTTGCATAGTTGGAAACATGCCAATTTCGGGCGATTTATTGTCAATGGAATATATAAGCCAAATCACACCTTGGTAACCCCGTATATCTACGACGAATTTTGATGACAATGGACTAAGACCTTCGAAAATCTTCGAATGCGCATTTTTGGGCAATATTTTAGATTCTGGCAAGTTTTACCTCAATTCACCCACAGCGACACCCGCAGTACCTTCCCGGATTGTGCTTGACCAACTTCGGTGCTAGGATTAGACTCAGCATTATTAAAAACCCCGAGTGATCATTTTATAACGATCTCTTAGCCTCTGACCTTTTTACCCCAATTATCTCTTTGCTACTCCCGTAGAGCCCACACCCGTCCAGCCCTGGTGTCTTTCGATGACGGTATTGAATTCAGCATCCTCAAAAGCCCTAAGGCAGTTATTTATCTGAAAATTTCACCCCAATTTATCCCTTTGGTACTTGTGTAGAACCATAGCAGTACATGTCCGGCGACGGCATTCAATTCAGCCTCCTCAAAAACCTCCGAGTGGTAAATTTCAAGTAACTTTTTGACTTTTTTACCCCAAATCATCCCTTTGGTACTTACGTAGAGTCACATCCGGTCCATCCCCGGTGACTCTAGATAACGCAATTGAATTTAGCATCCTCAAAAACCCCCGAACCGTCATTATCCCGCAATTCTTAGGCATTTGACATTTTTACGCTAATTCAACCCCTTTGGTACATGGGTTTAGCCTCACAAGTACATCCCCGGCGACTTCCGATGACGGCTTTGAATTCAGCATCCTCGAAAACCCCCGAGCGGATATTTTTCAGCGATTCTTTGACCTCTGACATTCTCACCCCAATTCACCCCATTGGTACTCTCGTGGAACCACACCAATGCATTCCCGGTGACATTCGGTGACGGCATTGAATTCCACTTCATCAAAATTCCCCGAGTTGTTATTTTCTAGTAATTTTTTGACTTTTGACATTCTACCCCAAATCATCCCTTTGGCACTCACGTAGAGTATCATCTGTCCATCCCCGGTGACGTTCAATTTCGGAATTGAATTCAGCATCCTCAAAAACCCCCGAGTGGTTATGTTCCAGAGATTTTTTAACTTTTGACTTTTTCACCCCAATTCACACCTTTGGTACTCGCGTGGAACCACATCAGTGCACCCCCGGCGACTTTCGGGGACGACATTAATTTCCGCCTTACCAAAAACCCCCGACAGGATATTTTCTACTTATTTTGTGACCTTTGACTTTTCTACCCCAAATCATCCCTTTGGTACTTACGTAAAGTCACATCCGGTCCATCCCCGCTGACTCTAGATAACGCAATTGAATTTAGCATCCTCAAAAACCCCTAAACGGTCATTATCCCGCGATTCTTAGGCATCTGACATTTTTACCCTAGTTCAACCCCTTTGGTACATGGGTTTAGCCTCACCAGTACATCCCCGGTGACTTTCGATGACGGCATTGAATTCAGCATACTCAAAAACCCCCGAATGGTCACTTTCCAGCGATTTTTTGTCCAATTCAAATATATACATTACGTAGTACGATTGATATCTATGTGGATGCCAGCAATGTTGCCAAGTTTGTGGCTGCCATAATGTTAGGGAGTGGTTGAAATATACAGTAAATTTATATACAGGAGGCGACTATGCTGCCCCTGGCGGAAATGTTACGAACTTGTGATATACAAATCCCGTTCACTATGCTATCAATACGAGTACCGTTTGGTAATTACAAATTATTTTTTAAAAATTCAGAAAGACCATAGAACTTCCAAATACAGTATAGCTCCAATAAAACACATCTTTTTACACTTATTGACATGATTTTTATTTCGATTATTGTCAAAGGGTGTTACATAATCATGGATTACTATGTGGCAGCCGTATACGGCTGCCACAAGTACCCGGCTGCCAGTTTGAATGCAAAATGACCAATGTAAGGTCTCCGTATTGTTATCAGGCTGTATATATATATATATATATATATTTTTTTTTTTTTTTCCAATCTAAAATCTTGTTTATGATTAAACGTTGGAAAAGAATTTACGGATCCCACAAGAGAGCTTCGGTTCTCAATGTATTTATTTATTATTTTAAAATTATTTACTTCTTATTGGAAAGCAAATAAAGACATTGAGAAAAGAATTTCTCTCGAGAATTCGTCAGAGGCATTTCCAATATTTCAGGCAAATAAATAAATAAAATTAAAATATTACATTTAAAATAAAACTCTCCGATAAATTCTATACTGCTCGGCCGCTTCACCTTTGTCCTTTTGCTTACAGACGTCTGTGTCTAAGTTTGAGCTGATGTTTTTTGAACGTATTTAATTAAACTGTTTACAGGCCAAAAGTAAACACGAAAACAATTTGTTACTTTTTATAGGAAATTATTTTAAACCGAAATGTTTCTCGAGGGAGTTTCAACTCA
>JBAIZL010000002.1:31771835-32014335 GCA_036971475.1 Prosapia bicincta
GTTTTATTACCAGAAATTGAGATATTTTTTCTACTCAGTAGTTTTATATAAATAAGGTTTTATATCATTTTATATTTGTGGTAAATTATTAGAAAGCACTTTCAAAGACTAGTGACTAGATCTTTGACTACGAAATATAAATTTCAAATATAACGTTAATAAAAGCAATGCCTACGTCAGTGGACAAGTGGATTTAAATGTCAAAGCATCAGTTGATCAACTGTGTATGAAAGTAGCAGCAACGAGCAACGCTATAAAAACATAAACAAATAGGTTGTAAATTCAAGCATAACTCATGTGTTATTACTATTTTTATATGCGATAATATTTTCCAAGGGCAGCAAATAGGGAAGCGTAAAGCGGGGTTCTTCTTAGGGTTATACCCGTACTTTTTGTTCCGCTCTGGAATTAAAGTTGGAAAAGTTCCAGTAATAAAGTCGTTAGGGAGAGAGCTGTTTATATTTCCCGTATGATGAAAGGGCTGGAGAAAGTAATATTAACAAGTGTTCTGGGGATGATACAAGTGTTCTTAGCCACATATTAAGTTGCGCAATCCTAGTTGCCATGGCAACATTTAGTCCATGATTGGGTGAAATTGTTGACAAGCTTATGTAATGTTATAATTACATAAATACATTCTTTATATCCAACACTGTGAATCTTTGGTTACACAAATCCTTAAAGCAAGAGATTTACATAGATTACAATGCCTAGCTATGGTTATCTTTACGTATCCACTGGTTAGCCACATGGAGTAAACACAGGGATGGTTTTGAAGCAAATATATTAGTATAGTTGGTGAGTGAAACAATTTCGTTGGAATATTGTTTATTATTGTAACAACTTCAGACCCTCACTGTTTGCACAAAACTAATTGTTCACGACCCATAAGAATGATGGTCCTTGCTCTGTAACTAATGGGCTACGACAGCAGCGCTTCCTGCGGCCGTCAAGATAAACAGCATTACAAAGTGTACAACATTTATCAGTGCTAATAATACGTAATTTAAAAGAAACTAATTTCCGGTTATTTTTTAAAAATATGTATATTTATAACATCCGTTGAAAAAAAAACATTCTAAATTGATAATGATGCAACAATAAATATAACCTATGTGTTCAAACAGCTGTTTTACAACATAACCCATAACAGAAATCAGCTTTTGTATGACACCATATGATATCACTTAATTTAAGCTAAAATAGTTGTATACAGCCCATATATACAACTATATTGATGTGTTGAATCATCAGGATTATATCTTAACGCCATGTACTGTTGCTCCATCAACTTTCTGCCTAATTAGAAGGTATTGTCACTGGGAAAGGAGACAAATGAGTGGAACTGTCTCTAATTATTGCCGCATTGTGTTGCTCTCTAGAATTCATTAACTTCATAACTCTGTTTTCCTTGAAGTGTTGCACGCTTTATTCAGTTTTGCAAATTCACTAAAAGTTCCTTTAACCAGTATTAAACAATACAAAAAAAATAATATTTAAATTTTTTGCAAACTGTAGAGTTTTATTACCAGAAATGGAGATATTTCTTCTACTCAGTAATTTTATATAAATAAGGTTTTATATCATTTTATATTTGTGGTAAATTATTAGAAAGCACTTTCAAAGACTAGTGACTAGATCGTTGCCTACGAAATATAAATTTCAAATATAACCTTACTAATAGCACCCCTACGACAGTAAAAAAGGAGACGTCATTTTAATGTCAAAGCATCAGCTGATCAAAGACTCTCTATGAAAGTATCCGCAACGATCATAAACACAGATAAATAGGTTGTAAATTAAAGCTTGTTATTACTATTTTTATACTATCTGAGATATTATTTTTCAATGGAAGCTAATAGGGAAGCGTAAAGCGTATAGGGACGTTCTTCTTAGAGTTGTAGAAGTACTCATTTCCGCTCTGGAATTAAAGTTGGAAAAGTTCCAGTAATAAAGTCGTAACGGAGAGCGCAGTTCATATTTTCCGCATGATGAAAGAACTGGAGAAGGTAAAATTAACAGTGCAATGATATAAGTGTTCTTAGCTGTATAACACGTTCAATCCAACTTGCCATGGCAATATCTATTCCATGATTGGCTAAAATTTGTGACTAGCCTATGTAATGCTATAATTACATAAATGCATTCGGCTTCTTTATATCCAATACTGTGAATCTTCGGTCACACAAGTCCTTAAAGCAAGACATATACATAGATTACAATGCCTAGGTATAGTTATCTTTACTTATCCACTGGTTAGCCACGTGGGGTAAATACAGCGGCGGACTTAAAGGGAAAGTGAGAGTGTAGTTCGTGAGCTAGACGTATTTTTAATTAGCACATTATTAATTATTGTAATATATTAAGACTGCCACTGTTGCACAAAACGAACTGCCCACGACCCGTCAGGGAGATGGTCCTTGCTTTGTAATTAATGGGCCCAGACAGCAGCGCTTCCTGCGGCCGTCAAGATAAACAGTATTAAAAAGTTTACAACATCCTTCATTACTAAGAGAAATTAAAAAAGCGGGTAATTTTTTTAAACAATATTTTATGGTCACGCGATGAGAGTTAGATGAAGAAAAAGAAACATATTAAGTCGTTAACGTACTATAAACATTAAAGCATAACATACGTGTTGAAACAGCTGTTCCACAACACAACCTATAACCGAATATTAGCTGTTGTATGAAACAATATACTATCACCTAATTTAACCTATAATATTTGTATATCGTACTTACATATGTAACGCCAACGCTATAATCGTCCAACGCTATAATGTGTTGGAACGTTACAATTTCAGAAACACGCCTACTCCAAGATTTTCCTCGTACAACTTTTCAATTCAGTCGAGTCAATAGAAGTATCCACTTTAAAAACGCCACCTAAAATAATTAATTAACAAGATTTAAAAAATATATAATTAGAACAGGTGATATCTATTTAATACAAGTTGCACAGCCTCAGTTGAGTTTATCTATAACTCGAGGTAGTTGGATATGTGCGTCTTTAGAAACTTGTTCCCATCATTCAACTGTTATAGAGTTTGTGTGGATCTGGTAAACGCAGGCTCTCGATTCGGATAGATTAAACTCCATACAAAGCCGTTATAGGTAGACGTCAACAACCCTTACCCCACCACAAAATTTAATTTTAAATCTTTCCAAGCATTACTCGAACATTAGTGATAACAATTATTTTACAAGTAATTTCTACCCTCCTAATCGATACTGAGTATCGAGCCTAGCTAAACATTCTAAACCGGGTGAGCTTTGTAAAAATATTTCACCTGAAATTAAAACTGATAAAGCTACAAAATGTTTAAATACATTAAAAATCAAAATAATAATAAATAGCACTTATAAACTTGTAACATTTCAACTCCTATGTAACAGAAATATATAAATACAATACTTTGTGCCTAAAAACATTAAACGTTTCTAAAAAATATTAAGATTGAATATAAGAAATCTATATGTACTATATTAAAATGAATAAAAATAACATATGTTTATTGGAAATGTTTATAACACTTTGTTACGGTTTAAACATAAAACTAGTAAACAATAATTTTAAAACAAGTAGAATAATAAAAAATTGTTTAATATCAATTGCTAGTTAGATTAACAAAGAAAAAATTCAACTATTATAAGAAAGAAAATTTATTTATTTAATTAAATTAAATAATTACAAATAATAAAAATATCGTGGCATTATAATGTGCGTTAAAACAGCTGTTCTTCCACATAACCTACAAAATAAAATCGATTATTTAATGATATCATATATTACCACTTATAAGTAAAATGTGACGAAATAGCTGTATTTCATTTCTCGGCACTTTTGCGAACCGTTCTACCCCACATTAGACTAAAATTAATTTATTAAAGTTATTCAGTAGAATATTATACAGTATGAAAAATCTGTTTTAACATCAAGTGTTATCCCCTAGAAGTTAAATGTATTTGAACTTGAGTGGATGATTAAAAATTATTTTATTAACGATTGAAAATTTGAACAAGGTATAAGTTGGGAGATTGTAAGCTAACAGAAGGAAATGAAAAACAGGCTTAAATGAAATACAATATAATAGTAATATAAAGTAGTAATTGAGGAAATACCATATTGTTTGTTTGTACTACACAACACAATTAAAATCAACTGTCACAATAAAATGTCTGTTACAACTAAAATCCCTTGATTCAGAAAAATGGGATTTTAAATGTGCAGTTATAAGTACCTTAAGATTTTTTATCTTTACGTTCCATAGTCGACCAAATATACTCGTACATGGTAAATGTTTAATACACTTTATTTAGATTACAAATAATAAAACCTCTAAAACCACAAAAAACATTTAATTTTCCATTCCACTAGTTATCAGTACAATGAATCTCAGATATATTATTTCTACTTACAACCAAAAGTTCCAATATGTTTCACGTGTTGCTTGAATAAAGTATATATATTTTAAAAGAAAACTACAGGAGTTATTCTTGAATTAATCTCTTCTGAAGATGGTTGCTTTATAATCGAAATGTACATCAGGACATAAATTGAACGTTTGTTTATTTATAATAAAAAATTACACCATAATTGTTGTAGTTTGTTTTACTTAGAGTTGAAATTTGTGAAATATTTGTAAAGAGTTTTACTGTAACTATATTACGTTTAGACACGTTACGTGAGTTTGGCAAAGTCAAATTTAATGCTAAAAATAGGGTGTTTTTTTCAAACTATTATTTTACACTGGAAAAGCGTAGAGTAAAAGCATAAAGCTAACGAGAAAAATGTTTAGAAAACTAAATTCCAGAGAATTTATTTAGAAACAAGTTAAACCTACCTGTCGGGTATGTATGTAGGTATATATATACTTGGCACAGTTGCTTGTGTTGTTGGCCATTGTGTTTGTCAGTTTCTGCGATTTGCGAGAAACTTATTGATATCATGAGGCCCTCTATAAGAGTTTCTTTAACAAACAAAAATACTTAGAACTGTTACAAACTTATACATTCATAATGAAATGTAAAAACGATATATGAGAGGTAAAACAGAAAACAAGAAATAGAAGGTAGCAGATAAAAACTAATAAATGGTGAGCCTAGAGATATGATATGAGACTTTGGTTTCATGACGGCAGATTTATGGCAAAATAACACCGTAGCCTGACTTGGAGGAAAGAGAGAGTATTAAACATAAGTGGAATTTATGGCAAAAAGTATATAGGCGTCATTTATAATAGTTAAATATAGAGACGTAATACCATGTCCTCGCTCGATAGGTTCAGCAACGTTACTGGAAGTAAACGTCCACTGAAGTGATACGCTGGAGCGAATTAAATAAAAGTTATAGTACAGAGCAATAGTACACTTGGATGTACGTTAGTGTGTGAAAGTGTGTCTGTGTGTGTGCGCGTCGCGCTCGTGTGTGTGTGTATGTGTGTGTGTGTGTGTTTGTGTGTGCGTGTGCGTTTGTATGTGTGTTTGTGTGTGTGTGAGCGCGCGCGCGCGTAACGTGCCTGCATGCCTGTGTGTGTGTGTGTGTGTGTGTGTGTGTGTGTGTGTGTATGTTTGTGTGTGTGTGTGTGTGTGTGTGTGTGTGTGTGTAGGTGTATTCGTTTGTTTATATGTGTGCGCGCGGACGTAAGTGTAATTGATTGTGCATGCGCCGTGTGTGCGTGTGCGCGCTTGAGTAATATAACTATTGCTCAAGCCTCATCGCAAGATTTAATCAGATTAATTAGCCACTCTAATTTCGAGGCATGAAAGAGGGAAAGGGCTCATTAGATGTAATATCCCTAATGTAATTAGAAAGGAAAGCATTACAGTGGCCATTACGAACAAATTGCAGCGTAGACGGACAAAGGCGTTCTCTTTCCTTTATCCTGTGCGCCAGTAGGCCAGTAGCATAGGGGAAACGAGTCTTGAGTCTTTTTCTATTGAGGTTTATGATTGATTTTATTTTACCTTATTTAATAGGTGTGTACATAGCAGAAACTATAAATATTTATAAAAACACTTCAGCCTATTTTACTCTCTACGTCGTTGGAAATTTAATATGTGATACTACCATTACCGCGAGTCAGGAAACAATATAACAAAACGTCCCAGATCTGTTACTAGTAATATACCTTGGCTATGATGATGACCATTTCATCGAGACCAATGTTTGTTATGAAAGATTTACTGCCAAATAATAACACAGCACCTCACAAGCTACGTCCTCAAATTACGTTTAGTGGAAACGTTCCAGAATCTATTGAAAGGCCTATTGCTAATCTACAGAAAACGAGCTGTCACTAGGAAAGAATTAAAGAGGGATTAGTAAAGAGTAGAGAATGGGTAAGGAAATGTTAAAATGGTGTTACAAATGATGTATATATAGGTTAATTGTGTTGATTAAATGTAAATGTTAGGGTTGAGGTGAGGTATAGCTTGAGTGGTTTCAAGTCATCTTAGCCTTTTTATCTATTATAATTCACTGTAAAGTCCGTTTATATTAGGATAGTTTAAAAAGGAATAAGTAAGAAGTAAGGATTCAAGAAGAATGATTGCAACAGGTTACTTGTGTGTTCATGGAAAAGTTGGGATTGGGTGGGGTCTGGTCTAAGTATGATGTAGCCATCTAAGACCTTTCTCTACTGTAATGCACTATAAAGTGCAATAAACTATGATTAAAATATATTGAGGATCAATAAGATTGAATTGAGTATCACATTGAGTGTTGGTAAATGTAAAAGGACGTGTATTAAATAATATGTAAATGTTTAGTGTAAAATAAAAAAGAAACAATAAATTATTTACAATCTTGAAGTTCCTGATGTATGTTCGTCGATAAATTTCAATTTACATTCAGTTCACATTTTTCATCAGATCCTGCTTACAAGGAAAATATATCAAAGGTTCTGCTTGGGTGTAAAATTTCCAGTATCTAATACAAAGTACTTTAGCCAGAGCTGCAGCAATAACTTGGATGCATTGTCGACGCCAGAGTCATAATATCAGGTTAATCTTTGTTATACTTGCAGTGGAATTTTATTGAAAATTTAAATATTTTATTTGAAATGAAATTTATTTTCCTTTCTTTATAAATTTCGTTCCCTTTGACTTGTCAAGCCAAAAAAAAGTACTGAATAGAGGGGTTTTCCATAGTGGACTCGTTCACTTATTTCTGCAAATGGTACGCTGTGACTTCATATCTTGGCTTATTCTAATGACGTCATTGTAATTAGGAATTGAAAAAATTAGTAAGGTATTTACGATTTTATTGCTGATAATAACGGCCGTTGATACCATTCAAGAATTTTAGTATGAGAGATAAAATACAAACTTTGTGCAACGGTAATGAATGTTTCGTCACAACCAGTGCTACGTCACAACCTGTGCTACGTCACAACCTGTGCTACGTCACAACCGGTGCTACGTCACAACCTGTTTTACGTCACAACCGGTGCTACATCACAACCTGTGCTGCGACACAACCGGTTCTACGTCACAAAGAATAGTACACTTTTAAGGCATGTATGAACAGCTGTTTATTAAAGTTCTAAGACGACCAGTGAATACGACTGTTATCGCCTATTAAGTGTAGACTAGGATTAAAGTTAGGTAGGATAAAAAATAGCTCAGGAGAAGATGTAGGGTTAACCCTCCCCCTTTAAAAAGTGTGGATCACGTATTTGAAGTAAATTTCTATTGGGGTCAGATGTGTGAGTGAAGTGGTAATTTTGTTTAAAACTGGGAACGTTTAGACAGCTGGTTCGCCATCTTCATTTGTCCTGCAACACATATATTAGTCAAGAGTATGTAAATTAATAATATAGCAATATAATATTTTAAAAAAACACAAATAACGTCCTCTTATACATTATATCTTGAGGGAGTAAAAGTTTTGCAATATAAAAATAAAATTATTCGAAAGAGAGTTAGTCCAAATACTTTTTTTTTCAATTAACTGTCAATAAATAATACTGTTTTACAAAAACAAAAACAAAAACATATTTTAATCACTCAAGAAAAAAATGAAAATAATTAAATGTTTACGTCAAGTACGTTTTATTTAATAATGTGCATTTACTTACAAATTGAGTAATTAAAAAATATATCAGGGGTTATACTTGGGTGTAAACCTGCAAGAATGTATTACACAGTACTTTAGCCAGAGCTGCAACAATAACTAGCATGCATTGTTGACGCCATCATAACGTCAAGCTAATCTTTGATAAACTTACAATGGGATTTTATTGAAAGTTCAAGTTTATATTTGAAATGAAATTTACTTTCCCTTCTTTATTAATGTTGTTCCCTTCGACTCGACAAGGTAAAAAGTACTAAATAGAGGCTTTATTCATAGCGTGCTCGAACATTTTAGTCTGCAAATCGTAATCTTTGACGTCATACCTTAGTTAATTCTAATGAAGTCATTGTAGTTGGGAAGAGCAAAAATTAGGAAGGCATTTACCATTTTATTACTAATAATAACGGCCGTTGATAATATTAAAGAATTTTAGTAGGGTTATGAAATACTAACGCGGTGTAACTGTAGTAAAGTCAGTAGTGAATTTCACGTCACTACCGGCGCTACGCACAACCGGTGCTACGTCACAAAGAATAGTACACTTTTAAAGCATGTATATATATGTACAATATTGTGTTTGTTGTATATGTTTGTATGTGCGTGTGTATAATGTTTAGTATTATATTATATTATTACTATAAATACTGTATATATATGCATATATAGAATTATTATATACCGAAATACTGTACCTAGTGCAACAATCTAAATACATGGTACGCAATTGCTCTTGAAAACTATATTCAGCGTTTATTTATCTCTGATGTAGGAAAAAATCCACTATCCGTGGAATAATTACTTGCAAAGGGCGCAGAGGGAGGATAGCTGGATGAGTAAATGTTCGGAGAGACCAATAACATTAAATCTTACACATAGTTACGGGTGAGCACAGTGACTGCCGTGGGTGTCGCTGCACCTCCAATCAAAAGTCTCTAAGGAGGTGCCTAGCTGTTACAGCTCCTTGTAAGAAGAAGAGCAAGTATTATATACAAACTTTTTTAAAGTCAATCCTAACTTAGGTCAACAAAGACATTTTTTATTTTATTTTCTCGTATTAATAAATTGCAATTAATATAAAGTAACATAGCCTATGCGTTAAAACATTATTATTGTACCCCATAACCTATAATATACAGCTGTTTAATGAAATCATATGTTATCACTTATTTTAGGCAATGAGAAGAAATAACTATATTGCATACCTTGCCCCTTTGTGATAGGTTTTTCTTCCTAATATAACTAAAATAATTAGTTATTAAATATAATTAATTAAATATGAAAAAACTGTTTCAACACAAAGGGTCGTTTACTATAAATTAACCTGAAGATGAGTGGATGAATAAAAAGTATTTTAATGTAAATTTAAATAAGTTGTATATAGGGAGAGTGTGAAATAATAGAAGGGATTTAAAACGAACTTGATAACAGAGTTATCCGTAGCGAATTTAAAGTGAATATAGCAAGGAGTAGAGATAACGTTTTATAAATATAAAACTTGTAAGTATTAAATACACATTTAGTTTATTGAGAAAGATAAAGTATAAATTCTTTACGAATTTTAAGATTCTGAAGGTCCCTTGTCAATAAATTTCAATTTGAATTTAAAGCACATTTCCCATCAGATCTTTTTTACAAGGATAATATATCAAAGCATATCGCTTGTAAAGGTCGATGTAATTTACAATTAGTATCACTGATGCGATTTTATTAGACCCTGTGTTTTGAAGGGGTTATTATTAAGATAGTATTAATGTTAAGATATTTGGAATAATTTCTAAACAGTAGACAGTATAATAGCAAGTGGTGCTATTACATGGCTTCAAACACAAATAGCACAACTGCTACCATTGGTCGTAGTGACCACCATATTGCTTATATAGTGTTTTCTTCTAGATTTGTTACAAACGTTGAATACAAAATAGACTGGATAAAACATAAACACATTGTAAATTATGTTCAAATTTTTGGAAACGTTTGGGAGACATGAAACTGGTATTTATAGCAATAATTTCAATGTATATCGAACTGTTTCTGTAAAATTCATCTTTTACATTATATCGGGAGAACATTATTAAAAATATTAGTTTTACTATTTGTCTCATATTTTATCTTAAAAATAGTGTGTAGTGGCATTACTGAATTAACGACAATAATGTGGTACTTTACACCTACATATTCTACAAATTTCTTTACTGTCAAGGTCAAACGTACGAGTCAAGGTCAAACGTACAAACATTGTCATACAAACTATCCTCAAGCATTACCTGTTTCGGTTTTCAATTATTAATAATATACTTTTTAATCATTCACTGTAGTTTAAAATCTTTTTTGTAAAACTTGTAATGGATGACAGTTGACATAATACAGTTTTTTTCCAAAAATTAATTCATTTAATTTTAGTTTTATATGGAAGAAAATGCTTTTACAAAAGGGGCAAGGTATGCAATATAGTTACACCGACACATATTCCTTAAAAATAAGTGATAACTAAATCTTAAAAAAAAACTACTTTTATTTTATAGGCTATGTGGTTGAGCAGACGTTTCAACAGATATACTATAACACTATTTTATATTACTTGTAATTATTTAATGAAAAGTAATTGAAATGAAATTTTCTTTTTTGATCTCACATGGAATTGGCTTTATAAATGATTAAATTAGAAATAACGTTGTAACGAGCTTTAAGGTTTGTGTTAGTTGAATGTACTCATTTCAGAGTAGAAATGGGATGGTCTCGAAGGACTGCCCGCAGGGTGGAGTGTTATCCCCTTTGCTGTGGAGCCTAGTCGTGGACGGCCTACTAAGGACACTCAGTGGAATGGGTGTCAAGGTGGTAGGATATGCGGATGACATAGTTATCCTTGTTAGGGGACCATTTGAAGAGGTCCTCAAAGACCTGCTTCAAGAGGCACTCAAGGTAACAGAAGCATGGTTCAGGGAGAATGCACTATGCATTCAAGGAGAGAAATCTGTGGCACTCATCTTCACTAGGCGACATAAAACTAAATCGCTGGAGATGATGGAAGTTGGTAATACTAAAATAAGCTACGTTGAGAGTGCTAAATATCTGGGAGTTATTCTGGATAGGAAGCTACTCTGGCGTGAGCATTTGGAGCATATAAGTGCAAAAAAGCCATAGCTACGTTCTGGCAATGCAGAGGAGCAATAGGCACGAGATGGGGTTTGGGTCCACGTCAAATGAACTGGATTTATTCCGCCATTGTGGTGCCGAGGTTCGTCTTTGCCTCTATCGTCTGGTGGGACAGGGCACAGAAAGAAACAAGTAAAAGAATGCTGAACCGCGCGTAGGGGCTCTTCCTTAGAGGCATAACTGCTACAAGGAGAAGCACACCATGTGCGGCCATGGGGTTATGTTGGGTTTTCCATCCTTGAGTCTTCAAATTAGGATGAAAACTGCATACCGGCTAAGCTGTACTGGGCAGTGGAAGACAAGTAGCAAACTTCATAAACAGCTATTTGGGGATTCACTGAAGGAGCTCTGGATAGAACCTCAGGATACTGTCTCTTAAAAGGGAAAAAGGAAACTACAAAATCCTTATTCCTGCAAGAGAGGCATGGGCGGAGTATAGACCCAGACATGGTGAAATCTGGTTCACCGATGGGTCCAAGATGAAGGAAGGAGTCGGAGCAGGATTTAGTGGACCGAGACACCAAGACAGATTTTGTCATCGCCTGGAGGACTACAACTCTGTCTTCCAGGGGGAGGTGCTCGCGATCAAACTATGTGCTGAGGAAATAATAGGGTCTGGCAGGAGGGGAAAGACCATCTGGATTGCTCGGACAGTCATGCAGCTCTGAAGGCTTTAGGTAAGGCTAGTACCAGCTCTAGGTTGGTGGCTGAGACTATGGCATCTTTAGCAGAGCTGAGTAAACATAATTCACTCAACCTAACCTGGATTCCAGGACATTCTGGCTAGATAGGGAATGAGAGAACTGACGCCTTAACAAAACAAGGGTGTATAACCCAAGGACCGTTGCTGAGGGCAGTGGGCATGCCGCCTCGGGAGGGGCGCAAGAGGATCACGGCACATATAGACAGGTTGTGCAGGGAAGAATGGAATGTAACCTTGGGGTGTAACAAATCCAAGGTACTGTGGGGTTACTCAGGAGATGTGTGGGGCAAAGAACTACTCTCCTTAAGTAGACATCAACTCAGAGCTACTGTAGAGCTGGTTACAGGCCATGGGAATCTGAGGGGGTTTCAATACAAAATTGGAAAATCTAGGTCCCCTGTATGCAAGAGATGCGACGAGGACCAAGAGGAAAGCCCAATCCACGTACTCTGTGAGTGTCCTGCTTTGGGAGCTGCAAGGAGAAAGTGGTTTGGCTGGCAGGTATGTACACCAGAGGATATCAGAAGATCTAGCATCAGGTGGGTACTTGATTTCTGCAAAGAGGAAGGTATCCACTAAGCTAGTCCTGTGGTAGGGATGGGAAGAGAGTACAAAGGGTACAGCTAAGTGCTCTACACCGATAAGGTCCCTCCGAGTTTTAGTAATAATAATAATAATAATAATAATAGTTGAATGTAAAACGCTATTGATTGTAGTAGGAATATAGTATGATATAGTTAGGGATAAAACACACCACCCCGTAGAGGATGGAGGGAGAGTTAACTTGTGCAGGGCCACTTACTTGAAGTAAATCTTCTCTCTGTCGGGATCGTAGAGAGATGTAGCTTTTACGTCTTCTTGCACAAAGGAATATAGGGACAGATTGGTGGATATAAGTGGGATTAAGCAGAGGACATGATACTAGGTGGTTCTAGGAACAAGGAAAAATGACATCATGGCGTTGGCCTGCTCATCCTGAGACGGTGAAAGTTTTCTGATTGCCTTCCGACGTAATCATGTATAATATCATACCTAAGTAAAAATAAAAGTAATATTCCTTTGAAGAGGATTGCATAAAAAAGGGTTTATAATGATTATTACAGACACGAACTATTTTATAATAACTAATTAATAATTGCAATATAATTGCAATATATATATACTATTAAAATGTAGTAGATAAAGCATGTTAATAGGTAATAAATTAAGCTTATTTGATGCTAAATATGTGTTTATAGTATCAATAAATTAGAAATATACGAAATATTCGCATTTACTTTATGATTCGTTACATAACATTGTATTATAAACAGCTAAATACCATGGTTTCTTGTTGAAAGGTTTGGACACGTTCGGGCGACATCGCACTGCTTCGAAAAGCGAAATATTACTGAAGAAAAATTAGTAAAGTAATATCGAAATATTCTGTGTAATATAGTTTTTATATTATATAAAGACTTAGTTTTTCTGTTAGGTACATAATGTACGTTAAATATTAATATGTATTGGCAGCCCTGTTGTAGTGACAAGAATATGCCTAGCGCAGGTAGCTAGCTAGGCATCTACATTTTCAATATTGTTTTCTCTCCATGGTTTAACACGACATGTATTTAAACTGAAGTTATGGTGGAATAATTATATTATAGTTTACAGCAACTGTTGGCAACACTTCTGATGTTAATACAGTTTTTTCAAATATTTCTTTAATAATTAAATTATAAACTTTTAGGGGGCCTATATCGGATATGAACTGAGGATCTTCAAGTTCGTAACCTAACGTTTTGGCACTGAGCCAACTTTTTAATTTCTAGAAAAACACTTCTCAAAGATAAATATGAATAATTATTTTGGCCCCAATTGTTTTTCGTCAAAACCTCCATTACACAACCTAAAATTGCTGCCATGGTTACCACACATTATCATAAATAATGCTCTAGAGTAGGAAATAAATGAAAAAAATAAAATAAACAAACAAACTGGATTAACGGTGTAGAACCTTGCTTCACAAATAGACAATGCGAAAGGAAAACTAAAAGAAAATACAACACAATGCAAGAAACGAAAACAAAGAAAGCGTATAAAAAGTAACAAACAAAACTAATATCCCAGTACCATACATAGGAGGGAAAATTTAAAATTGCAAGGAAATTCGCTTTCTATTTTTTATTACTTTCGCTTTCTATTAAAAAAAAACTAAAATGAAATTTGTCTTTGTTGATTTAAGTAGGATTTGATTTTACAAATATTTTTGTTATATTTCTTGGTCTATAAAATCCAACATGTACAAGGAAAATGAGCACAAACGTAAAATAATCCTATAGAAACCAATATAAGGTTAGTAATGTTTAGACATTTATTGTATATTTTAATGTCCTATGTCAGGTTGTTTCAACTTTCTTTAAAATAACTGATTTTGAATTTATATAAGCGTGTGTATTTTCACTTGACATTTTTTGTAATCATGTTGGAGAAAATATCCACTTAGGACAATCAACTTTAGGTAATCTTTCATCGTAGGTTGAAATATACAGGTCAAAGATTTCCTGTTGCTTGTTGATTTTAATCAAAATGAAAATAAAACAAACAATTTATGGAACATAGAAAAGGTGATGGTAAATAATGACTGTTGACAGTTTATTTGTTGTCTTTACTACGCTTTGCACTACTAAATTTGACCAGATATATAGTAAGATTTTGTATTATGTATTCTTTTTCAATGTTAGTGGTCGTGTAATCCTATATAAATTTAAAATATTCCTATAGTGGATGTGTAATCGGTTTAAAAAAAGTGTACAGTAGAAAAGTAAAATATCCCAACAATGGGAAACGTAGGGTAAAATATTTATTGATAATAATACTATAACTTGATCACTGTTTTTTTTTGTTTTAACAGATCCAAGTAAATACCTTCAGTCTCTATCTTGTCATACATAAGCTGGAGCGCGACTTCGAAGGGCAAGCATAGGCAGGGGGAAGGGTAGAGGATGCAAAAGATCGTTCCACAG
Organism: Prosapia bicincta; assembly: GCA_036971475.1. Lineage (NCBI taxonomy): Eukaryota > Metazoa > Arthropoda > Insecta > Hemiptera > Cercopidae > Prosapia > Prosapia bicincta. Next base: position 31,786,776 of record JBAIZL010000002.1, read on the forward strand.
ACATTATATGAGGTATAGTATTTATATTACAATAATGTAGACTTGCCAAGGCCGAAAACCACTATAAATAATTTTTTATTTAATTTGTCATATTAACCTGATCATTTACTTAATGTTTATAACAAACTTACTTATATCAGTTTTCTAAACGACCGCAGCGCCTGTAATTACTTAGCGATGACCTTTGATGCAACACGCACTACAAAAACCAATGTTTTTTGAATAGGGCTATTTTTTTTACTATAGATCAATCTCGTGTCATCTTACAAGTGAACAGTTGAAGTTCTCAGCAAGTTAGTAGGCTATATTCGATGATTATACACGTACTTACCGTTAAGAATCACGTAATTATATTACTTATGGTACACATACTATCTTACTACTAATGTACAACGCAGGAGGTAACTTGATCTATGAGTAATTAAACAGCTACTGTGTGTATCATGAGCTATAACATAATACAATCCTATTAGCTATATTTCTTGTTAAAAAGGATATCGAATTCAAACATTATTGAAACATAATCTCCAAATAACGATTACGTTAAAACGAAAATATTTGTAGACACTAAAGGTCATTTGTTACATTCGAACGTTATCTCCACAATATTTCCTAATCTCCTGATTCTCATAGACGTTAATGTGATTAACTAAATCGTGATATCTATTTATCTTTCTAAACGAAACACGTGGGATAATAAGATTAAATAACAACAAACTTATTTAAAAGTTGCTTGTTTTAATCATCTTGATTAGGCTTTCAACCTAACTTAGTGAATACGTAATACCTTGATTGGTGATGGGTTTTTAAACAATCGTTCTTTTTACGAAGCAAGTAGAGGATTTGCCTCAAAAAACGAACGATTGCTTCGAACTACGTCAGTTAATAAGTTCTCAAGTATTCATTTATTTCACTATTACTTAATTAAAATTAATTTTACTATAATCGCATTGACTCCGTTAACAAGCATTGATGCCACGGTTGGGGCTGACGTGGGGGGTAACGGGCTGTAGAGCCCCACCCAAGAGCTTAAGAAAGAAGTACAAGCGATATTTCCCATAATACAATTGGGCAACAGTAGGTAGATTTAACTTTGCTTTACGTTTTGCATAACAATGGCGGAAGTGAAATATTCACAAGTCTATAGCCTTAATGTGTAAAGATAGACTTTCCCAGCTTGAAGCTTTATATGGGAAACTCGTGGCGTCCATATTTCAAAAAATAATCTCTCCCTCGTGCGTCGTAATAAAGGACTTTTTCCCGGAAGAAATAAACACTGGGATGAAAAATATTTTCCACGTCATTATTCACGTGCAAAAAGTTGAAAAACTTTGTTTGTGTAAAATCGAGGCTACGCAACTTTTGAAACACGGAAGCGTAAATAAATCCACTTCCATGTGTTTATTTTTTCAAGTAATTCCCCCCCACACTCATCTGTAAATTTGCCTGTAATATTTTTAATTCACAGCCACTGCTATTTGTATAATTTTCTATGTATATTTCACTACCATTGTCAACTGTATATTTGTCCACGTATTTTCATTTCACTAACAATGCCGTCTGTTAATTTACCTAATGCGTTTTTATTTCACTACCACTGCCATCTCTGTATTTGTCAACGTATTTTTATCTCATGATCACTACTATCTCTATATTTGTCCACTTATTTTCATTTTAATCCGTCTGTCATTTTTATATCTGTGCGCAAAATTTTATTTCACTGCCACTGCCTTCTGAATATTTTTTCACGTATTTTATATTTTACTACCACTGCGATCTATATAAGTGCGCTTATTGTTATTCCTTGCCACTGCCTTCCGTATATTTTATCAAGTGTTTTATATTTTACTACCACTGTTATCTCTATAATTGTCCATGTATTTTCATTTTACTTTATATCTCTTCATAACTTTAATCAATAGATAAATCAGTTTCTTATTTTTTTTAATCCAGCTTACTTAATTACTTTATTACACAATACGTAGTAATAGTTGAAAAATAGAAACTGTTACAATTACATATATATGGTAAGTTATAATTTTGTTTTAATAATTGTAACGCTTCTTATTTAAATCGTTCGTTGTTTTCTTTCAATTTAAATTTATTTAATACTTATAAACTAAACACGCAGCTCGTGGTCTTGAAGTTCCATCCGTTCGTTGCTTAACTATTGGCCTATAACCACAATCACTTCTCGACGATTTATTTTACTTATTAACAATTCGAAGGTTACTACTAAACAACCACTCTCCGACGAATCAATTAATATTCCTTTTTTTTAATAATCCGACGTACTGATTTCTTTATAACTTTGCTATCAACGCGCAAGTTTGCTACTCGACGATGTACTTACTATAGTTACACGAACAGGAGGTAACTTGACCGAAGTCTGCTTTCATCGAACGCTCCTGGATGACTCTGGTTTCGTTTTTCCTACCAAATACATTTTTGAACCTCTGTTCCCTTCTCTCTCAGTTTAAACCAATCACATTTCATAAATTTAACGTATATTTTTAAAATTCAACGTCTTTTTACAACTGACATCCTTTTAACGGTACCAAGTTTTTTTCTCTAGTTTTTTGAGCGCCCTTTGCTCTTTATACTGACAAAGTTTTTTGAGAATTTAAGGTACAATAAAGTAATAATACCACCAGTTTGCCCTTTGTACATTGTACTCTTAATGTTACAAAACTTATTTTATAGTTCTCTTTAGAGTCTTTGTTCCCATATTGTTATAATATATATCTCAGAATATTTAATATCAGAGTTATTTTCTTTGTATAAACATGTTAAGATATCGATGAGCTTCACAAACTTCTCATCAGAGAGTGCTTACATGATTATAAACGTTGCTAACTACACGGCCGATGATTGTCCTTATCTTGTTTTACCCGGGAGATCCAGGGTTATCCGTCACGTGACTTAAACTTCATTTGAACGGTTCTTGTAAAGTAATTTTTTCATGTAAATTTACTTATTTTAATATGTTGAAAACAAGAGACATTTTGGCATTGATATGATGCGCTTGAATCTATAAATGGACAACACAGCCCAGAAAATTTCACAACGTTTTATATCTAGACTATTGTCCAATATTTTTCATATACAACATGTACTAGTTATTTATTACAATAAATACTTTAAATATGTTAAATAAATTTTACAACAGTAAAATATTCTAAGAAAATCTAAAACTAAAGTTATCTTGAAAGTTTAAAACATTTTGTCTTGTTACTTTTTTATTTTTAACTATAAAATAAATAAGTCTTCACTAAAATTCGAATTACAAATTGTTAACATTATGAAGTCACATGCCTGGAATGTGTTTAAGAGCTTTACTTTGTATCCAATAGTACAACGAATACAACAAATTCTAACATCGAATTTGTTAGAAATAAATGAAATTTTAGATTTTGAGGTGGTTGGAGCTAAAATTGGACAACATACGATGGAGACTAATAATATAAATTAGGTCCTAAAAAAACCAGATTTTAAAAATTTGTTTTTATACCAACATAAAACGAAGGAATTCAACTAAAATATTTTTTAATTGTGTTAGTTTATTGAACTTATGAAATTAGCATAACTACATTTATAAGAATCTGACTTTAAAGAGTGCTTTTTGCGAAATCTATGACTGCCAATTACTCAATTTCTTAAAAATTAAGGATGAGCTCTGGCTGTAACCACTACGATTAATAATAATCTGTGTCTTAAAGTGAAAAAAACTGCTCAGCAATTTTGCAACAGTTTTAAAATATAAATTCCATCCTCTAGCCCATAATATATAATTATTATATTTTATATTGTAAATGAACCTTTAATTTTATTTTCAAAAAAATTAAAAAAGATAGACTAAATAAAAGAATTAAAATTATCTTAAGCAGTAAAGGAAATAATTTCCCCTTCAGATATCCTAAAAACATTAGGGCATAATTAAATATTTTGAGATTTACCCCAAAATGATTTTAAAGTAGGGTTCCTACAATATGCTTTGAGGTGACTGATTCCATATCCTCGCAGCAAAGAATAACTTGTGCTGCCTCAGCGCTGTTCTAAAGCAAACAAACTTAGATAACATTCTTGCCTGTGTAGGAAGATAGCAAGTATATAGTGCATAACCTGCCACTAGCATAACGCTTACACTATATTAAATATACAGTGACTGCACTCGGTGAGATTCTATCTGAGGCAGTGCAGATGCATTCTGAAAACTTTAAAGTTTTACAGAATATGTTCTTTACCAAATCATAAATGTTTTGTATTGAAATAATATTTATTTTACTTTTCGATTGTGGTTTTCTATACATTGTAAAAATTTAATTGAATATAACTTATAATTATACAGTAAAGGCTAGATTAGATCTGCAATAAACAAGTTGGAGTTTTATTACAAACTACTGTACTATAAGTAACAGAGAAGTGGAACTTTTATTACAAAAATACTGTGTTGAGATCAGTAACAAAAAGTTGGACTTTTACTTCAAATTACTGTCTGTCTTAGATTTATGTCGAATGAAGACGGTCTAAGACAGAAAGTGAGAAAGAGACAAGTAAAGAGAGAGAGAGAGACAGAATAAGACCTGCGATAACCAAAACCAATGTTTTTCAATGTGACCAACGTTACGCTTCAACTGTCCATTACTAACCCGGATTCGACCCCAGACACCCATTATCCCAAGCCAGGTCGACTCGGTGAATACCCATTCCCGTCGAGAGGATTCGGCTTATCAAGGTACTAGAAACCAGATCCAGGACAGTGAGATTATTAGTGTAATAAAAGTTTTAACATTAAATGCGCTTACAGTCATGTTATAAAACTCGATTGGTATTCCAGAATCCTTCCCAGGAAAGTAAAAAAATTCTGAGGGATTTTTGTGGTTTTGGGTTATTAGTGCTTTGAAATAAAAGATATTTGAAAGCCTATCCTGGTTGTTGTAGTTTCATGTAAGCAATGAAACCTCTTTGGCATACATATAAATGAAAACAGTTGCCATTATCAGAAGGTATCATTTGTTTGCTTTTATTTTTAAAGTTTTCATTTAAAAAAGTAACATTTAAGCTTCATTTTACTATTTTAATACTTAAAAACCGGTTTGTGGAAAATTAAATAAGATCAAATAACATTGTAGGGTACGAACAATGTTTGAATTATGGGTAGAGAATAATCAAAAATATGGCAAAAAAAGGAGAAAATATTTTCTATAAGACAGAAACCTCTTTCTGCCCGGGAAGTTGCAATTACTTAGCTAATTTGGGGCAGTTAAAATTGATATTTTATTATTACTATTTAATGTCATTAATATTTACCGAAAAATTACAGAGTTAAATGAGACTAGAATCTGTTTCTGTTTTATTCAGGTGTGCAAACTCTCATAGAAGACTGAATACGCAAGTTCACCTCAGGGCAAAAGAGTTTTTGTCAGACAATACTTACATCGCCCCTGACCTTCTCTCCCGTCATAGAAACATTAAGGGGCGATTGAGGTGTTTTCTGTCTCTTGCAAGTTGTTATAAATGTCTTCAAACTTTGGAAAGAACAAATGTGGAAACAAATTTCAACCCTGATCTTGTTGTTGCAGAAAGGAATGTCCATAATTCATCTCAGAAATTATTTTACTTCTGCCATAATTCACAAAATAGTAATGAATGCTTTAAAAACAGCTCTTATTTTATGGTTTTTAAACTTTGTTCGTAGCTGTAATGATTTCTATGTTTATGTGGAATTAGATATTTCAGAGATAATGGAAAACTACTTATTTCTCAATAAATTATCATCTCTTGTTCTCCTGCTAATTCCTATTCTAAAAACATATATAAGCATATATTTAAAAATAATACAACTTCGCCCGTAAATATATCAAACTATATATACCATTAGCACATGCCCTACCACATACATCCCAGTCAGGAATTTTCGTAAATTGTTTCCTAAAATAACTTTTTTTTATTACTAAAAAAATGCAGAATGTAAATTACTTTACCTTGGTGTTCACAGTTTTGTAAATAAGGTAAGCATTTTCGTTTTTCTCCTAATGATTGTAAAAAATATGTTTTATAAAGATATCCTCTGGTACCTTCTCAAATACTCAAACAATTATTACTTTTTAGTTACTTTTACTATTTGGTTGTGATAATGTATATTGTTATTATTACTAGTTTAGTTCATATTCTAGGCGCTCTGTCATAAAACGTGAAATTAAAATTTAATAAAATATCAAGGTGTTCGTACTGTTTTATTAATTATTTATGTTTCTATAAAATAAGAATTTTCAAACCTAATGTAAATCACGTATTACTCGAATATTTGATGAAATGTGGCCCCAATTATTATATCTTATTCATTTATCAATTCTGAATGTATCAATGTACGTAATAATATCTTAAAAAATATCACTAATCTTTTCCAGAACATATCAAACCATATACCATTAGCATATACCTTACCACACACACCAGTCAAAAATTTTCGTCAACTGTTTGTGAGACGAAAGTTTTTATTTATTACGTCACATGACGTATGTTGGAATGTAGTTCACTTGATGTCCAGAGTTTTTAAAATATTCTTCAAGAAAATCTTATATCTGGGACACCTTTACATCATAGTTGTAATAATGTATATACACATTTAAACTGTTTTAATATTTAGTTTATTTTCTAAGCCCGGTTTGGTAAAATATCGAAGTAATATTTAAAAATTGATAAAAGTGGTAAATTGTAAGATTTAATATTAATAACGTAGTAAATTAATAAAGACTTTTTAGGCGATGTTAAGACCTTATCAAATTCTCAATGGCTTACATTATCAGATAAAAATTTATTTCATAGCCTGATTTCTCACTGTGAAACGTTTACACTCTGTCTGTACGTGATCGACAGAATACTAAATGATGCTGAAAATGACGATGCCTATAACTCGAGTACAAATGGGATTCACCCATGAGACAGCCCGAAAACACCCATTATATTTTAGTTTAGGGTAACGTTGCAACAGGGGATTTTATTGGGAAAATTGTAGTTTTGGTGATTCGGTAAAACATTACATCGTATCTTACAATTTTTAGATACAATTGAAGATACAAATTCAAGAACAATTTATTGAATCATACAATTCAAAGCTTTTCTTTGGTAAACAATACCAACATCATCAGGAATAACGAGGAATGTTATTCCTGATAAAAATGACATTCATTGTTATTCTTGATGATGTTGGTAGTGATTGGGAACGAAAAGCGTTGAATTGTATGATTCAATAAATTATTCTTGTATTCATACCTTCTGTTATTTTTTCATTAATGCGCGATACAAATTAATACATATTATATATATATATATATATATATATATATATTAAATATGGTGATATATTTTCTTGTAATATAGTTAATAAATTAAAAATATTTCAAAAAAAATAATACTTTTAATGAATATATTTATTCAAAGTTTTTCACCGATAAAATAGTACCAGCATTTTCAGGAAAATAATTATCTAATCTAATCTAATCTAATAATTAGATAATTATTTTCCTGAAGATTCTGGTACTATTTTATCGGCGAAAAGGTTTGAATAAATATATTCATTGAAAGTATTCTTGTTTTTGAAATATTTTTAATTTATTAAATATATATATATATATATATATATATATATATATATATATATATATATATAATATATGTATTAAATATGGTGATATGTTTTCTTGTAATATAGTTAATAAATTAAAAATATTTCAAAAACAAGAATACTTTTAATGAATATATATTATCGGTGAAAAGCTTTGAATAAATATATTCATTAAAAATATTCTTGTTTTTGAAATATTTTTTATTTATGATATATATATATATATATATATATATATTTGGAATAAATATTTAATTCATCCATTTTATCAGGTGTTAGAAACATAGAAACATAATGTACCATTTTGTTGCTCTTTCTGCTTGGGCAGAGGGCGCTACGTTTTTCCTTCTCCACTTAATCATAAATAAGCTCTTAGACAAGTGAATTTGTTAAGTTTAGATTAAAAAGTAGACTTTGATTAGATATAGGTTTTTAAATTGAAATAAATTTTCCCATAGGTTTATGCTTGAAGAAGTCACATTTTAGTTGATCCGTGTATTGAAGCCGGGTATATGCTACTAGTTAAACACCTTCAACTCAGAAAAAAATACTACCTTCAGACGATGAAAATACAACAAATACACCTTTTGAAGTTTACATAAAGAGCAATACAGTTTATATTCGATTAATGGGGAAATAAATAAGTATGATATATATATTATATATATATATATATATCATTGCAAAATATAAGGGCAATAAAAATATCTTTTCAATATCGCTACCGCTTAGCGATCGGACCTCAATATATCAGCTGTAAAAGCCCAAAGTTCAGTACAATACATTAAAAGGATAAGAGTTTTTATCTCTGAGATATTTTATTTTTCAAGGGAGCATCTAAAATTCATTGAAATGGTTTCTGCCTTTTGTAAGGCTGTCATAAATAGCTTTGACCTTGGGAACACGAAATTTGAGTAACACATTCCGCCCACAGTTGTTTTTGCGCGGAGTTAGAAAACTCTCTACATCAGTTACAACTTATAAGTATTACATTCATTTTAAGTTCATTTTCAAAAGTTTACAATCTTAACAACGCATGTTTAGCTAAAGTTAAATAATATACAGTTAGAATATTAAAAATAAGTTTAAAATGTTTGGCGTTAATGTTCGACACTTCCTATATTGTGTGTGTGTGTGTGTGTGTGTGTGTGTGTGTGTGTGACAGTATTGCAACCAACCCCCCATCGGCGCTAACACACACTCTCCCGCGCACATCGCACACGCACCTGCCTACTGTTTAATATGCACCTAAACGCATGCAATGACACGGCGACCTGACGTTGTTCTTAAAAATCCCCTAATGTTGATTAATAGTGTGAGGGCTATATCGTCATATCTGTCAGTATTTTGTCAGCTGAAAAGACATATATTCAATAACAATCCTCACATACATTATATCTTACCATGTGCTATTATTAACAAGTGGTCCAGGTTGGCCTGTGCTAAATATGATCCTGCTTAGTTTTAACTTTTTATAGGCTCCTCTGTTACACTTAAGCAGCATCTGTCAGTGGTACATGCCCCTGGACTCTGATTTAAAAACCAACTATCTTTTGATATAGCTTAAATATTTAAAATAATTTACTTTCATGAGGAACTCTCCTGTTGTAACATTAGGCTTTATTTTATTGAGTTTACTGTATTATGAATTTAACCATATTTGATATTTAACTTTGCAACATTTAATTTAATAGTTGGGAAAAAATTTAAGTTTTTATTTATTTATTAACACAGGATATATTTAATAAATTAGAAGATATTGTACATTAATTTTAATGGTACAATATAACAACAAAATGTAACATAAATTTTCAGTTATTGGTTTCTCCGACTTTTATCAATATGCAAACAATATTTAGCCTTACAAATTTAATTAAATAAAATGTTTTCACATATATTTGATTTATATGATAAATTTCGTATTTATTTCTTGAAAAATAAGTTAGGATTTTATTTTGAATTTCACAGTATATCTCATTTTGATTCTTTCCATAAATTTTGAATCTGGAATTAATTTAGCAAAATTATTTACAACTTATTACATGAATTTATTTATAATATTTAATATTCTAAATTATTCAAACGTTCAAATTTAACTTAGTTCACAGTTATATTTAACTACTTTACACAGTTCAAATATGACATATTAGATATTAGAAAAATGTTTTACTTTTTTCAATATTATTCAACAAGCTTAATAAGAGTGAAGATATTGATTATTTCGTTATTAATAAAAGTTTATCTTAGTTATTTCTAAAACGTTGATTAAAATTATAACTTATAAATTTGACATTAAAAAAATTACTTGCCCAAGTCGTCACTTCCTGTCATCCCTGGTTCTTGGTCCTTGGATCTTGTTGAGGGGGGATCTTTTCTCTCCCTGGATCCTTTCGAATTCTAGGACAGCGACACCCTGGCCAGTTGTAGCGATTGAGTTACATTTTACGGGAAATGGAAGTACTGATTGCCGAATCCCGCTTTATAACTGGCGTTATAAGAATTACGATAGAAAAGCTCCTGTAGGCAACATCTGGCTCGTCGCCTGTTTTCCTTGCTGTAAACCGGCATAGCTTCATTCGGCACCTCTTGAAAATTATTTATTTTTGACTTCCAACAACGCCGTGCGTTACCGTTTATATTCCTGCTCGTAACGTCCCACTCCAGCCACTGGGTTATATGATTTTATTTGGCCTGTCTTCTTGTCGAAGTCTGTCACTAGGTGGCTTGATTTAACTTGCCTGAAGACCCCTTATCGTACTTTTAATTTCTAAATGTCCGTTTTATTAAGTTTCGCTCTAATTATTGTCTTAATAATATTTTATGGTTTATTATTGCACTATTTAGTTTTTTACACTTTGCTCGTTATTTAGAAATGCCAATGGTGACTGTAGGTGGTCTGGTTTAATAGTTAGTACTTTTTAGTTATTTTATTTCACTTAATTGTCGGCACTGCACTCCCGGTTGGTCAATTTTTTTCACTAATTACAATTTTTTATTACTACAATAATATATTGACCTTTTAACTCTGTAATTTTATGCTTTGCTTTACTTAAATTTTAATATAAACATTTTAACATATTGTATGTACAATTTTCTTTGTGAATTTCAAATAAATACAAAATATTAATTTCTATAGATTGCACAGGCAATCTGTCCGTTGCGGTGCGTGTATGCGCGTGTGTGCATATGTGTCTACAAGGGATATATATATATATATATATAAATATCGCAATATGTTTTCTTGTGTATTAATAAAGAACAAAAGTCAAAATACAAATACAAGAATTCAAATATAATTCTTGTATTTGTATTTTGACTTTTGTTCTTTCTATATATATATATATATATATATATATATATATATATATATATATATATATATATATATATGTATGCATATATATATATATATATATATATATATATCTCCCTTATCTTGTTAATTTACCGTGGATACATTTACTTACAATCTGATATGCCTCGCCTGAAGCTAAGGGCATTGTTCTTGCTAATGAAGTGTCAAGTAAACTCGGCGCGCTGACATACTTTACTAAGTCTTGATCGGCTTTGGAGGAGTTTGCTGTTCAAAGACGCCCTCCTCGTGAGTGACATTCTGAAAAAGCTGCAGTTGTCAGCTGAATCAAAAGACCTGTCTATTTAAATTTCAAGCAAACTTAGACTCGGTCTCTATAAATATCTACATCAAACCAAACCTACTAGAAAAATACTTTATTAATACATATAAACACGATTTGTTAAAAAAAAACAATATTTGAAAATTGGTTCTCAATAAACACAATGATTTTCGGAGACTAACAGTTTTTGTATGTGCAAAAGCTTAATGACCCTCCAACGTATATGGTGCAGCTGTTTATATTTGATAAACACTGTCGTGAAATTTGTTTTCCTGATGCCCTATCATACAAATATCATATATATATATATATATATATATATATATATATATATATATATATATATATATATATATATATATTAAATATGGTGATATGTTTTCTTGTATATATAGATAATAAATTTAAAATATTTCAAACACAAGAATACTTTTAATGAATATATTTATTCAAAGCTTTTCGCCGATAATTTTGTAAAAGTATTTTATTAGATAATTATTTTTCCTGAAGATGCTGATACTTTTTTATCGGCATCTTTTTTATCCTCTATAAGTTTAAAAAAATGTATTTGAATTCGAATGGTTAAAAAACCATATATATATATATATATATATATATATATATATATATATATATATATATATATATATATATATATACCTAACTTTTGTCTATTATTGGTTTTATTTGCATCATCATTTGCTCATTATTTAATTGTTTTAAATATTAAATTAATAATTGCTAGTGTTTAACATATATTACACTTTAAAACCCTTATTAATTTGATATTTTTTATTTCTTGAAATTAGTTTTTCTTATTAATGCAATGAATTACAAACAAATTTGTTTTGTTCAAATCTAGTTACATAGAATGATTAGCAAAGCATAAAGGTATTTATTTATACCCTTCTTCTATTTTTTATCTATAAAACGTATGTAGCAATTTTTACATTATATACTAGACTATATATTTCATTTTTCTACTGGATTAATAATGATATTTAATATATTTGTAATTTTAGTCTTTGTTCTATGTATATTATTACAACCACAATTATTATTATAATTAAATTATTATTACCCTAAAAGTTATTTTCTTTTATTTTATATTTATCATGTTATTAAGTTATTCTTAAGTTCTTTTTTATATAAAAAAAACAAAAACCAATAAGTGAAAGTGCACAAATAAAATCAAGAATATATATAGGCCTATATATAAATAAATAAATATATATATATATATATCACTTTCACTATATGTACTTAAACAAGAATCTTACTTGGTATTTATGCGAGTTAACAGATTGGTCGTATCACCATCATCGGTCATCACAGATAGGGGGTTGTAGTAGACTGCAAGCTGTGTTGAATTCCCGTTGTCACGAGGTGTGGTGTAAAGTTATGTTATATTTTCGGATTCACTGCACTGTGCGAGTCTTTTAAGTTTGTCTTTGGGCTAATTTTGTCTATTGGGTTGAATAATTTATCGTTTTTTAATTTTATTTGTATATTTGTATTTTATTATTTGTTATGATATTATTTTTATATTTATGAATTTGTAGTTTTTCCGAGATTGTCATTTTGAGGCCTTTTTGTACCTTTTTTGATAGGTGTACGTTTTTTTAATGTGGGGAATGTGAGTTTGTTTTTAATGGCGTTTTAATGGTAGCTAAGTTTGAGAATACAAGAAAACAGTGTTGCAAAGCTACAAATATATATATATATATATATATATATATATATATATATTTATTTATTTAACTTGGAAACACTGTTGTCTTGTATTCACTAATCACTTACACTTTAATTTACTGAAACAAGAATATACTTGGTATGTTTTCTAGTGACGTTCTAAAACTATCGATTACTTGCTCTCATTTTCGATCTCATTTTGAGACTCAGTGTAAAATTTAAAGTGTTACATTAAAGATTGAATTGAAACAAAAATTCAATTTACTTTAGACTACCTTTTCTTTGAAAAGCAAGAAATAACAAATAACTATGTATTGTTTATATTTAATACCGATTACATTTCTAAGATTGGATCTCCATGTTTGCCTTCTTCCGCTCCTTCTATATGGCATACCATTAGCAACAAGAATCTCAGGCTGGCTTGCTAGCGTAAAATGAGGTAGCCTATATCTTATCCGATACCTCCTATATTTTTTAAATTTTCGCTTTACCTTCAAGATAAATTTATTTCAAATTTATAAAGTTAAGCCACAATTTCGGAATAGTAACTAATTTTAAGTTTTTTAAAATTGCTTGTTTTTGGTTGTTTTTTAAATTTACTACCACTATAAAATTAAACACTTATACAGATATGTAAGTAACTATTGCGTAATTAAGTGAGTACTTTGGTGCTTACTTGCTGAAGCGTTTCGAAACATTCGTTGCATTTACGAACCTGACACTATACGTAACACTAAGTAACGCAATAACTACTTACAGTTTAGTCAGTGAGTTCAAGATGATTACAAGGAACTTCAATCTTTTTGAGTCAGTTTCAAAAATGCGTCGTAAAGTATATTGCTACACACCGCCGTAGGAGAGTTACATAGTTATTGTCCACCAAAATAGACTTTATAATGTCCCTCCGTCCCACCTCCTTAAAAGGAATTTTGATAGATAACCCTCCTCGGACCAACGATGGTGTGCATACTTATAATATATATATATATATATATATATATATATATATATATATATAAGTTACGTTTTATATTAAGCAAGAAAGGTTTTTAAAAATGATTTTTATTTTTAACAAACCTTTGAATTTAATAAACAATTAATTTAGAAAACTGTTACATAAATTTTTACTTAATAAAACAATACAATTGATATGCACTCAATCGGAGTGGAAAACGTCTGTGCGATACAGAGGCGACTTACACACTGCCGGGGCTCTGTTCTCACACCTATATAATACTAAAGCTGCGTAAGCAGGAATCTTCCTAGCACGCATTTAATTATGAAATGTTCACATAAAATGTTTATATAACTCCTCCATCCCTAAAGAAAACTTCGGGGGTTGGCGAAGTTTCGGCATCGGTTGAGGTCCTCTTCATCTTCTTGATGAGGGTGAAGTATATAAGCTGCTGAATAGGCCTCCATAAAGGGCAATTTTCGGCATGGGTTGAAGTCCTCTTCACTGGAGAAAGTCACCAGGCAAAGGTTGATTTCCAAGATCCAGTTAAATAGGTTGTCTGCGATTTCCAACGCAGTATCCTCGTAGTTTGTAGGCGTTATTGTTTTTGATGATGGGCATTTTACAGTCTAATTTTCTGTTCATTATAATTCAACTGAGCAAAAGTATTTGGAATTGATTAATACAATTTATAATGAGTCTTTTCTATCATAGGATAGATACAAAATGTTTATAACATATACAATTGTTATCAGAATCTAATTTTTGTTCTACAAAATTTACATTGATTACAATAAAGTTTTATATAATTTTTCATAATTTTTACCATCATTTACATTCAACTTGCCTGTTATAGATTTGATAAGGATTCTAGTCAGTTTATAAGAATTCTTTTTGTTTTGTTATCTCTTTAAGAGTATAGTTTCTAATTTTCTTCAATTACATTTCTTTTTGTGATTAACATATTTCAAATAATTAACAATATTTATTACCATAATTAGTTACATATCATTTAATTAATTACAAAAGTTTGTAACGCATACAATTAATAAAAACAATGTTGTTTAAAAGTTTAATAAAGTTTCTTGCATAGAACTAGTGGACAAAGGTATGGTAGGGATTTTAATTTGATTGTGTCGAATATGAACAAGAAGGATTTTGGTCATTAATTACATTTTTTATCTTCTTAGGCCTTTTAATTTTCGACAAATGTATTTTGTCTTTTGTGTTATGATGTCTAGGCTTTATTTTTCCAGTTTTTCTTTCTTTATCTATCGAAGCTATTTCTTCCTTGCTATATCTGTTTTTAGTTTTGCTTTGCTTCTGAACTGATTTTATATAAACTTCAGATGGTATTTCTGGAAGTGGTTCTTTGTTTACATTCCTTTTTTCTAAAACTTTTTCTTTAATTCTTTGATTGCTATCCCTAATGTTTTCGTAAAGTATTTTTGTTTTTTCTTTATGATTTAAAACGTAGTCATTTACAATTTGTTTTTCTAAATCTATATCTAATAAAGAGTTTGAATTTATGTGTCCAAATAAGACTTCGCACGGCGTTTTTTGTGACTGAATGAATGCTATTGTTATAGGCAATTATAGCATATTTTACTTTCTTAATTATACTGTCTTTTTTAAATTCGATTTGATTATTTAACAGCCTTATGTGTTCTATTAAGGTGGAATGAAATCTTTCACATAATCCGTTTGATTGGGGGTTTTGTGTACTGATAAAATGGATTTTGATTTTATGCAGGTCTAATATCTCCTTCACAATCCTGTTATTAAACTCCGTTCCATTGTCTGAGATAATAACTGTTGGTACGCAGAACTGCGCAAAGTAATCTAATAGCTTGTCTGCAATCTCTGTAGCTTGAGAGCTTCCCAAGCGATAAGCTTGAGCATACTTTGTGAAACTGTCGACAATGCTGATAAACGCATTCTTTTCTAAAGAGATAGTGTCGATGTGAATTATCTGGAAAGGCCTTGAAGCTGTAGGCGTCAAGTTCATCTCTAATTGTAAGGGCATTCTGTCATATTTGGTTCTTTGACATATGTCACACTGATTTATGAAATTTTGGATTAGTGATTTTAAATTAGGCCAATAATATCTTCGCTTAATTTGTTCGTATGTTTCTTGTATCCCTCGGTGATTGGTTTTGCTGACATGATAATTACTTATCGTTTCTAAGGTATCTTCTTCCGAAGTTAGGTCTAAGAGTTTGTTATTGCACTTAACCAAATTTAGTTCAGTTTGTTTGAAATTTTTGGCTACGCATGATGCAAATTTCTCGTAAAAATCGTCTTCAAAATATAGATTATATTTTATTTTGGGTACCAAATATGATTTTACAAAGTTAACTATGTCTTCTTTAAAGTTATTTTCTGATATTTCGACCATTAAACGAATTTTTGAAGTTCCGAATAGTTTTATAATTTTTACTTTCTTTGGTTCGTATTTTACTAGTGACAAAAATATTTGATTTCTCCCAAAGTTTACAGGTTCGTCGGAAATTGGTATTTCAATTTGGGTGTTCCCTTCGAAGTTGGAATGCACGGTTTGACTGTCACTTTCTTGATCGTACTCTAAGTTGGCATTATCTGTTGCGTCGAGTTGTACGACCATAGACTCGTTATCTTCATTTAATTCCGGGAAGAAACGTTGGATTAATCCAGCTGGAGATAAATCAAGGTCTGGTTCTACAGTGTGTTGGGTGTTTGTTGACCTTTTATTAGTAATGTTCAATTGTATTCTAGACAAGGCATCGGCGTTTTGGTTTAATTTGCCCTTTTTGTATCTTATGTCATAATCATATTCCTCTAATTTTAATCTCCATCTTAAAAGCTTGGAATTTGGTTCTTTAACTGAAAATAACCATTGTAAAGGTTTATGGTCTGTATAAATTTTAAACTTTCTTCCAAATAAATAAGGCCTAAAGTGTTTAGTGGCCCATACGATTGCTAGTAATTCCTTTTCAATCGCGGAGTAATTAGTTTCGCTGTCATTTAAAGTTCTGCTGGCATACGCTATAGGAAGGTCCTTCCCATTATTGTCCTGGCTTAAAATTGCTCCTAGTGCAAAATTACTAGCGTCTGTTGTTAGAGTAAACTCCTTTTCAAAATCTGGGTATTGCAGAAGGGGCTCATTAGTCAGTATATTTTTACATGTTTCAAAACATTCAATGAAGTCTGGATTTTCTATATTTATTTTTGCATTTTTCTTTAAACAGTTAGTAAACGGTTTTGTTATCTTGGCGAAGTTTTTAATAAATTTTCGATAATAGCCTATTAGTCCTAAAAATCCTTTAATTTGTTTGGTGGTTTTGGGTATTGGATAGTTTTTGATTGCCAAAATCTTTGCTGGGTTAGGTTTTACGCCTTCCGGTGTAACAACATGCCCTAGATACGCTACTTCTTTTCTTAAAAATTCTGTTTTATCCAGCTGTACTTTAAAGTTGGCTTTGCGTAATCTGTCGAATACTTCTTTAAGTCTTTGTATATGTTCTTGGAGGCTAGTGGAGTAAATTATAATATCGTCTAAATAAACTAAACATGTTTCATTTTGGATTCCTCTCAGAATGTTATTCATAATTCTTTGAAATGTAGGGGGGCTATTCTTTAGTCCAAAAGGCATTCTTAAAAATTCATAGTGTCCCGTTTCTGTTGAAAACGCTGTTTTTTCTATGCTATTTTTATCCATTTCTACTTGGTGAAATCCTGAGGCTAAATCTAAAGTTGTAAAATACTGAGATCGTCCTAATTTATCTAATATGTCGGTAATGTTTGGCAAGGGAAATTTATCGTCAATTGTTTTCTTGTTTAATCCTCTAAAATCTATTACTAATCGAAATTTTCTTTTGCCAGAAGCGTCTTGTTTTTTGGGTACAATCCAGACAGGAGAGTTCCATGGAGAATTTGAAGGTCTAATAATTCCTTGTTCAAGCATGTCCTCAGTTTGTTTATTAATTTCGTTCTTATAAATCTCTGGATATCTATAATTTCTGGAGTATACGGGAATTTCATCAGTAGTCCTAATAACATGTTTTATTTGGTTGGTAAAAGTTAAATCGTTTCCCTCAATATGGAATAAATCTGCATAATCTTTTATTAAACTTGTTATAGCGGATTTTTCTTCCGAGTTCATATGTTCCATTCTAAATTTTGATAAATCTAAATTTTTTCTTCTCGAATTTTTTTGTTTATAATCTAATAAATTGAAATTAGCGTTCATTTGCATTGCATCAGGTCTGAAAATATTATATTCCTCTAAAGATTTTACTTCTAATGGTTTACTTATTGTTAATTTTACATTTTCTTCCGTATTGTTTATAATAGGGCAATAGGCTTCACCCTTATGCACTGAAACTATACACTGCGGAATTTCTAATCCGTTCACTTGTTTGTGTGGTAAAATACCTTCTCCATTATGAATATTTTGTATTTTTAATTTAACTGTTTGGCTAGTGCGGGCTTGTATAACATAACTAAATTGTTCCTGCTTTATTGACGTGCTGTCTGTTTTATTACAACTTCCTTTTTCAGTGTTAAAATATTGAATAGGGATTTCCTCATCACAAAGTATTAATTTATTATTTATAAAGTCTAAGCTTATTCCTAAATCCTTTATATTGTCTAGCCCTAGTAATAGGTCAAAATTCTGATGAAAGTCAAATAAATAAAATTTAATTGCTTTTTTAGACAACAGAGGTATGGTGCAACAAAAATTTTCTTTTGAAGTGCCGTGTGCGGTGATTACTTCAAACGGCTCTTTTTTAATGCTTGTTTTAAAATTTTTCCAGCCTAAAGATTTTCGCATAAATGATCTAGTACTGCCTGTGTCAATTAATATTCTAGATTTGGTGTTTGTGTCGTATATAAATGGTAGCTCGTTATTTTCGCTTTGTAGATTCATTATTGAAAATCGATTCCGAGGCTTGTATGTCCTAAAAAATCGTCCTGATCGATTTTAGCGGTCTCTTCTTCGTAGTTGTCGGTTAAATTTTGGGATTCTTCGAAGTACTCTTCTTTCCCGAGATCTTCTTCAAAAGCGAATGATTCTTGTACATTAGTCTGGTACATAGTGTAATCGTCTTTTTCGGCTCCTTGTCCGGTCATTTGATACAAATTCGTTTGTCTAGAAGGCCTATCTGTCTGTCTGGTGGAAATACTCATAGGGGTAGGTTGATAACCCGTATTTCGCTGAGGATACTGAGGTTTAGTAGTGTTGTTGTTTGGTTGTCCCCTTTGAGGCTGACCCTGATTAGCAAAAGTTGGTGGTCTATAGGAAGGATTTGGGTGTTGATAAAGTTGTTTAGGTATTTGGTGGTATTTAAATTCAGTATGTATTGGTCTTCTTACGTTATGAGTTTGGCTTTTCTGAAAGACTGGTTGTTTGCTTGGCTGAGTAAACATTTTATTATTTTTAAATTGGAAGTCGTTTGTGAGCATATTAAGTGCTTCACTAAGAGTGTTAGGGTTCTTGGTACGCATTAGTGACCCGATGGGTTCATGCAAACCCCTAAGGAGGACTCTTAAAGCTAGTTTCTGAACGTATTCTATTAAAATGTCTTTAGCCATCTGCCTTTGAGGCTCTTTATTCATAAAAAATGAAATTTGTAAATTTAGTAACTTTTGAATTTTCTCATAGAATTGAAATGGTGATTCGTTACTTTCTTGTTTTAATTCTGACATCTCTAAGTTTAATGTGAAACAATCCCTTTTGTCTGAATAACTAATTAATAATACTTTTCTAGTTTCGTGCCAATTGTAAGAGTTAGAGTTTACAACCATTTCCAGTGCTTGGCCTTTTAATTTAGAAAGAATAGAGGAGAACAGATACTCATTTTGAAAATCCTCTGGATTTTCGCTTACATAAAACTTATTCACTATCTTATCACATATCGAGATAAATCTGTGGAGCATAGTGGGCTCTCCACTATACTCGGGTATCATGTCAAGATACTACTTTTTTAATGTTGGCGTTGCCATTATTTAATATTATTTTTCAAAATAATAAAAATTAAAAATCAATTATATAAAATTAAAAAGTATTTACTCTACTTTTTCTTAATTCTATATCTTAAGATCTACTTACAAGTTGATCCAAAATACTTTGCTCATTTGAACAACTTTCACTTTTCACTTACACGATATTCGCGCGTGTTCTTAATAGATATGCGCTCTATTAAGTGGTTGTAGATATTCACTCTACTTAAGGTTTCCTCAATTAACGGTTAAAACCGATGGACGTTATATTCACTAACTTCCTTGAGGTGTCCTACCGACTGCGCCAGTTACGTTTTATATTAAGCAAGAAAGGTTTTTAAAAATGATTTTTATTTTTAACAAACCTTTGAATTTAATAAACAATTAATTTAGAAAACTGTTACATAAATTTTTACTTAATAAAACAATACAATTGATATGCACTCAATCGGAGTGGAAAACGTCTGTGCGATACAGAGGCGACTTACACACTGCCGGGGCTCTGTTCTCACACCTATATAATACTAAAGCTGCGTAAGCAGGAATCTTCCTAGCACGCATTTAATTATGAAATGTTCACATAAAATGTTTATATAACTTATATATATATACATATAAATATCGCTATATGTATTCCTGATTATGTTGGTGATGATTTTGACTTAGTTCTTTATAAAAACGTTTACCCTATGCCGTCGTCTATAAGGAAACCGCTTACCTTCGAGTAGCAGGATTCTTTGGGATGATCAAAGATCACAAGGAATCCCCGTAGCCATCAGCTAAACAGCGTTTCCTTGTCTGGTACCAACACGACACTCTCTGATCGACTCTCGCTAATCGACTACACTTAAATTGATATTTATTTTTTTTTAATCTAGAAAATTCAGGTTTGAACCACTCAGCTGTCTACGAACGGGCACTGTAACGTGCTGCCCTTGGGCGGCGATAATTGAAACTATTAACTATTTTGCCGCGTTTACTTTATCAGCTGTTTGGCGATAATAACAAAAGTTAAAATATAAATAAGTATGTGCTTCTTTACAATGAGAGTCAATACCTACTAAGGGACAAATTCTATATTTATTACTTTATTTAAATAATACAGATTATATAAATCAAGTAACATAAACTAATTTAAGTAATATAATACAGTTGCTCTACCACATTACCTATAGTCCAATAAACAGCTGTTTTATGACGTCATATGTCACCACTTATTAAGCCAAATGGAATTATGGTCTAAATTCCTATACTGCATACATTACCCTTTTTGTTAAAAGGTTTTCCCTCACATAAAACTAAAATTATTTAGTTTTAAACCATTTATTGTAATTTTATTTTTAAAAAAACTGTTTTACCATGTTTGTTGACTTGAGTGACATCCTCTATAAGTTTAAAAAAATGTATTTGAATTCGAATGGTTAAAAAAAAGGATTTTAATAACGATCGACAATTTGAATGAGCTATATATAAGTAGAGTGTGATTAATAGATGGAATTGAAAAATAAACTCTTTTCAGTTTATTATAGTCTTCCTTTTCCCTGACATTTTTTTAAATTTTAATGAAGGCTTGCTCCCTATTTCTTCCCTTTCTCTCTCTCTCTCTCTCTAGATACATACATTTTAAATATATATATATATATATATATATATATATATATAAACACACACACACACACATAAACACAAACACACACGTGCACGCGCTCATATATATATACACACATACTTTTGATATTAAAGGGGTGATTGAGATGTTGTCTGTTTCCTGTGATTAGTTATAAATGTGTTTAACCTTTGGAAAGAACAAAGCAGGGAAAACACTTTAACACTGGTCATGTTATTGCAAAGGGTTTGTTCATAATTCTTCTGAGAAGAAATTTCACTGCTGGCAAAAACGTTCAACACAGTGTTAAAGTATACTTGATATTTATTTGGGCGTTACAAAACGTCTTTACGCCTACTTACAGTTCCTTTTGCGATAAAACTTATTTTTATCATTTACTATTCACGTAACAAAGCTCGACGCGTAATATTATAATTTGGAAAACAGAATGCACTTTGACCACCGGTGGCAATATTTTCGGTTTTAGTGGGCCCTAAAACGTACTCCGCCTTTAGTCGCACATTGTCTACTTAACACTCACAGTTCAAAAACCATTCCGAGCCCGACATCGTACCTTCATTGGTGTTATTTTAAAACTGATCTCGCCTTGGTTAGCGTTTCCTCAGCTCGTTGTTTCCAGACTGCCGTCGACTTGGTTAGCGTTCCCTCAACTCGTTGTTTCCAGACTGCCGTCGCCTTAGTTAGCGTTCCCTCAACTTGTTGTTTCCAGACTGCCGTCGCCTTGGTTAGCGTTCCCTCAACTCGTTGTTTCCAGACTGTCGTCGCCTTGCTTTGCGTTCCCTCAACCTGTTGTTTCCAGACTGCCGTCGCCTTGGCTAGCGTTCCCTCAACTCGTTGTTTCCAGACTGCCGTCGCCTTGGCTAGCGTTCCCTCAATTCGTTGTTGTAAGACTGCCGTCGCCTTAGTTAGCGTTCCCTCAACTTGTTGTTTCCAGACTGCCGTCGCCTTGGTTAGCGTTCCCTCAACTTGTTGTTTCCAGACTGACGTCGCCTTGTTTAGCGTTCCCTCAACTTGTTGTTTCCAGACTGCAGTCACCTTGGTTAGCGTTCCCTCAACTCGTTGTTTCCAGACTGCCGTCGCCTTGGTTAGCGTTCCCTCAACTCGTGTTTTCCAAACTGCCGTCGCCTTGGTTAGCGTTCCCTCAACTTGTTGTTTCCAGGCTGCCGTCGCCTTGGTTACTGTTCCTTCAACTGGTTGTTTCCAGACTGCCGTCGCATTGATTAGCGTTCCCTCAACTCGTTGTTTCCAGACTACCGTCGCCTTGGTTAGCGTTCCCTCAACTCGTTGTTTCCAGACTGCCGTCGCCTTGGTTAGCGTTCCCTCAACTCGTGTTTTCCAAACTGCCGTCGCCTTGGTTAGCGTTCCCTCAACTTGTTGTTTCCAGACTGCCGTCGCCTTGGTTAGCGTTCCCTCAACTTGTTGTTTCCAGACTGCCGTCGCCTTGGTTAGCGTTCCCTCAACTCGTGTTTTCCAAACTGCCGTCGCCTTGGTTAGCGTTCCCTCAACTTGTTGTTTCCAGGCTGCCGTCGCCTTGGTTACTGTTCCTTCAACTGGTTGTTTCCAGACTGCCGTCGCATTGATTAGCGTTCCCTCAACTCGTTGTTTCCAGACTACCGTCGCCTTGGTTAGCGTTCCCTCAACTTGTTGTTTCCAGACTGCCGTCGCCTTGGTTAGCGTTCCCTCAGCTAGTCTTTTGATATTGCTGAGTCTGCACTTGCTGGCATCTCATATCTCTATCTCTCCCTTCATGTTTATGAACAAATGATCTATATCCTTCCAATTCCTCTAACTTTGTTTTGGTGCGATTTAACGATTTTTTAAAATATCTTTAACTTCTCTCAGAATTCTTCAGCTGATCAAAATGAAATGTCGATGGTGTTTTTACAACAATTTCGAAGGAAATGGCATTTGACATATTTAAACACGGCCTTTGTCACTTTGAATTTACATCTCGTCTCTTTTAAAGAACTTTACTTTTAGGTTTTAAGCTGAGAAAAAACATTTCAAATTATTATTATTATTATTTTTAATTATTCATAATTAAGAATTTTTAAATGTTTAATTTTTCTTATACGTTTATACTTGTTTAGACCGTTAAAACGCGTGCATGTGTGTGTGTGTGTTTGTGCGGTTGTGTGTGTATTCTTTATAAAGAAAATACAGAAGCGAACTACGATACAGATGTAACTTTACTGTTTTTTTATATAAGGACACCATTTCTCGAAGCTGCTGATAATAAAACCAGTAAAAAACCATGAACGTTTTAATGGAGAGAAAGTTCCACTAGAAATCTATTTCTCCCAAAGTACTCGTACTTTTATTAGAAATAAATTTAGTCAACTACTATGTAAAATATTAATCCAGAATAGTATACCAATAAATGTCTTTCTGTGTAGCCTATCAGCAGCTTTATATCGAGAAATATTGAAAGCTTTATAAAGAAAGGAAATTGTTGTCTCAGTTTGAGTTACCCTTTTCCGATCCAACGCAAGTATAGATACAGAATCTTTGTAGGCAATAAATTCGTATGTAGGAGCTGAGGCCAGAAAGTAGACGCATCGATAATACTGTATCACATCAATTGAGATATACCATTCTCATATATACATATACATATAAATATACATATACATATACATATACATATACATATACATATACATATACATATAAATATACATATACATATACATATACATATAAATATACATATACATATACATATACATATACACATGCATATGCATATGCATATGCATATACATATACATATACATATACGTATACATATGCATATACATATACATATACATATACATATACATATACATATAAATATAAATATACATAGGCCTATACATATACATATACATATAAATATACATGTACATATACATATACATGTACATATACATATACATATACATATACATATACATATACATATACATATACATATACACATGCATATGCATATGCATATGCATATGCATATACATATACATATACATTTACATATACATATACATATAAATATACATATACATATACATATACATATACATATACATATACATATACATATACACATGCATATGCATATGCATATGCATATGCATATACATATACATATACATATACATATACATATACATATACATATACATATACATATACATATACATATAAATATACATATACATATACATATACATATACATATACATATACATATACGTATACGTATACGTATACATATACATATACATATACATATACATATACATATACATATACATATACATATACATATACATATACATATACATATACATATACATATACATATACATATACATATACATATACATATACATATACACATGCATATGCATATGCATATACATATACATATACATATACATATACATATACATATACATATACATATACATATACATATAAATATACATATACATATACATATACATATACATATACATATACATATACATATACATATACATATACATATACATATACATATACATATACATATACATATACATATACATATACATATACATATACATATACATATACACATGCATATGCATATGCATATGCATATGCATATACATATACATATACATATACATATACATATACATATACATATACATATACATATACATATAAATATACATATACATATACATATACATATACATATACATATACATATAAATATACATATACATATACATATACATATACATATACATATACATATACATATACACATGCATATGCATATGCATATGCATATACATATACATATACATATACGTATACGTATACATATACGTATACGTATACGTATACGTATACATATAGATATACATGTACATGTACATGTACATGTACATGTACATATACATATACATATACATATACATATACATATACATATACATATACATATACATATACATATACATATACATATACATATACATATACGTATGCGTATGCGTATGCGTATGCGTATGCGTATACATATACATATACATATACATATACATATACATATACATATACATATACATATACATATACATATACATATACATATACATATACATATACATATACATATACATATACATATACATATACATATACATATACATATACATATACATATACATATACATATACATATACATATACATATACATATACATATACATATACATATACATATACATATTATACCATAAGATATACATTCTAAATACCTTTGTTGCGCTTTCGAACACGCAGTGAGATTATCTCCGTCAGATGCGTCTCGTTAACGGACCATTGAGGGAGATAGCTGAATGCATCCCAAAGCACCCGAACTTGGCGCATGTGTAATGAGCTTCGGCCACAGAGAATTTATTTTAACATAAAATCAGAAAAACCTCTATATTGATATTATTAACCGCTATGTATTACGTCAGAAAATCGATATATAACTCGTTGATCTACGTACTTTTACATACTTTCATTGGGTTTCTTCTCAAGTGGCAAACTAAAGTATATTTAATCTTGTATATTGTAATATGTTTTCTAACCATATCAGAATTTACTTCAAACTGAGTCTGAAATTAGGAATCTATTAACAACTTTGACTCTATATCTGACTTTAGTTTCATATTTAGAATATGGATATACTGTTTGCATAGCGCCATAGTACAAACATGTACACAGCGTGTGGTTTGTGAAGCAAGATAGCAAAATATATGGGACGATATGTAGCAAGGCTAATATCACTTCACGTGATGACTAATGAGATTTTATCAAGGCTGTGATGTGCAAAAATGTGACTAGGAATATTTGTAATTATTAAACAAGTTTTATCCAGTAGTTTATATTTTGTACTGTTTGCGTCCGTATGCGGAAAAATAATGTTAGAAAAATAACAAAGCAAAAAATGGTTTTAGTCATTCATTTATATTTGAAGTGTTTACAAGGCAATAGCCCTATTGCCGGCTTTGAGAATGACCACTTCACGTCTTAAACACCTACTTCAAATCTAACAATTGTTTCCCTCTTTATAATAATACCATGTATTATTATGAAGGCCATGTATTATTATTTTTTTATTCTTATTGAACAGTTATCCCTTCTTTTTTTGGTAGGGGACGTTCGTTGTCTTTCGCAGAGACGGTTCTTCAAGCAAGGGATTGTTTGAATCAATAATGTGTATATAATAATAAATAGAGTTAATGGAAGAATGAAAAATAGTTTTCTGCTTGGAAGGTTTGCCGCACTTAATTCGACTTCCGTAGTTAATTTTGAACTCTACAAACAAATATTTTTTATTATCTTTATTGGCATTGATTAATGTTTAACAAAGAATTACATCAGTAAATCAGACAGCAAATGACACGTACACATCTGTTTATATAGAATGTCATTTCAGATGCACACTTAGTATCTTACTTACTTACGTGAGCTTACTTACTTACATGAGCTTACATTTTACATGAGGCCACTTACTTACTTGAACTTACTTACTTACATGAACTTACTTACTTACATAAGCTACATTTTCTTACTTACTTAACTGAGCTTACTTATTTACCTGAGTTTAAGCTTACTTACTTACATGAGTTTAAGCCTACTTACTTACATGAGGTTAAGCTTGATTACTTAGATGAGCTTACTTACTTACATGAGCTTACATTTTACATGAGCTTACTTACTTATATGAACTTACTTACTTACATAAGCTTACAATTTACATGACGCTACTTACTTACGTGAACTTACTTACTTACGTGAGGTTACACACTTACATGAGCTTACATTTTACATGAGGCTACCTACTTACGTGAACATACTTACTTACATGAGCTTACCTACTTACATGAACTTACTTACTTACATGAGCTTACAATTTACATGAGGCTACTTACTTACGTGAACATACTTACTTACATGAGCTTACTTACTTACATGAACTTACTTACTTACATGAGCTTACATTTTACATGAGGCTACTTACTTACGTGAACATACTTACTTACATGAGCTTACTTACTTACATGAACTTACTTACTTAGATGAGCTTACATTTTACATGAGGCTACTTACTTACATGAGCTTACTTACTTACATAAGATCACATACTTACAGTTTCTTACTTACTAAAGTGAGCCTACTTATTTACCTGAGTTTAAGCTTACTTACTTACATGAGTTTTAAGCCTACTTACTTACATGAGGTTAAGCTTGCTTACTTACATGAGGTTACTTTCTTACAGGAACTTACTTATTTCATGAGCTTACTTACTTACATGATATTACTTACTTACATGAGCTTAAGCTTACTTAATTACATAGCTTTACTTGAATGAGCTTAATTACAAATCCTTACTTTTTTACATGAGCTTACTCACTTACTTGGGCTTAAGCTTACTTAACTACATAGTTATACTTATATGAGCTTAATTACAAGATCTTACTTTTTTACTTGAGCTTACTTTTTTACTTGAGCTTACTTACTCACATGAGCTTACTTACTCACATGAGCTTACTTACTCACATGAGCTTACTTACTCACATGAGCTTACTTACTCACATGAGCTTACTTACGTACATGAACTTACTTACTTACATTGCTTAAGCTTACTTAATTACATAGCTTTACTTAAATGAGCTTAATTACAAGATCTTACTTTTCAACATGAGCTTTCTTACTTACATGAGCTTACTTACTTAAATGAGCTTACTTACTTACATGTGCTTAAGCTTACCTAATTGCATAGATTTACTTAAATGAGCTTAATTACAAGATCTTACTTTTTTACATGAGCTTACTTACTCACATGAGGTTATTTACTCACATGAGCTTACTTACTTACACGAGCTTACTTACTTACATTAACTTACTTACTTACATGTGCTTAAGCTTACTTAATTAAATAGCTTGACTTAAATGAGCTTAATTACAAGATCTTAATTTTTTACATGAGATTACTTACTCACATGAGCTTACTTACTTACATGAGCTTAAGCCTACTTACTTACATGAGGTTAAGAGCTTACTTACTTACTGAAGCTTAAGCTTACTTACTCACATAGCTTTACTTACATGAGCTTAGTTACAAGATTTTACTTTTTTACATGATCTTACTTACTCATGAGCCTAATTTTACTTACTTACAGGAGATTAAGCCTACTTACTTACTTTTGGTTAAGCTTACATACTTATATAGGTTTACTTAGATAAGCTTAATTACAAGATTTTACTTTTGACATGAGCTTTCTTACTCACATGAGATTAAGCCTACTTACCTGAGGTTAAGCTTCCTTACTTACATAACCTTAAGCCTACTTCATGAGCTTACGCCTACTTAATTACATGAGCTTACGTACTTACATGAGCTTAAGCCTACTTAATTACATGAGCATACCTACTTACTTACATGAGCTTACTTACTTACATGAGGTATGGCTTACGCACTTACATGAGCTTAAGCCAACTTACTTACATGAGCTTACTTACTTACATGAGCTTAAGCATACTTACTTACATGAGCTTACTTACATACATGAGCTCAAGTCTACTTACTTATGTGAGCATAAGCCTACTTACTTACATAAGGGTAAGCTTACTTACTAACATGAGCTTAAGCCTACTTACACCATGAGGTTGAACTTACTTACTTACATCAGCCTAAGTCTACTTACTTACATGAGCTTACTTACTTACATGAGGTCAAGTCTACTTACTTACATTAGCTCAAGTCTACTTAGTTACATGAGCTTAGGTCTACTTACTTACATGAGGTTAGGCTTACTTACTTACATGAGGTTAAGCTTACTTACTTAAATGAGCTTAAGCCTACTTACTTACATGAGCTTATTTTTTTACATGAACTTACTTACTTACATGAGCTTAGATGCAGATTACATCTGAATGTTAGAAACATATCTGGGCAGCCATTTTTCACAATTCGTTAGTATTTACATTGTCAGCATTAACAATTGCATCCCGTAAATGTATTATTCTGCACGCAACTTGGTTTGACGTAATTGAATATAGAGAAGTCGTTCTGTTTTGATTTTCGCTTACATGTTGACAATATATTGATTTTTTAGGGTTGCGTATCAACAAACATTTGGAATGAATTTAATGAGATGTAAAACATATGACAATGTACACAGAATACTATGTTAAAAAATAAGGAAAACTGGCGGGAGGCATAACTGTTCAGAAATGGTCTTGGGAAAACTTGCCAAGATGTATTGCGATGTGATCAGTGGTTTAGTAATGCATAAGGCTCATACATACATATATATTCATTTATATATATATATATATATATATATAAAGAACAAAAGTCAAAATACAAATACAAGAATTATATTTGAATTTACAATTCAAAGCTTTTCGTTGGCTAACAGTACCAACATCATCAGGAATATTAAACAATTAAAATTAACATATGTGCAAATTAGATGAAATAAATAGTTATGCCAAATCAATTACAATGTTGTTAAAATTTTTTTATTTTTTTAATTTTTTATTTTGCTGCCCTAACATTACAAACACTGAATATATTATCGAATTTAGATTTTAATTGTATTTGTTCATTTATCAACTCATTACTAGTATTATATTTATGTATTTCTAAAGCTTCATAAATATTCATTCTCAGGCCTTTGTTAATTTCTTTTATAAGTATCATATTATCTATATTAGGAAATAAGTGATTATTATTAATACAATGAGTAGCAAAATTTGATTTATAAATTTCTGGCTTTTTATATGCATTAAAATGTTCTTTATATCTATCTTTAAGTTTTTTCTTAGTTTGTCCTATATAAACTTTATTACAATAATCACATTCTAATTTACATACACCGTTTTTTTCATGCATATTAATAATATTATTATTATTCATTATATTTATTAATTTATTATTATTATTATAAGCGAATTTTATGTTGCTACCTTTAAACAATTTTGTGATATTTTTTACTTCATTACCAAAAAATGTAAATGAAGTCCATATGACATTTTCATCATTATTTTTGTAAATTAGATTATTATTTTGTTTCTTTAAAATATTATAATTAAGTTTATCAACAGTTTTCTTTTTATAACCATTCTCAATTGCAATTTGATAAATAATGTTTTTCTCTCTTATCTTGTTTTCATTATTCATAGGTATTTTATGTAATCTATATAATAAATTGTATAATGCAGCCATTTTTTGATTATACGGATGGTTAGAATTATTAGGTATAATTTGGTTAGTTTGTGTCGGTTACGATATATGTTAAATTCAAATTCATTAATATGTCTTATAATTGTTATATCTAGAAAGTTGATCTTAATATTTTCCTCCATTTCATAAGTAAAATTAATATTTTTATTTATCATATTTATTTTATCTAAAATAGTTATTAAGTTTATACCATTATTATTAGATACATACAATCCATCATCTACATATCTAAACCAATAACCGTTTTTATCAAATGTCTGTATAATTTTATTTATTTTATCATCTATATATTGTAAAAATATTTCAGATATTATATTCGATAAGGGAGAACCCATGGCAAGACCATCTTCCTGTTTGTAAATTTTATTATTATATGTAAAATAATTTTGACATATAATAATAAATTGGCAATAATATTAATATGCAAAATTATTTTACATATAATAATAAAATTTACAAACAGGAAGATGGTCTTGCCATGGGTTCTCCCTTATCGAATATAATATCTGAAATATTTTTACAATATATAGATGATAAAATAAATAAAATTATACAGACATTTGATAAAAACGGTTATTGGTTTTAGTAGCTGTTAGTACCCGTAGTACCTATTATACGAAATCGTATGCTTTCTTAATACATTATAAAACAAACGATATTTCCCAACATATCGGAAACAGTATTAGAAAATGACATTAACCTAACCTCAGAGTAACCTCTAAGTGAAAACGATAACATCTGTTAATGTTGACCGCCAAAGACTGACTTTGGAAATCTTCGGTACAATACGCTTATATATATCTAGCATAGGTAAAGTGATATGCTAAATATCCCAGTCGGAAAAAAAGAACGAAGTACGTTTAAATATAATTGATTGGAAAGTTAAAACCCAGAGTGCAAAGAAAAACCCATAGAAGCAAAGATTTTTAATAAAAATAAATTTATTAAACAACTGAATTACACGTTGGAAGAAAGAAACTGAAACTGTTATACAAACAGAAACGCCGCAGCTCCATCTAACTGTAATGGATCTTTACATATTGAAACTCTAATACATTTTCAAATAGCCGCCTGCTTCCCATCGCTCCTAGTTTCTGATTCGAGCTTTGTGTTCAGGTGAATACATTTTCCGTTAAATAAATCGCAGTAAATGTTTAAACATGAAATATGAACTTAAACGAGATCCCGCAGAGTTTCGCACCCGTGGGGTTTAGAGTAAAATTATTTTATCTCTGAAAGAGTGATGCTATTTTCGACACAAAGCGTAACCCAAGATTCCTTCGTCGTTGTTTTATTAATCCAATTTGTCGAGAAAAACATTTGAATAAATATATATGAAAAAATACACGTATTTTTCATTACTTTTTCTACCGTTATTTCCTTTAATAAAATTCTCAACGCTTGATAAATCACTCTTACAACAGAAATACTACAGAACTTAACCAAAGGAAACTTAACAACGTCAAATACCAACTCAAAATCAATATCCTTCTCAAAGCGTTTTAATGTTTCAGCTGAGAATGTAATTATAAAGTACACACAGACAGTGAGTTTCTCACTTTGTCATCTTCACTATGTCTATACGAATAGTTGTAAATTAGTGTAGGTATATTCGCCTATGATGACCTTGTCACTGAAATACGCGAGGCAAAATATATTACGAACGTCAATTTATGAATAAACAGGAGTTCTAGAAGTAAAATATTTCTGACGTCTTGCAAATACACACTCACACACACACACACACACACACTTTTAAACCTCACCCCAAAACATTCTTAACCCACTTACGTACACAAATACACACACACACACACATACAAACTTTTAAACCTCACCACAAAACATTCTTACACCACTTACATACAGAAATACACGCCCACACACACACACACACACTTTTAAACCTCACCCCAAAACATTCTTACAACACTTACATACTCAAATACACGCACACACACACGCACACACACACACGCACACACACACACACAAACACACACACGCACGCACACTTTTAAACCTCACCCCAAAACATTCTTACACCACTTACATACACAAATACACACATACCCGTCCACCCACACACACACACACACACTGCAACGTCCTCCCCCTCGTTGCAGAATAATATATTTATTATTATATTTATATATCTGCTGCTCACACCGCTTCGTGTACCGTTTTAAGGGACCTAAATTTTGTCTTGTGTTCCCGCGTAATGTACCACGCCCAAATGCAAGTCTATTCCCGCTGACTTCTACCTTAACGTTTGTATGATCTCCCCTAAGTTGGTTGGCAGGTTTGTTGGGCCCGTATTTAGTCACACGTGTCAGTAAAATAGTCAGCTGGAAAGAAACAACATTTATATGAACACACAAAATTTTCAAAGTATCTTACCACTTCATGAGTTCTGCAGGCACAGCAAGGTGACTTGCAAAATATGATCATGTCTAAGATACCTATTTTAAAAGGCTCCTGTGTTCTTTAAACATGATCTGCCAGTAGACATCGTCTCTGGGCTTCAATACAAAAACCAACTAATTTTTAGAATAGCTCAATAAAATTGTTCTCAGGAGAGAACTCGTTTGAAAAAACATTAGGTTCTGAATTTTATATATTTATTAATTAATGACATTTAATTAAATTTGTACTCTGAATTTATAATCATTATTATCATTTGGATAAAACTAAAAGGTTTTATTGGTTGTTCAACACAGGATAAATTCAAATACTGTAAGTTTTTATAATGCATTTAATTACTGATTTTAACTAAACTAATTTTCTCTTCAAAAAAACATATTTAGCTCTCTCTTTATCTTCAGAAATTATTAATTAAAAGCTCGTTAATTTTCACATATTTAAAACCTACATTTCATATATAATTCATTAATTACATTTACACATTAAAAAAAAAAATTTCCAAATTTAGCATAATAAAATATTTTATCTTCTTATTTCAAGATTGAATTGGTAAATTCACATTTTATTATAAATAATTTTAAAGTTTTTATGCGATTGAATAAATTTGGTCTTGTTGAAAATGATTGGCTTATGGCCAAAACCACTTTGTAAATTTAATATTTATTATTCATTATTTCAACAATTTTGTTATACTAATTCATTTTATTACTTTTAAGATTTATTTAATTATTCAACATAGAATGAAGTCATTGTTTAAGATTATATTGTAATTTGAATTTAATAAATTTACTGACTAAATTTGACGTTAATTCGTATATGAGCTAAAGCCTACTTACTCACATGAGCTTAAGCCTACTTACTTACATGAGGTTAAGCCTACTTACTTACATGAGCTTACTTACTTGCATGTGCTTAGGCTTACTTACTTATATAGCTTTACTTAGATGAGCTTAGTTACACGATCTTACTTTTTTACATGATCTTACTTACATGAGCTTAATTCTACTTACTTACATGACATTAAGCCTACTTACTTACATGTGCTTAAGCTTACTTGCTTATATAGATTTACTTATATGAGCCTAATTACAAGATCTTACTTTTCACATGAGCTTACTTACTCACGTGAGATTAAGCCTACTTACTTACATGAGCTTAAGCCTACTTACTTACATGAGCTTACTTCATTACATGAGGTTAAGCTTATGTACTTACATGAACTTACTTACTTACATGAGCTCAGGTCTACTTACTACATGAGGTTAAGCTCACTTTCGTACATGAGCTTACTTACTCATATGAGCTTAGGCCTACTTACAACATGAGGTTAAGCTTACTGTCTTACATGAGCTGACTTACTCACATGAGCATAAGCCTACTTAATAAATGAGGTTAAGCTTACTTACTTACATGATCTTAAGCCTACTTACTTACATGATCTTAAGCCTACTTACTTACATGAGCTTACATACTTACATGAGCTTACTTACTCACGTGAGCTTAAGCCTACTTACTACATTAGGTTAAGCTTACTAACTTACATGAGATTACTTACTCACATGAGTATAAGCCTACTTACTTACATGAGCTTACTTACTTACATGAGCCTAAGCCTACTTACTTACATGAGCTTAAGCCTACTTACTTACATGAGCTTACTTACTTACATGAGCCTAAACCTACTTACTTACATGAGCTCAGGTTTAGATTGAATCCGAATGTTAGAAACATATCTGGGCAGCCATTTTTCGCAATTCTTTAGTATTCACATTGTCAGCATTAACAATTGCATCCCGTAAATGTATTATTCTGCACGCAACTTGGTTTGACGTAATCGAATATAAAGAAGTCGTTCTGTTTTGATTTTCACATACATGTTGACAATATATTGATTGTTTAGCGTTGCATAGCAACAAAAATTTGGAATGAATTTAATGAGATGTAAAACATACGACGATGTATACAAAATACTGTGTTAAAAAGTAGTTGAAAACTGGCGGGAGGCATAACTGTACAGAAATGGCTTTGGGAAAACTTACCAAGATGTACTCAACAATTTCCCAAAGTTTCATTGCGATCTGATCAGTGGTTTAGTAATGCATAAGGCTCATACATACATACATACACACACACACACATATATATATATATATATATTCAATTATATATATATATATATATATATATATATATATATATATATATATATATATATATATATATATATATATATATATTTGTTGTTATGCAACACTGTTTTCTTGTATACACTTATCACTTTCACTATATGTACTTAAACAAGAATCTTACTTGGTATTTATGCAACTTAACTTTCAATGACTACCTTGTCATTATCTTCGAGCATACTGAACAGGGTTGTTGTATACTGCGAGCTGAGTGGATTTCCCGTTGACCTTGGTGTACCGTTATGTTCTATTTTTAGATTCACTGCACTGTGCGAGTTTTTAAAGTTTGTTTTGAGGTTAATATTGTCTATTAGATTGAATAATTTATCGTTCTTTTATTTTATTTGTATTTGTTCGTTAATGATATTATTTATATTTTTATAATTTTCTAGTTGTTCCCAGATTGTCATTTTGAGGCCTTTTTGAACCTTTATTTATTAGGTGTACGTTTTTTAATGTGGAGAATGTGTGTTTGTTTTTGATGGCGTGTGTGACTAAGTTTTATAACTCAAATTTATGAGTTAAATTTATAACTCAAAAAAAAACCCAGAGCAGCAAAGGTTTTTAATAAAAATAAATGTATTAACCAACGGAATTACACGTTGGAAGAAAGAAACTGAAACTGTTATACAAACAGAAACGCCGCAGCTCCATCTAACTGTAATGGATCTTTACATATTGAAACTCTCATACATTTTCAAATAGCCGCCTGCTTCCCATCGCTCCTAGTTTCTGATTCGAGCTTTGTGTTCAGGTGAATACATTTTCCGTTAAATAAATCGCAATAAATGTTTAAACATGAAATATGAACTTAAACGAGGTCCCGCAGAGTTTCGCACCCGTGGGGTTTAGAGTAAAATTATTTTATCACTGAAAGAGTGATGCTATTTTCGACACAAAGCGTAACCCAAGATTCCTTCGTCGTTGTTTTATCAATCCAATTTGTCGAGAAAAACATTTGAATAAATATATATGAAAAAATACACGTATTTTTCATTACTTTTTCTACCGTTATTTCCTTTAATAAAACTCTCAACGCATGATACAAAGCACTTTTAAAACAGAAATACTACAGACCTTAACCAAAGGAAAACTTAACAACGTCAAATACCAACTGAAAATCAATATCCTTCTCAAAGCGTTTTAATATTTCAGCTGAGAATGTGATTACAAAGTACACACCATAACGTGAGTTTCTCACTTTGTCATCTTCACTATGTCTATACGAATAGTTGGGAATTTGTCTAGGTATATCCGCCGATGATGACCTTGTCACTGAAATACACGCACACACACACTCACACACACACACTCACACACACACACACACACACACACACACACACACACACACACACACACACACACACACACACACACACACTTTTAAACCTCACCCCAAAACATTCTTACACCACATACATACACAAATACACGCGCGCGCGCGCCCACACACACACACACACACACACACACACACACACACACACAAACACACACACACACACACACACACACAAACACACACACACACACACACACTTTTAAACCTCACCCCAAAACATTCCTTCACCACTTAGACACACAAATACACACACACACACACGCGTAAACACACATAAACACACACACACACACACACACACACACACACACACACACACACACACACACACACACACACACACATACACACACACACATACATACACACACACACACACACACACACACACACACACACACACACACACACACACACATACATACACACACACACACACACACATACTATATATGACATACTATACACAATTAAATAATAATTTCATAAACAAGGGTTTTTAATCTGGTTTTCTTCAGACATTGATGATATTCGCTGATTGACAGTATCATCATTATGTAAGTTTTCTTAAGTGTATATAGTACTATGACTACATCTATATTGTTTATCGTACTATGTCAAACATTTATAAACATTCTGTATTTTTTCTAGTCTTTTATTCTAATGAATTCATTGAATATACTAAAAATTGCAATGCTTTGATTTTACTTGTACTTGCTCCTTCCAAAACATACATACATCACTCACATACACAAATACACACACACACACACACAGACAGACACACACACGATAGACACGTACACATAAATATTCTTTTAAAGAACGCCCTAAAACATACATTCTCCACTTACATACACAAATACAGGCAAACAACATACCCACATACACACACACTCACTATATGACGGATACCGGAGAGAATATATAGTTAGTGAAATTAGTACTTCCTCTGAGGTTTAACTATTTACACTTTTCTTGCGGTCAGTCGCAACACTTGTTAAAATAGCAAAACAGCAAATAAAAAAGGATGCTCTTTATGGTAAGTATGTTTAACATTGAGAAACGTCGATGGGTTTAATGTAAACTGTTAAAACTTTGGTGGAAAGATTTCAATATATACTTACTTACTTCTTACTTCAGCCAACACCCGTCCTTGGCCTCTCACCCATCCGACGCCGTGCCTCCCAGTATAATGTAGCGAGTCCTTCCCTGGACTCCTCGTGAAAGATATCTTTCAGGCCGTCACAAGTGGTAAGATGCTCTGCAGTCCCTTCGTTGTCGGAGCAGAGTGGGCAGATTGGTGTGTCTACCGCTTTCATGCGATGCAGGTGTCTCTGCAGGTAGTCATGTCCAGTGGTCATGCTAAACGAAGCCACGGCAACGCCCCTTGAAAGATCCAGTGGTATGCTTGATTGGATGATCTTTTCCCATTGCTTTCCTGTAGCAGCTTGTTTCCTGTCCCGTTTCACGGAGTCGCTGATAGTGCTGTTTATACTCCGACAGACACTGCGGTATGAGAGGGGGAGGATCGGCTGCGCCATGGAGCAGCCATGCTTTGCCAAACTATCTGCTTTTTCGTTTCCTCTGATGTCACAGTGCCCCGGAAAACATTGTACTGCGATCTGTGTTGTTTTCTGCAACATGCGGAGTGTTTTCTGGCAGTTGGTTATTTCCTTCCCTTCTTGTGGCTTTGGGGAGGCGATCGCCTGAATCGCGGATGTTGAGTCCGAGAGGAAAACTACCTTCTTGGTGTTGGCCGACAGAAGAATCTCTCTGGCCGCTTCGCCGATGGCGGTCACTTCTCCTTCGAAGTTGGTTCCGTTTTTCCCCACTGCTATTCATTTTTGCCTAATTGAGGAGAAATATCCGGCTCCGCATGCGTCATGCATTAGCGATCCATCTGTGTATACACGCAGCCATTCGTCGGCCGGATACCTCTCGTTAATCGTAGCTTCTGTTAGTATTTTGAGTTCGCAGATTTGGATGTCGGCTTTTCTCAGGCTTACACCAGGTATTGAGTGCACGATGGTATTTCGGTCCTTTCCTTTATATATTTCGTTTTCTTGATAGGTTGTCGCTCTGATTCTTCCAGTCCATGTCTTCTTCTTATTTCTGCGGCTTTTGCCAGTGGTGTGACTTGGGTTTTAAGCCTTTGGTTTGCGCATCTGTATTTATTCCAGAAGTCATCGATGGTTCTTACGGCTCTTTCGAAGAATTTGATAGCAGCCTTGTCCCTGCGAGCGTTAAGGTGCTCAATATCTGTTTGACTTTCTAACGCAGTAGTTGGGGTAGGACTTCGCAGCACCACATATCAGTCTCAATGCATTGTTTTGGACTGTATTCAGGTCTTTCTTTGCAATATCAGAAGCCGTGTTGTAAGCTTCTGAGCCGTATTCAAGGATTGGGCGGATGTAAGACTTGTATGTAGTAATCAGAACGTCCTGAGTAGCACCCCACGTCGTTCCAGTCAGTCTCTTCATCATATTCAGCCTTTTTGCAGCTTTTGTTACAGCACCCTCTATATGTCCCGACCACTGGAGTTTGCTGTCCAGAGCGATACCCAAGTACCTGGTTGATCGCGTTATTGGCAGGTCAGTAGTCCCTATTACTACGTGTGGATCGTAAGTTTTAGTTGATAGCGTGAATAACTGTGCCGTGGTCTTGCTTTCGTTAATAATCATATCGTTTTCGGAGGACCATCTTTTGACTCCACCTAATGTCTCGTTTATTTTGGTTTCCAAGGAGTTGATGTTGCTGCTGGTCGCCCATATTATCACATCATCTGCGTGATGTGTAATAATTTCAATATAATTATATAAATTTTATATAAATTATATAATTTCAATATAATATAATTTCTATATATAAATAAGTTATTTTGTTATTCGTCAGAATCTTGATTATATGAAATTATTCTGTAAATATGCAATAGAAGCCGTTAAAAGCTAATATGTTGGAATCTAGATGTAAATAACAATATAGATATAAATCTGCTTTTATTTAATAATTGTAGAACCTATGTTCCATATATTCACATGTGACTGAACAGATTGATACATTTCACTAAACATTCCCTACACGAAACCATGTGTTTGTTATTGTTTGAAAATTCGTTCGGCAGATTTTTACGCTTGTGTTGATATATTTAGTTATACAGTTTAATCCTTTTGTTTGTTTTATAGTTGTTCTCCAGATAATGCATTATTTGCTACGCGTATTTAAAAGATTGATTTAAATATTGTTTACCTTACAAATGGATATTCAATTACAGATTGATTATTTAATCTGTGCATTAAAACGGAAGCTAGTTTAGGTAACACGTCTAACTTATTTGTTAGTTTGAGTAATGTATCAGTGATTAGAAACACTTATAAACTTTACTGAAATCACGTTTTCTCTAGGAAAGAGAACCTAATAACTGGGGAATTGATTGTATGTGCATTCACTAACAGTTTATTTTATTGTTTGCACCTGTCTTCTATTAATATACTATGTCACTATACACGGAGATGTTGGAAAGTTTCCATTTTAAAGATTAAGATTAAATCTAAGAGCAAGAGATCCTACGCAGTCTCGTCATTGTTTTATTTTGTAAAATAAAGCGGTAAAATGCTCTTACATTAGTCCTAAAAAATAATAAATGATCATCCCAGGGGTTGAACGATACCCAAAGGGGTAAAATTATCATCTGAGTGATAGAAGATTCTCCCAGTGGTGTAAGTTATCCCAGAGGTAGAACCATCATATCAGGAGCGAAACGATCATCCAAGGGGTGAAACGACCCTGAGAGGGGTAAAACATTCATCAAAGGATTGGGACAATCATCAAAGGTGCAGAGCAAACCTAATATGGGTGAAGCGACCATCTCCAATGCAGAAATATCCTTCCAGGGGTGGAGCGCTCATCCCAAGGGTCGAACGATCCTCACTGTGGTAGAAGCAATATCCTAGGGGTAATACGATAACCATAGGAGTGGGATGATTATCTAAGGAGTGCATCACGATTAAAGCTGTCCTCTCAGATGTAGAACGATCTTTCCAGAAGTAGATTCTATCTCCCCAGACGTAAAATGACCACCCCCTAGCTCTATCTAGTTTACATCAAAAATGAACGTATTTCTATAAATAACGATATAAACAACCTAAACAGAGAATAAAACTCGACGTGTTTTCTCTTCAAGAAAAAGATCATCTACTTTTATAAATCGTATTTTATTTCTCATGCATGACAATTATTGTAAATTTAAAACATTGTAATCTTCATTCCGTGCTCTCGTTAGCGTAACTAATTCACAATGCAACTCTGTCAGCGACGTATTAGCATGCACGGAGCATGGTACGCAATATGTGCCACAGTTAAGGCTCTCCTTTTGCCTTAATACTGCCAGATGTCGCCTTCCCGGGCTGCAGTGCATTGTCGCTGTGCCTAATTGCTCTGCGCACTGGAATATGGAGCTGAATATGAACGCATATAAGTTGCAATAATACTCCTATCTTACATGAGACGAATTACGGGAACAACTAAAAGCTGAGCAATTTTATTGCGTAGAAAAACTAATAGAGAATTAGTATCAGGGCATAATATTCCTTTAGAATCTAAGAGTTGAGGTTCATTTTATCAAAATTTGTATCTTAAGAACACAAGTTCATGAGCTAACGTGGAATGACTTTACTTATGTGAATGAGAACCAGATTCACACTCAACAATCACATAAGGTATTAGAAATTGATTCATGACCTACTTTTCACACAATATGGATCAGTTCCCTCTGACCATGTGTTATACCACACACTGTCAATTTTGATCCTCCAACATGGGATTGTATAACTCTTTGTTTCTTAAAGGCATCATAAATGCCTTGAAAATAAGATTTTTGAAATAATTCAATAACAGTAAAATGGAGGAATTCAAAAACGTACATAGTGAGCGGGAATGATCTGACTCATAATAATGAGTAAATCCACTTCACCAAGAACTAGTCACATAATCTGTTAGAACGATAGTGAATGGCAACACTTTCACACAATATGAATCAATAGTGATTCTTGAAATAATCCAATAAAAGTAAAATTGAGGCATTCACACCACCTACATAGTGAGCGGGAATGAACTCCACTTCACCCAGACCTAGTCACGTAATCTGTTAGAACCATAGTGAATGGCATCACTTTCACACAATATGAATCAATAGTGATTCTTGAAATAATTCAATAAAAGTAAAATTGAGGCATTCACACCACCTACATAATGAGCGGGAATGATCTGACTCATGATAAAGAGTAAATCCACTTCACCCAGACCTAGTCACATAATCTGTTAGAACCATGGTGAACGGCATCTCTTTCACACAATATGAATCAATAGTGATTCTTGAAACAATTCAATAAAAGTAAAATTGAGGCATTCATACCTCATACATAGTGAGCCGGAATGAACTGACTCATAATAATGAGTAAATCCACATCACCCTGAACTAGACACATAATCTGTTAGAACCATAGTGAATGGCATCATTTTCACACAATAGGAATCAATAGTCATTATTAAAATAATTTAATAGAAGTAAAATTGAGGCATTCACACCACCTACATTGTGAGTGGGATTATCTGACTCATAATAATGAGTAAATCCACTTCACCCTGAACTAGATACATAATCTGTTAGAACCATGGTGAATGGCATCTCTTTCACACAATATGAATCAATTTTGATTCTTGAAATAATTCAATAAAAGTAAAATTGAGGCATTCAAACCACCTACATTTTGAGCGGAAATGATCTAACTCATGATAATGAGTAAATCCACTACACACTGAACTAGTCACATAATCTGTTAGAACCATGGTGAATGGCATCTCTTTCACACAATATGAATCAATCGTGATTCTTGAAATAATTCAATAAAAGTAAAATGGAGGCATTCACACCACCTACATAGTGAACGGAAATGAACTGACTCATATTAATGAGTAAATCCACTTCACCCTGAACTAGTCACATATTCTGTTAGAACCATGGTGAATTGCATCACTTTCACACAATAGGAATCAATAGTGATTCTTGAAATAATTTTAAAAAAGTAAAATTGAGGCATTCACACCACCTACATAGTGAGCGGAAATGATCAGACTCATGATAATGAGTAAATCCACTTCACACTGAACTAGTCACATAATCTGTTAGAACCAAGGTGAATGGCATCTCTTTCACACAATATGAATCAATAGTGATTCTTGAAATAATTCAATAAAAGTAAAATTGAGGCATTCACACCACCTACATAGTGAGCGGAAATGATCTTACTCATGATAATGAGTAAATCCACTTCACGCTGAACTAGTCACATAATCTGTTAGAACCATGGTGAATGGCTTCTCTTTCACACAATATGAATCAATAGTGATTCTTGAAACAATTCAATAAAAGTAAAATTGAGGCATTCACACCACCTACATAGTGAGCGGATATGATCTGACTCATGATAATGAGTAAATCCACTTCGCCCTGAACTAGTCACATAATCTGTTAGAACCATAGTGAATGGCATCATTTTCACACAATAGGAAACAATAGTGATTCTTAAAATAATTTAATAGAAGTAAAATTGAGGCATTCACACCACCTACATTGTGAGTGGGATTATCTGACTCATAATAATGAGTAAATCCATTTCACCCTGAACTAGATACATAATCTGTTAGAACCATGGTGAATGGCATCTCTTTCACACAATATGAATCAATTTTGATTCTTGAAATAATTCAATAAAAGTAAAATTGAGGCATTCACACCACATACATAGTGAGCGGGAATGAACTGACTCATAATAATGAGGAAATCCATTTCACCCAGAACTTGTCACGTAATCTGTTAGAACCATGGTAAATGGCTTCTCTTTCACACAATATGAATCGATAGTGATTCTTGATATAGTTCTATAAAAGTAAAATTGAGGCATATACACCACCTACATAGTGAGCGGAGTGATCTGACTCATAATAAAGAATATATCCACTTCACCCTGAACTAGTCACATAATCTGTTAGAACCATGGTGAATGGCTTCTCTTTCACACAATATGAATCAATAGTGATTCTTGAAATAATTCAATAAAAGTAAAATGGAGGCATTCACACCACATACGTAGTGAAGGGGAATGAACTGACTCATAATAATGAGTAAATCCACATCACCCTGAACTAGACACATAATCTGTTAGAACCATAGTGAATGGCATCATTTTCACACAATAGGAATCAATAGTCATTATTAAAATAATTTAATAGAAGTAAAATTGAGGCATTCACACCACCTACATTGTGAGTGGGATTATCTGACTCATAATAATGAGTAAATCCACTTCACCCTGAACTAGATACATAATCTGTTAGAACCATGGTGAATGGCATCTCTTTCACACAATATGAATCAATTTTGATTCTTGAAATAATTCAATAAAAGTAAAATTGAGGCATTCAAACCACCTACATTTTGAGCGGAAATGATCTAACTCATGATAATGAGTAAATCCACTACACACTGAACTAGTCACATAATCTGTTAGAACCATGGTGAATGGCATCTCTTTCACACAATATGAATCAATCGTGATTCTTGAAATAATTCAATAAAAGTAAAATGGAGGCATTCACACCACCTACATAGTGAACGGAAATGAACTGACTCATATTAATGGGTAAATCCACTTCACCCTGAACTAGTCACATATTCTGTTAGAACCATGGTGAATTGCATCACTTTCACACAATAGGAATCAATAGTGATTCTTGAAATAATTTTAAAAAAGTAAAATTGAGGCATTCACACCACCTACATAGTGAGCGGAAATGATCAGACTCATGATAATGAGTAAATCCACTTCACACTGAACTAGTCACATAATCTGTTAGAACCAAGGTGAATGGCATCTCTTTCACACAATATGAATCAATAGTGATTCTTGAAATAATTCAATAAAAGTAAAATTGAGGCATTCACATCACCTACATAGTGAGCGGAAATGATCTTACTCATGATAATGAGTAAATCCACTTCACCCTGAACTAGTCACATAATCTGTTAGAACCATGGTGAATGGCTTCTCTTTCAAACAATAT
This sequence comes from Prosapia bicincta, assembly GCA_036971475.1. Lineage (NCBI taxonomy): Eukaryota > Metazoa > Arthropoda > Insecta > Hemiptera > Cercopidae > Prosapia > Prosapia bicincta. Next base: position 31,831,656 of record JBAIZL010000002.1, read on the forward strand.
GAATCAATAGTGATTCTTGAAATAATTCAATAAAAGTAAAATTGAGGCATTCACACATCATACATAGTGAGCGGGAATGAACTGACTCATAATAATGAGTAAATCCAATTCACCCTGAACTAGTCACATAATCTGTTAGAACCATGGTGAATGGCATCTCTTTCACACAATATGAATCAATAGTGATTCTTGAAATAATTCAATAAAAATAAAATTGAGGCATTCACACCTCATACATAGTGAGCGGGAATGAACTGACTCATAATAATGAGTAAATCCATTTCACACCGAACTAGTCACATAATCTGTTAGAACCATGGTGAATGGCTTCCCTTTCACACAATAGGAATCAATAGTGATTCTTGAAGTAATTCAATAAACGTAAAATTGAGGCATTCACACCACATATATAGTGAGGTGAAATGAACTGACTCATAATAATGAGGGAATCCATTTCACCCAGAACTTGTCACGTAATCTGGTAGAACCATGGTGAATGGCATCTCTTTCACACAATATGAATCAATAGTGATTCTTGAAATAATTAAATAAAAGTAAAATTGAGGCATTCACACCACCTACATAATGAGCGGGAATGATCTGACTCATGATAAAGAGTAAATCCACTTCACCCTGAACTAGTCACATAATCTGTTAGAACCATGGTGAATGGCATCTCTTTCACACAATATGAATCAATAGTGATTCTTGAAATAATTAAATAAAAGTAAAATTGAGGCATTCACACCACATACATAGTGAGGTGGAATGAACTGACTCATAATAATGAGTGAATCCATTTCACCCAGAACTTGTCACATAATCTGTTAGAACCATGGTGAATGGCATCTCTTTCACACAATATGAATCAATAGTGATTCTTGAAGTAATTCAATAAACGTAAAATTGAGGCATTCACACCACATATATAGTGAGGTGAAATGAACTGACTCATAATAATGAGGGAATCCATTTCACCCAGAACTTGTCACGTAATCTGGTAGAACCATGGTGAATGGCATCTCTTTCACACAATATGAATCAATAGTGATTCTTGAAATAATTAAATAAAAGTAAAATTGAGGCATTCACACCACCTACATAATGAGCGGGAATGATCTGACTCATGATAAAGAGTAAATCCACTTCACCCAGACCTAGTCACATAATCTGTTAGAACCATGGTGAACGGCATCTCTTTCACACAATATGAATCAATAGTGATTCTTGAAATAATTCTATAAAAGTAAAATTGAGGCATACACGCCACATACATAGTGAGCGGGATGATCTGACACATAATAAAGAGTAAATCCACTTCACCCTTAACTAGTCACATAATCTGTTGGAACCATGGTGAATGGCTTCTCTTTCACACAATATGAATCAATAGTGATTCTTGAAATAATTCTATAAAAGTAAAATTGAGGCATACACACCACATACATAGTGAGCGGGATGATCTGACACATAATAAAGAGTAAATCCACTTCACCCAGACCTAGTCACATAATCTGTTAGAACCATGGTGAATGGCTTCTCTTTCACACAATATGAATCAATAGTGATTCTTGAAATAATTCTATAAAAGTAAAATTGAGGCATACACACCACATACATAGTGAGCCGGAATGAACTGACTCATAATAATGAGTAAATCCACATCACCCTGAACTAGACACATAATCTGTTAGAACCATAGTGAATGGCATCATTTTCACACAATAGGAATCAATAGTCATTATTAAAATAATTTAATAGAAGTAAAATTGAGGCATTCACACCACCTACATTGTGAGTGGGATTATCTGACTCATAATAATGAGTAAATCCACTTCACCCTGAACTAGATACATAATCTGTTAGAACCATGGTGAATGGCATCTCTTTCACACAATATGAATCAATTTTGATTCTTGAAATAATTCAATAAAACTAAAATTGAGGCATTCAAACCACCTACATTTTGAGCGGAAATGATCTAACTCATGATAATGAGTAAATCCACTACACACTGAACTAGTCACAAAATCTGTTAGAACCATGGTGAATGGCATCTCTTTCACACAATATGAATCAATAGTGATTCTTGAAATAATTCAATAAAAGTAAAATGGAGGCATTCACACCACCTACATAGTGAACGGAAATGAACTGACTCATATTAATGGGTAAATCCACTTCACCCTGAACTAGTCACATATTCTGTTAGAACCATGGTGAATTGCATCACTTTCACACAATAGGAACCAATAGTGATTCTTGAAATAATTTTAAAAAAGTAAAATTGAGGCATTCACACCACCTACATAGTGAGCGGAAATGATCAGACTCATGATAATGAGTAAATCCACTTCACACTGAACTAGTCACATAATCTGTTAGAACCAAGGTGAATGGCATCTCTTTCACACAATATGAATCAATAGTGATTCTTGAAATAATTCAATAAAAATAAAATTGAGGCATTCACACCACCTACATAGTGAGCGGAAATGATCTTACTCATGATAATGAGTAAATCCACTTCACCCTGAACTAGTCACATAATCTGTTAGAACCATGGTGAATGGCTTCTCTTTCACACAATATGAATCAATAGTGATTCTTGAAATAATTCAATAAAAGTAAAATTGAGGCATTCACACATCATACATAGTGAGCTTGAATGAACTGACTTATAATAATGAGTAAATCCAATTCACCCTGAACTAGTCACATAATCTGTTAGAACCATGGTAAATGGCATCTCTTTTACACAATATGAATCAATAGTGATTCTTGAAATAATTCTATAAAAGTAAAATTGAGGCATACACACCACATATATAGTGAGCCGGAATGAACTGACTCATAATAATGAGTAAATCCACATCACCCTGAACTAGACACATAATCTGTTAGAACCATAGTGATTGGCATCATTTTCACACAATAGGAATCAATAGTCATTATTAAAATAATTTAATAGAAGTAAAATTGAGGCATTCACACCACCTACATTGTGAGTGGGATTATCTGACTCATAATAATGAGTAAATCCACTTCACCCTGAACTAGATACATAATCTGTTAGAACCATGGTGAATGGCATCTCTTTCACACAATATGAATCAATTTTGATTCTTGAAATAATTCAATAAAACAAAAATTGAGGCATTCAAACCACCTACATTTTGAGCGGAAATGATCTAACTCATGATAATGAGTAAATCCACTACACACTGAACTAGTCACATAATCTGTTAGAACCATGGTGAATGGCATCTCTTTCACACAATATGAATCAATAGTGATTCTTGAAATAATTCAATAAAAGTAAAATGGAGGCATTCACACCACCTACATAGTGATCGGAAATGAACTGACTCATATTAATGGGTAAATCCACTTCACCCTGAACTAGTCACATATTCTGTTAGAACCATGGTGAATTGCATCACTTTCACACAATAGGAACCAATATTGATTCTTGAAATAATTTTAAAAAAGTAAAATTGAGGCATTCACACCACCTACATAGTGAGCGGAAATGATCAGACTCATGATAATGAGTAAATCCACTTCACACTGAACTAGTCACATAATCTGTTAGAACCAAGGTGAATGGCATCTCTTTCACACAATATGAATCAATAGTGATTCTTGAAATAATTCAATAAAAATAAAATTGAGGCATTCACACCACCTACATAGTGAGCGGAAATGATCTTACTCATGATAATGAGTAAATCCACTTCACCCTGAACTAGTCACATAATCTGTTAGAACCATGGTGAATGGCTTCTCTTTCACACAATATGAATCAATAGTGATTCTTGAAATAATTCAATAAAAGTAAAATTGAGGCATTCACACATCATACATAGTGAGCTTGAATGAACTGACTCATAATAATGAGTAAATCCAATTCACCCTGAACTAGTCACATAATCTGTTAGAACCATGGTAAATGGCATCTCTTTTACACAATATGAATCAATAGTGATTCTTGAAATAATTCAATAAAAGTAAAATTGAGGCATTCACACCTCATACATAGTGAGCGGGAATGAACTGACTCATAATAATGAGTAAATCCATTTCACACCGAACTAGTCACATAATCTGTTAGAACCATGGTGAATGGCTTCCCTTTCACACAATAGGAATCAATAGTGATTCTTGAAATAATTCAATAAAAGTAAAATTGAGGCATTCACACCACATACATAGTGAGCGGGAATGAACTGACTCATAATAATGAGGAAATCCATTTCACCCAGAACTTGTCACGTAATCTGTTAGAACCATGGTGAATGGCTTCTCTTTCACACAATATGAATCAATAGTGATTCTTGAAATAGTTCTATAAAAGCAAAATTGAGGCATATACACCACCTACATAGTGAGCGGAGTGATCTGACTCATGATAAAGAGTATATCCACTTCACCCTGAACTAGTCACATAATCTGTTAGAACCATGGTGAATGGCTTCTCTTTCACACAATATGAATCAATAGTGATTCTTGAAATAATTAAATAAAAGTAAAATTGAGGCATTCACACCACCTACATAGTGAGTGGGAATGAACTGACTCATAATAATGAGTAAATCCACTTCACACTGAACTAGTCACATAATCTGTTAGAACCATGGTGAATGGCATCTCTTTCACACAATATGAATCAATAGTGATTCTTGAAATAATTCAATAAAAGTAAAATTGAGGCATTCACACCACCTACATAGTGAGCGGGAATGAACTCCACTTCACCCAGACCTAGTCACGTAATCTGTTAGAACCATAGTGAATGGCATCTCTTTCACACAATATGAATCAACAGTCATTCTTGAAATAATTCAATAAAAGTAAAATTGAGGCATTCACCCCACCTACATAATGAGCGGGAATGATCTGACTCATGATAAAGAGTAAATCCACTTCACCCTGAACTAGTCACATAATCTGTTAGAACCATGGTGAATGGCATCTCTTTCACAAAATATGAATCAATAGTGATTCTTGAAATAATTCTATAAAAGTAAAATTGAGGCATACACACCACATACATAGTGAGCGGGATGATCTGACACATAATAATGAGTGAATCCATTTCACCCAGAACTTGTCACATAATCTGTTAGAACCATGGTGAATGGCATCTCTTTCACACAATATGAATCAATAGTGATTCTTGAAATAATTAAATAAAAGTAAAATTGAGGCATTCACACCACCTACATAATGAGCGGGAATGATCTGACTCATGATAAAGAGTAAATCCACTTCACCCAGACCTAGTCACATAATCTGTTAGAACCATGGTGAACGGCATCTCTTTCACACAATATGAATCAATAGTGATTCTTGAAATAATTCTATAAAAGTAAAATTGAGGCATACACACCACATACATAGTGAGCGGGATGATCTGACACATAATAAAGAGTAAATCCACTTCACCCTGAACTAGTCACATAATCTGTTAGAACCATGGTGAATGGCTTCTCTTTCACACAATATGAATCAATAGTGATTCTTGAAATAATTCTATAAAAGTAAAATTGAGGCATACACACCACATACATAGTGAGCGGGATGATCTGACACATAATAAAGAGTAAATCCACTTCACACTGAACTAGTCACATAATCTGTTAGAACCATGGTGAATGGCTTCTCTTTCACACAATATGAATCAATAGTGATTCTTGAAACAATTCAAAAAAAGTAAAATTGAGGCATTCACACCACCTACATAGTGAGTGGGAATGAACTGACTCATAATAATGAGGAAATCCACTTCACACTGAACTAGTCACATAATCTGTTACAAACATGGTGAATGGCTTCTCTTTCACACAATATGAATCAATAGAGATTCTTGAAACAATTCAATAAAAGTAAAATTGAGGCATTCACACCACCTACATAGTGAGCGGATATGATCTGACTCATGATAATGAGTAAATCCACTTCATCCTGAACTAGTCACATAATCTGTTAGAACCATAGTGAATGGCATCATTTTCACACAATAGGAAACAATAGTGATTCTTAAAATAATTTAATAGAAGTAAAATTGAGGCATTCACACCACCTACATTGTGAGTGGGATTATCTGACTCATAATAATGAGTAAATCCATTTCACCCTGAACTAGATACATAATCTGTTAGAACCATGGTGAATGGCATCTCTTTCACACAATATGAATCAATTTTGATTCTTGAAATAATTCAATAAAAGTAAAATTGAGGCATTCAAACCACCTACATAGTGAGCGGAAATGATCTAACTCATGATAATGAGTAAATCCACTACACACTGAACTAGTCACATAATCTGTTAGAACTATGGTGAATGGCATCTCGTTCACACAATATGAATCAATAGTGATTCTTGAAATAATTCAATAAAAGTAAAATTGAGGCATTCACACTACCTACATAGTGAGCGGAAATGATCTTACTCATGATAATGAGTAAATCTCCTTCACCCTGAACTAGTCACATAATCTGTTAGAACCATGGTGAATGGCTTCTCTTTCACACAATATGAATCAATAGTGAGTCTTGAAACAATTTAATAAAAGTAAAATTGAGGCATTCACACCACCTACATAGTAAGTGGGAATGAACTGACTCATAATAATGAGTAAATCCACTTCACACTGAACTAGTCCCATAATCTGTTAGAACCGTGGTGAATGGCATTTCTTTCACACAATATGAATCAATAGTGATTCTTGAAATAATTCAATAAAAGTAAAATTGAGGCATTCACACCACATACATAGTGAGCGGGAATGAATAGACTCATAATAATGAGGAAATCCAGTTCACTCAGAACTTGTCACGTAATCTGTTAGAACCATGGTGAATGGCTTCTCTTTCACACAATATGAATCAATAGTGATTCTTGAAATAGTTCTATAAAAGTAAAATTGAGGCATACACACCACCTACATAGTGAGCGTGATGATTTGACTCATGATAAAGAGTATATCCACTTCACCCTGAACTAGTCACATAATCTGTTAGAACCATGGTGAATGGCTTCTCTTTCACACAATATGAATCAATAGTGATTCTTGAAATAATTAAATAAAAGTAAAATTGAGGCATTCACACCACCTACATAGTGAGTGGGAATGAACTGACTCATAATAATGAGTAAATCCACTTCACACTGAACTAGTCACATAATCTGTTAGAACCATGGTGAATGGCATTTCTTTCACACAATATGAATCAATAGTGATTCTTGAAATAATTATATAAAAGTAAAATTGAGGCATTCATACCTCATACATAGTGAGCCGGAATGAACTGACTCATAATAATTAGGAAATCCAGTTCACTCAGAACTTGTCACGTAATCTGTTAGAACCATGGTGAATGGCTTCTCTTTCACACAATATGAATCAATAGTGATTCTTGAAATAGTTCTATAAAAGTAAAATTGAGGCATACACACCACCTACATAGTGAGCGGAAATGATCAGACTCATGATAATGAGTAAATCCACTTCACACTGAACTAGTCACATAATCTGTTAGAACCAAGGTGAATGGCATCTCTTTCACACAATATGAATCAATAGTGATCCTTGAAATAATTCAATAAAAATAAAATTGAGGCATTCACACCACCTACATAGTGAGCGGAAATGATCTTACTCATGATAATGAGTAAATCCACTTTACCCTGAACTAGTCACATAATCTGTTAGAACCATGGTGAATGGCTTCTCTTTCACACAATATGAATCAATAGTGATTCTTGAAATAATTCAATAAATGTAAAATTGAGGCATTCACACCTCATACATAGTGAGCGGGAATGAACTGACTCATGATAATGAGTAAATCCACTTCACACTGAACTAGTCACATAATCTGTTAGAACCAAGGTGAATGGCATCTCTTTCACACAATATGAATCAATAGTGATCCTTGAAATAATTCAATAAAAAAAAAATTGAGGCATATACACCACCTACATAGTGAGCGGAGTGATCTGACTCATAATAAAGAATATATCCACTTCACCCTGAACTAGTCACATAATCTGTTAGAACCATGGTGAATGGCTTCTCTTTCACACAATATGAATCAATAGTGATTCTTGAAATAATTCAATAAAAGTAAAATGGAGGCATTCACACCACATACGTAGTGAAGGGGAATGAACTGACTCATAATAATGAGTAAATCCACTTCACACTGAACTAGTCACATAATCTGTTAGAACCATGGTGAATGGCATCTCTTTCACACAATATGAATCAATAGTGATTCTTGAAATAATTCAATAAAAGTAAAATTGAGGCATTCACACCACCTACATAGTGAGCGGGAATGAACTCCACTTCACCCAGACCTAGTCACGTAATCTGTTAGAACCATAGTGAATGGCATCACTTTCACACAATATGAATCAACAGTGATTCTTGAAATAATTCAATATAAGTAAAATTGAGGCATTCACACCACCTACATAATGAGCGGGAATGATCTGACTCATGATAAAGAGTAAATCCACATCACCCTGAACTAGTCACATAATCTGTTAGAACCATGGTGAATGGCATCTCTTTCACACAATATGAATCAATAGTGATTCTTGAAATAATTCTATAAAAGTAAAATTGAGGCATACACACCACATACATAGTGAGCGGGATGATCTGACACATAATAATGAGTGAATCCATTTCACCCAGAACTTGTCACGTAATCTGTTAGAACCATGGTGAATGGCATCTCTTTCACACAATATGAATCAATAGTGATTCTTGAAGTAATTCAATAAACGTAAAATTGAGGCATTCACACCACATATATAGTGAGGTGAAATGAACTGACTCATAATAATGAGGGAATCCATTTCACCCAGAACTTGTCACGTAATCTGGTAGAACCATGGTGAATGGCATCTCTTTCACACAATATGAATCAATAGTGATTCTTGAAATAATTAAATAAAAGTAAAATTGAGGCATTCACACCACCTACATAATCAGCGGGAATGATCTGACTCATGATAAAGAGTAAATCCACTTCACCCAGACCTAGTCACATAATCTGTTAGAACCATGGTGAACGGCATCTCTTTCACACAATATGAATCAATAGTGATTCTTGAAATAATTCTATGAAAGTAAAATTGAGGCATACACACCACATACATAGTGAGCGGGATGATCTGACACATAATAAAGAGTAAATGCACTTCACCCTGAACTAGTCACATAATCTGTTAGAACCATGATGAATGGCTTCTCTTTCACACAATATGGATCAATAGTGATTCTTGAAATAATTCTTAAAAAGTAAAATTGAGGCATACACACCACATACATAGTGAGCGGGATGATCTGACACATAATAAAGAGTAAATCCACTTCACACTGAACTAGTCACATAATCTGTTAGAACCATGGTGAATGGCTTCTCTTTCACACAATATGAATCAATAGTGATTCTTGAAACAATTCAATAAAAGTAAAATTGAGGCATTCACACCACCTACATAGTGAGTGGGAATGAACTGACTCATAATAATGAGGAAATCCACTTCACACTGAACTAGTCACATAATCTGTTACAAACATGGTGAATGGCTTCTCTTTCACACAATATGAATCAATAGTGATTCTTGAAACAATTCAATAAAAGTAAAATTGAGGCATTCACACCACCTACATAGTGAGCGGATATGATCTGACTCATGATAATGAGTAAATCCACTTCACCCTGAACTAGTCACATAATCTGTTAGAACCATAGTGAATGGCATCATTTTCACACAATAGGAAACAATAGTGATTCTTAAAATAATTTAATAGAAGTAAAATTGAGGCATTCACACCACCTACATTGTGAGTGGGATTATCTGACTCATAATAATGAGTAAATCCATTTCACCCTGAACTAGATACATAATCTGTTAGAACCATGGTGAATGGCATCTCTTTCACACAATATGAATCAATTTTGATTCTTGAAATAATTCAATAAAAGTAAAATTGAGGCATTCAAACCACCTACATAGTGAGCGGAAATGATCTAACTCATGATAATGAGTAAATCCACTACACACTGAACTAGTCACATAATCTGTTAGAACCATGGTGAATGGCATCTCGTTCACACAATATGAATCAATAGTGATTCTTGAAATAATTCAATAAAAGTAAAATTGAGGCATTCACACCACCTACATAGTGAGTGGGAATGAACTGACTCATAATAATGAGTAAATCCACTTCACACTGAACTAGTCACATAATCTGTTAGAACCATGGTGAATGGCATTTCTTTCACACAATATGAATCAATAGTGATTCTTGAAATAATTCAATAAAAGTAAAATTGAGGCATTCACACGACATACATAGTGAGCGGGAATGAACTGACTCATAATAATGAGGAAATCCAGTTCACTCAGAACTTGTCACGTAATCTGTTAGAACCATGGTGAATGGCTTCTCTTTCACACAATATGAATCAATAGTGATTCTTGAAATAGTTCTATAAAAGTAAAATTGAGGCATACACACCACCTACATAGTGAGCGTGATGATCTGACTCATAATAAAGAGTATATCCACTTCACCCTGAACTAGTCACATAATCTGTTAGAACCATGGTGAATGGCTTCTCTTTCACACAATATGAATCAATAGTGATTCTTGAAATAATTAAATAAAAGTAAAATTGAGGCATTCACACCACCTACATAGTGAGTGGGAATGAACTGACTCATAATAATGAGTAAATCCACTTCACACTGAACTAGTCACATAATCTGTTAGAACCATGGTGAATGGCATTTCTTTCACACAATATGAATCAATAGTGATTCTTGAAATAATTATATAAAAGTAAAATTGAGGCATTCATACCTCATACATAGTGAGCCGGAATGAACTGACTCATAATAATGAGTAAATCCACATCACCCTGAACTAGACACATAATCTGTTAGAACCATAGTGAATGGCATCATTTTCACACAATAGGAATCAATAGTCATTATTAAAATAATTTAATAGAAGTAAAATTGAGGCATTCACACCACCTACATTGTGAGTGGGATTATCTGACTCATAATAATGAGTAAATCCACTTCACCCTGAACTAGATACATAATCTGTTAGAACCATGGTGAATGGCATCTCTTTCACACAATATGAATCAATTTTGATTCTTGAAATAATTCAATAAAAGTAAAATTGAGGCATTCAAACCACCTACATTTTGAGCGGAAATGATCTAACTCATGATAATGAGTAAATCCACTACACACTGAACTAGTCACATAATCTGTTAGAACCATGGTGAATGGCATCTCTTTCACACAATATGAATCAATCGTGATTCTTGAAATAATTCAATAAAAGTAAAATGGAGGCATTCACACCACCTACATAGTGAACGGAAATGAACTGACTCATATTAATGAGTAAATCCACTTCACCCTGAACTAGTCACATATTCTGTTAGAACCATGGTGAATTGCATCACTTTCACACAATAGGAATCAATAGTGATTCTTGAAATAATTTTAAAAACGTAAAATTGAGGCATTCACACCACCTACATCGTGAGCGGAAATGATCAGACTCATGATAATGAGTAAATCCACTTCACACTGAACTAGTCACATAATCTGTTAGAACCAAGGTGAATGGCATCTCTTTCACACAATATGAATCAATAGTGATTCTTGAAATAATTCAATAAAAGTAAAATTGAGGCATTCACACCACCTACATAGTGAGCGGAAATGATCTTACTCATGATAATGAGTAAATCCACTTCACCCTGAACTAGTCACATAATCTGTTAGAACCATGGTGAATGGCTTCTCTTTCACACAATATGAAGCAATAGTGATTCTTGAAATAATTCAATAAAAGTAAAATTGAGGCATTCAAACCACCTACATAGTGAGCGGAAATGATCTAACTCATGATAATGATTAAATCCACTACACACTGAACTAGTCACATAATCTGTTAGAACCATGGTGAATGGCATCTCGTTCACACAATATGAATCAATAGTGATTCTTGAAATAATTCAATAAAAGTAAAATTGAGGCATTCACACTACCTACATAGTGAGCGGAAATGATCTTACTCATGATAATGAGTAAATACCCTTCACCCTGAACTAGTCACATAATCTGTTAGAACCATGGTGAATGGCTTCTCTTTCACACAATATGAATCATTAGTGAGTCTTGAAACAATTTAATAAAAGTAAAATTGAGGCATTCACACCACCTACATAGTGAGTGGGAATGAACTGACTCATAATAATGAGTAAATCCACTTCACACTGAACTAGTCACATAATCTGTTAGAACCATGGTGAATGGCATTTCTTTCACACAATATGAATCAATAGTGATTCTTGAAATAATTCAATAAAAGTAAAATTGAGGCATTCACACGACATACATAGTGAGCGGGAATGAACTGACTCATAATAATGAGGAAATCCAGTTCACTCAGAACTTGTCACGTAATCTGTTAGAACCATGGTGAATGGCTTCTCTTTCACACAATATGAATCAATAGTGATTCTTGAAATAGTTCTATCAAAGTAAAATTGAGGCATACACACCACCTACATAGTGAGCGTGATGATCTGACTCATAATAAAGAGTATATCCACTTCACCCTGAACTAGTCACATAATCTGTTAAAACCATGGTGAATGGCTTCTCTTTCACACAATATGAATCAATAGTGATTCTTGAAATAATTAAATAAAAGTGAGATTGAGGCATTCACACCACCTACATAGTGAGTGGGAATGAACTGACTCATAATAATGAGTAAATCCACATCACCCTGAACTAGACACATAATCTGTTAGAACCATAGTGAATGGCATCATTTTCACACAATAGGAATCAATAGTCATTATTAAAATAATTTAATAGAAGTAAAATTGAGGCATTCACACCACCTACATTGTGAGTAGGATTATCTGACTCATAATAATGAGTAAATCCACTTCACCCTGAACTAGATACATAATCTGTTAGAACCATGGTGAATGGCATCTCTTTCACACAATATGAATCAATTTTGATTCTTGAAATAATTCAATAAAAGTAAAATTGAGGCATTCAAACCACCTACATTTTGAGCGGAAATGATCTAACTCATGATAATGAGTAAATCCACTACACACTGAACTAGTCACATAATCTGTTAGAACCATGGTGAATGGCATCTCTTTCACACAATATGAATCAATCGTGATTCTTGAAATAATTCAATAAAAGTAAAATGGAGGCATTCACACCATCTACATAGTGAACGGAAATGAACTGACTCATATTAATGAGTAAATCCACTTCACCCTGAACTAGTCACATATTCTGTTAGAACCATGGTGAATTGCATCACTTTCACACAATAGGAATCAATAGTGATTCTTGAAATAATTTTAAAAACGTAAAATTGAGGCATTCACACCACCTACATCGTGAGCGGAAATGATCAGACTCATGATAATGAGTAAATCCACTTCACACTGAACTAGTCACATAATCTGTTAGAACCAAGGTGAATGGCATCTCTTTCACACAATATGAATCAATAGTGATTCTTGAAATAATTCAATAAAAGTAAAATTGAGGCATTCACACCACCTACATAGTGAGCGGAAATGATCTTACTCATGATAATGAGTAAATCCACTTCACCCTGAACTAGTCACATAATCTGTTAGAACCATGGTGAATGGCTTCTCTTTCACACAATATGAATCAATAGTGATTCTTGAAATAATTCAATAAAAGTAAAATTGAGGCATTCACACATCATACATAGTGAGCGGGAATGAACTGACTCATAATAATGAGTAAATCCAATTCACCCTGAACTAGTCACATAATCTGTTAGAACCATGGGGAATGGCATCTCTTTCACACAATATGAATCAATAGTGATTCTTGAAATAATTCAATAAAAGTAAAATTGAGGCATTCACACCTCATGCATAGTGAGCGGGAATGAACTGACTCATAATAATGAGTAAATCCATTTCACACCGAACTAGTCACATAATCTGTTAGAACCATGGTGAATGGCTTCCCTTTCACACAATAGGAAACAATAGTGATTCTTAAAATAATTTAATAGAAGTAAAATTGAGGCATTCACACCACCTACATTGTGAGTGGGATTATCTGACTCATAATAATGAGTAAATCCATTTCACCCTGAACTAGATACATAATCTGTTAGAACCATGGTGAATGGCATCTCTTTCACACAATATGAATCAATTTTGATTCTTGAAATAATTCAATAAAAGTAAAATTGAGGCATTCAAACCACCTACATAGTGAGCGGAAATGATCTAACTCATGATAATGAGTAAATCCACTACACACTGAACTAGTCACATAATCTGTTAGAACCATGGTGAATGGGATCTCGTTCACACAATATGAATCAATAGTGATTCTTGAAATAATTCAATAAAAGTAAAATTGAGGCATTCACACTACCTACATAGTGAGCGGAAATGATCTTACTCATGATAATGAGTAAATCCCCTTCACCCTGAACTAGTCACATAATCTGTTAGAACCATGGTAAATGGCTTCTCTTTCACACAATATGAATCATTAGTGAGTCTTGAAACAATTTAATAAAAGTAAAATTGAGGCATTCACACCACCTACATAGTGAGTGGGAATGAACTGACTCATATTAATGAGTAAATCCACTTCACACTGAACTAGTCACATAATCTGTTAGAACCATGGTGAATGGCATTTCTTTCACACAATATGAATCAATAGTGATTTTTGAAATAATTCAATAAAAGTAAAATTGAGGCATTCACACGACATACATAGTGAGCGGGAATGAACTGACTCATAATAATGAGGAAATCCAGTTCACTCAGAACTTGTCACGTAATCTGTTAGAACCATGGTGAATGGCTTCTCTTTCACACAATATGAATCAATAGTGATTCTTGAAATAGTTCTATAAAAGTAAAATTGAGGCATACACACCACCTACATAGTTAGCGTGATGATCTGACTCATAATAAAGAGTATATCCACTTCACCCTGAACTAGTCACATAATCTGTTAGAACCATGGTGAATGGCTTCTCTTTCACACAATATGAATCAATAGTGATTCTTGAAATAATTAAATAAAAGTAAAATTGAGGCATTCACACCACCTACATAGTGAGTGGGAATGAACTGACTCATAATAATGAGTAAATCCACTTCACACTGAACTAGTCACATAATCTGTTAGAACCATGGTGAATGGCATTTCTTTCACACAATATGAATCAATAGTGATTCTTGAAATAATTATATAAAAGTAAAATTGAGGCATTCATACCTCATACATAGTGAGCCGGAATGAACTGACTCATAATAATGAGTAAATCCACATCACCCTGAACTAGACACATAATCTGTTAGAACCATAGTGAATGGCATCATTTTCACACAATAGGCATCAATAGTCATTATTAAAATAATTTAATAGAAGTAAAATTGAGGCATTCACACCACCTACATTGTGAGTGGGATTATCTGACTCATAATAATGAGTAAATCCACTTCACCCTGAACTAGATACATAATCTGTTAGAACCATGGTGAATGGCATCTCTTTCACACAATATGAATCAATTTTGATTCTTGAAATAATTCAATAAAAGTAAAATTGAGGCATTCAAACCACCTACATTTTGAGCGGAAATGATCTAACTCATGATAATGAGTAAATCCACTACACACTGAACTAGTCACATAATCTGTTAGAACCATGGTGAATGGCATCTCTTTCACACAATATGAATCAATCGTGATTCTTGAAATAATTCAATAAAAGTAAAATGGAGGCATTCACACCACCTACATAGTGAACGGAAATGAACTGACTCATATTAATGAGTAAATCCACTTCACCCTGAACTAGTCACATTTTCTGTTAGAACTATGGTGAATTGCATCACTTTCACACAATAGGAATCAATAGTGATTCTTGAAATAATTTTAAAAACGTAAAATTGAGGCATTCACTCCACCTACATCGTGAGCGGAAATGATCAGACTCATGATAATGAGTAAATCCACTTCACACTGAACTAGTCACATAATCTGTTAGAACCAAGGTGAATGGCATCTCTTTCACACAATATGAATCAATAGTGATTCTTGAAATAATTCAATAAAAGTAAAATTGAGGCATTCACACCACCTACATAGTGAGCGGAAATGATCTTACTCATGATAATGAGTAAATCCACTTCACCCTGAACTAGTCACATAATCTGTTAGAACCATGGTGAATGGCTTCTCTTTCACACAATATGAATCAATAGTGATTCTTGAAATAATTCAATAAAAGTAAAATTGAGGCATTCACACATCATACATAGTGAGCGGGAATGAACTGACTCATAATAATGAGTAAATCCAATTCACCCTGAACTAGTCTCATAATCTGTTAGAACCATGGGGAATGGCATCTCTTTCACACAATATGATTCAATAGTGATTCTTGAAATAATTCAATAAAAGTAAAATTTAGGCATTCACACCTCATACATAGTAAGTGGGAATGAACTGACTCATAATAATGAGTAAATCCACTTCACACTGAACTAGTCCCATAATCTGTTAGAACCGTGGTGAATGGCATTTCTTTCACACAATATGAATCAATAGTGATTCTTGAAATAATTCAATAAAAGTAAAATTGAGGCATTCACACCACATACATAGTGAGCGGGAATGAATAGACTCATAATAATGAGGAAATCCAGTTCACTCAGAACTTGTCACGTAATCTGTTAGAACCATGGTGAATGGCTTCTCTTTCACACAATATGAATCAATAGTGATTCTTGAAATAGTTCTATAAAAGTAAAATTGAGGCATACACACCACCTACATAGTGAGCGTGATGATCTGACTCATAATAAAGAGTATATCCACTTCACCCTGAACTAGTCACATAATCTGTTAGAACCATGGTGAATGGCTTCTCTTTCACACAATATGAATCAATAGTGATTCTTGAAATAATTAAATAAAAGTAAAATTGAGGCATTCACACCACCTACATAGTGAGTGGGAATGAACTGACTCATAATAATCAGTAAATCCACTTGACACTGAACTAGTCACATAATCTGTTAGAACCATGGTGAATGGCTTCTCTTTCACACAATATGAATCAATAGTGATTCTTGAAATAATTCAATAAAAGTAAAATTGAGGCATTCACACATCATACATAGTGAGCGGGAATGAACTGACTCATAATAATGAGTAAATCCAATTCACCCTGAACTAGTCACATAATCTGTTAGAACCATGGTGAATGGCATCTCTTTCACACAATATGAATCAATAGTGATTCTTGAAATAATTCAATAAAAGTAAAATTGAGGCATTCACACCTCATACATAGTGAGCGGGAATGAACTGACTCATAATAATGAGTAAATCCATTTCACCCCGAACTAGTCACATAATCTGTTAGAACCATGGTGAATGGCTTCCCTTTCACACAATAGGAATCAATAGTGATTCTTGAAATAATTCAATAAAAGTAAAATTGAGGCATTCACACCACATACATAGTGAGCGGGAATGAACTGACTCATAATAATGAGGAAATCCATTTCACCCAGAACTTGTCACGTAATCTGTTAGAACCATGGTGAATGGCTTCTCTTTCACACAATATGAATCAATAGTGATTCTTGAAATAGTTCTATAAAAGTAAAATTGAGGCATATACACCACCTACATAGTGAGCGGAGTGATCTGACTCATAATAAAGAATATATCCACTTCACCCTGAACTAGTCACATAATCTGTTAGAACCATGGTGAATGGCTTCTCTTTCACACAATATGAATCAATAGTGATTCTTGAAATAATTCAATAAAAGTAAAATGGAGGCATTCACACCACATACGTAGTGAAGGGGAATGAACTGACTCATAATAATGAGTAAATCCACTTCACACTGAACTAGTCACATAATCTGTTAGAACCATGGTGAATGGCATCTCTTTCACACAATATGAATCAATAGTGATTCTTGAAATAATTCAATAAAAGTAAAATTGAGGCATTTACACCACCTACATAGTGAGCGGGAATGAACTCCACTTCACCCAGACTTGGTCACGTAATCTGTTAGAACCATAGTGAATGGCATCACTTTCACACAATATGAATCAACAGTGATTCTTGAAATAATTCAATAAAAGTAAAATTGAGGCATTCACACCACCTACATAATGAGCGGGAATGATCTGACTCATGATAAAGAGTAAATCCACTTCACCCTGAACTAGTCACATAATCTGTTAGAACCATGGTGAATGGCATCTCTTTCACACAATATGAATCAATAGTGATTCTTGAAATAATTCTATAAAAGTAAAATTGAGGCATACACACCACATACATAGTGAGCGGGATGATCTGACACATAATAATGAGTGAATCCATTTCACCCAGAACTTGTCACATAATCTGTTAGAACCATGGTGAATGGCATCTCTTTCACACAATATGAATCAATAGTGATTCTTGAAGTAATTCAATAAACGTAAAATTGAGGCATTCACACCACATATATAGTGAGGTGAAATGAACTGACTCATAATAATGAGGGAATCCATTTCACCCAGAACTTGTCACGTAATCTGGTAGAACCATGGTGAATGGCATCTCTTTCACACAATATGAATCAATAGTGATTCTTGAAATAATTAAATAAAAGTAAAATTGAGGCATTCACACCACCTACATAATCAGCGGGAATGATCTGACCCATGATAAAGAGTAAATCCACTTCACCCAGACCTAGTCACATAATCTGTTAGAACCATGGTGAACGGCATCTCTTTCACACAATATGAATCAATAGTGATTCTTGAAATAATTCTATAAAAGTAAAATTGAGGCATACACACCACATACATAGTGAGCGGGATGATCTGACACATAATAAAGAGTAAATGCACTTCACCCTGAACTAGTCACATAATCTGTTAGAACCATGATGAATGGCTTCTCTTTCACACAATATGGATCAATAGTGATTCTTGAAATAATTCTATAAAAGTAAAATCGAGGCATACACACCACATACATAGTGAGCGGGATGATCTGACACATAATAAAGAGTAAATCCACTTCACACTGAACTAGTCACATAATCTGTTAGAACCATGGTGAATGGCTTCTCTTTCACACAATATGAATCAATAGTGATTCTTGAAACAATTCAATAAAAGTAAAATTGAGGCATTCACACCACCTACATAGTGAGTGGGAATGAACTGACTCATAATAATGAGGAAATCCACTTCACACTGAACTAGTCACATAATCTGTTACAAACATGGTGAATGGCTTCTCTTTCACACAATATGAATCAATAGTGATTCTTGAAACAATTCAATAAAAGTAAAATTGAGGCATTCACACCACCTACATAGTGAGCGGATATGATCTGACTCATGATAATGAGTAAATCCACTTCACCCTGAACTAGTCACATAATCTGTTAGAACCATAGTGAATGGCATCATTTTCACACAATAGGAAACAATAGTGATTCTTAAAATAATTTAATAGAAGTAAAATTGAGGCATTCACACCACCTACATTGTGAGTGGGATTATCTGACTCATAATAATGAGTAAATCCATTTCACCCTGAACTAGATACATAATCTGTTAGAACCATGGTGAATGGCATCTCTTTCACACAATATGAATCAATTTTGATTCTTGAAATAATTCAATAAAAGTAAAATTGAGGCATTCAAACCACCTACATAGTGAGCGGAAATGATCTAACTCATGATAATGAGTAAATCCACTACACACTGAACTAGTCACATAATCTGTTAGAACCATGGTGAATGGCATCTCGTTCACACAATATGAATCAATAGTGATTCTTGAAATAATTCAATAAAAGTAAAATTGAGGCATTCACACTACCTACATAGTGAGCGGAAATGATCTTACTCATGATAATGAGTAAATCCCCTTCACCCTGAACTAGTCACATAATCTGTTAGAACCATGGTGAATGGCTTCTCTTTCACACAATATGAATCATTAGTGAGTCTTGAAACAATTTAATAAAAGTAAAATTGAGGCATTCACACCACCTACATAGTGAGTGGGAATGAACTGACTCATAATAATGAGTAAATCCACTTCACACTGAACTAGTCACATAATCTGTTAGAACCATGGTGAATGGCATTTCTTTCACACAATATGAATCAATAGTGATTCTTGAAATAATTCAATAAAAGTAAAATTGAGGCATTCACACGACATACATAGTGAGCGGGAATGAACTGACTCATAATAATGAGGAAATCCAGTTCACTCAGAACTTGTCACGTAATCTGTTAGAACCATGGTGAATGGCTTCTCTTTCACACAATATGAATCAATAGTGATTCTTGAAATAGTTCTATAAAAGTAAAATTGAGGCATACACACCACCTACATAATGAGCGTGATGATCTGACTCATAATAAAGAGTATATCCACTTCACCCTGAACTAGTCACATAATCTGTTAGAACCATGGTGAATGGCTTCTCTTTCACACAATATGAATCAATAGTGATTCTTGAAATAATTAAATAAAAGTAAAATTGAGGCATTCACACCACCTACATAGTGAGTGGGAATGAACTGACTCATAATAATGAGTAAATCCACTTCACACTGAACTAGTCACATAATCTGTTAGAACCATGGTGAATGGCATTTATTTCACACAATATGAATCAATAGTGATTCTTGAAATAATTATATAAAAGTAAAATTGAGGCATTCATACCTCATACATAGTGAGCCGGAATGAACTGACTCATAATAATGAGTAAATCCACATCACCCTGAACTAGACACATAATCTGTTAGAACCATGGTGAATGGCATCTCTTTCACACAATATGAATCAATTTTGATTCTTGAAATAATTCAATAAAAGTAAAATTGAGGCATTCAAACCACCTACATTTTGAGCGGAAATGATCTAACTCATGATAATGAGTAAATCCACTACACACTGAACTAGTCACATAATCTGTTAGAACCATGGTGAATGGCATCTCTTTCACACAATATGAATCAATCGTGATTCTTGAAATAATTCAATAAAAGTAAAATGGAGGCATTCACACCACCTACATAGTGAACGGAAATGAACTGACTCAAACTAATGAGTAAATCCACTTCACCCTGAACTAGTCACATATTCTGTTAGAACCATGGTGAATTGCATCACTTTCACACAATAGGAATCAATAGTGATTCTTGAAATAATTTTAAAAACGTAAAATTGAGGCATTCACACCACCTACATCGTGAGCGGAAATGATCAGACTCATGATAATGAGTAAATCCACTTCACACTGAACTAGTCACATAATCTGTTAGAACCAAGGTGAATGGCATCTCTTTCACACAATATGAATCAATAGTGATTCTTGAAATAATTCAATAAAAGTAAAATTGAGGCATTCACACCACCTACATAGTGAGCGGAAATGATCTTACTCATGATAATGAGTAAATCCACTTCACCCTGAACTAGTCACATAATCTGTTAGAACCATGGTGAATGGCTTCTCTTTCACACAATATGAATCAATAGTGATTCTTGAAATAATTCAATAAAAGTAAAATTGAGGCATTCACACATCATACATAGTGAGCGGGAATGAACTGACTCATAATAATGAGTAAATCCAATTCACCCTGAACTAGTCACATAATCTGTTAGAACCATGGGGAATGGCATCTCTTTCACACAATATGAATCAATAGTGATTCTTGAAATAATTCAATAAAAGTAAAATTGAGGCATTCACACCACATACATAGTGAGCGGGAATGAACTGACTCATAATAATGAGGAAATCCATTTCACCCAGAACTTGTCACGTAATCTGTTAGAACCATGGTGAATGGCTTCTCTTTCACACAATATGAATCAATAGTGATTCTTGATATAGTTCTATAAAAGTAAAATTGAGGCATATACACCACCTACATAGTGAGCGGAGTGATCTGACTCATAATAAAGAATATATCCACTTCACCGTGAACTAGTCACATAATCTGTTAGAACCATGGTGAATGGCTTCTCTTTTACACAATATGAAACAATAGTGATTCTTGAAATAATTCAATAAAAGTAAAATGGAGGCATTCACACCACATACGTAGTGAAGGGGAATGAACTGACTCATAATAATGAGTAAATCCACATCACCCTGAACTAGACACATAATCTGTTAGAACCATAGTGAATGGCATCATTTTCACACAATAGGAATCAATAGTCATTATTAAAATAATTTAATAGAAGTAAAATTGAGGCATTCACACCACCTACATTGTGAGTGGGATTATCTGACTCATAATAATGAGTAAATCCACTTCACCCTGAACTAGATACATAATCTGTTAGAACCATGGTGAATGGCATCTCTTTCACACAATATGAATCAATTTTGATTCTTGAAATAATTCAATAAAAGTAAAATTGAGGCATTCAAACCACCTACATTTTGAGCGGAAATGATCTAACTCATGATAATGAGTAAATCCACTACACACTGAACTGGTCACATAATCTGTTAGAACCATGGTGAATGGCATCTCTTTCACACAATATGAATCAATAGTGATTCTTGAAATAATTCAATAAAAGTAAAATTGAGGCATTCACACCTCATACATAGTGAGCGGGAATGAACTGACTCATAATAATGAGTAAATCCATTTCACACCGAACTAGTCACATAATCTGTTAGAACCATGGTGAATGGCTTCCCTTTCACACAATAGGAATCAATAGTGATTCTTGAAATAATTCAATAAAAGTAAATTTGAGGCATTCACACCACATACATAGTGAGCGGGAATGAACTGACTCATAATAATGAGGAAATCCATTTCACAAAGAACTTGTCACGTAATCTGTTAGAACCATGGTGAATGGCTTCTCTTTCACACAATATGAATCAATAGTGATTCTTGATATAGTTCTATAAAAGTAAAATTGAGGCATATACACCACCTACATAGTGAGCGGAGTGATCTGACTCATAATAAAGAATATATCCACTTCACCCTGAACTAGTCACATAATCTGTTAGAACCATGGTGAATGGCTTCTCTTTCACACAATATGAATCAATAGTGATTCTTGAAATAATTCAATAAAAGTAAAATGGAGGCATTCACACCACATACGTAGTGAAGGGGAATGAACTGACTCATAATAATGAGTAAATCCACTTCACACTGAACTAGTCACATAATCTGTTAGAACCATGGTGAATGGCATCTCTTTCACACAATATGAATCAATAGTGATTCTTGAAATAATTCAATAAAAGTAAAATTGAGGCATTCACACCACCTACATAGTGAGCGGGAATGAACTCCACTTCACCCAGACCTAGTCACGTAATCTGTTAGAACCATAGTGAATGGCATCACTTTCACACAATATGAATCAACAGTGATTCTTGAAATAATTCAATAAAAGTAAAATTGAGGCATTCACACCACCTACATAATGAGCGGGAATGATCTGACTTATGATAAAGAGTAAATCCACTTCACCCTGAACTAGTCACATAATCTGTTAGAACCATGGTGAATGGCATCTCTTTCACACAATATGAATCAATAGTGATTCTTGATATAATTAAATAAAAGTAAAATTGAGGCATTCACACCACATACATAGTGAGGTGGAATGAACTGACTCATAATAATGAGTGAATCCATTTCACCCAGAACTTGTCACATAATCTGTTAGAACCATGGTGAATGGCATCTCTTTCACACAATATGAATCAATAGTGATTCTTGAAGTAATTCAATAAACGTAAAATTGAGGCATTCACACCACATATATAGTGAGGTGAAATGAACTGACTCATAATAATGAGGGAATCCATTTCACCCAGAACTTGTCACGTAATCTGGTAGAACCATGGTGACTGGCATCTCTTTCACACAATATGAATCAATAGTGATTCTTGAAATAATTAAATAAAAGTAAAATTGAGGCATTCACACCACCTACATAATCAGCGGGAATGATCTGACTCATGATAAAGAGTAAATCCACTTCACCCAGACCTAGTCACATAATCTGTTAGAACCATGGTGAACGGCATCTCTTTCACACAATATGAATCAATAGTGATTCTTGAAATAATTCTATAAAAGTAAAATTGAGGCATACACACCACATACATAGTGAGCGGGATGATCTGACACATAATAAAGAGTAAATCCACTTCACCCTTAACTAGTCACATAATCTGTTAGAACCATGGTGAATGGCTTCTTTTTCACACAATATGAATCAATAGTGATTCTTGAAATAATTCTATAAAAGTAAAATTGAGGCATACACACCACATACATAGTGAGCGGGATGATCTGACACATAATAAAGAGTAAATCCACTTCACCCAGACCTAGTCACATAATCTGTTAGAACCATGGTGAATGGCTTCTCTTTCACACAATATGAAGCAATAGTGATTCTTGAAATAATTCTATAAAAGTAAAATTGAGGCATACACACCACATACATAGTGAGCCGGAATGAACTGACTCATAATAATGAGTAAATCCACATCACCCTGAACTAGACACATAATCTGTTAGAACCATAGTGAATGGCATCATTTTCACACAATAGGAATCAATAGTCATTATTAAAATAATTTAATAGAAGTAAAATTGAGGCATTCACACCACCTACATTGTGAGTGGGATTATCTGACTCATATTAATGAGTAAATCCACTTCACCCTGAACTAAATACATAATCTGTTAAAACCATGGTGAATGGCATCTCTTTCACACAATATGAATCAATTTTGATTCTTGAAATAATTCAATAAAAGTAAAATTGAGGCATTCAAACCACCTACATTTTGAGCGGAAATGATCTAACTCATGATAATGAGTAAATCCACTACACACTGAACTAGTCACATAATCTGTTAGAACCATGGTGAATGGCATCTCTTTCACACAATATGAATCAATAGTGATTCTTGAAATAATTCAATAAAAGTTAAATGGAGGCATTCACACCACCTACATAGTGAACGGAAATGAACTGACTCATATTAATGGGTAAATCCACTTCACCCTGAACTAGTCACATATTCTGTTAGAACCATGGTGAATTGCATCACTTTCACACAATAGGAACCAATAGTGATTCTTGAAATAATTTTAAAAAAGTAAAATTGAGGCATTCACACCACCTACATAGTGAGCGGAAATGATCAGACTCATGATAATGAGTAAATCCACTTCACACTGAACTAGTCACATAATCTGTTAGAACCAAGGTGAATGGCATCTCTTTCACACAATGTGAATCAATAGTGATTCTTGAAATAATTCAGTAAAAATAAAATTGAGGCATTCACACCACCTACATAGTGAGCGGAAATGATCTTACGCATGATAATGAGTAAATCCACTTCACCCTGAACTAGTCACATAACCTGTTAGAACCATGGTGAATGGCTTCTCTTTCACACAATATGAATCAATAGTGATTCTTGAAATAATTCAATAAAAGTAAAATTGAGGCATTCACACATCATACATAGTGAGCGGGAATGAACTGACTCATAATAATGAGTAAATTCAATTCACCCTGAACTAGTCACATAATCTGTTAGAACCATGGTGAATGGCATCTCTTTCACACAATATGAATCAATAGTGATTCTTGAAATAATTCAATAAAAGTAAAATTGAGGCATTCACACCTCATACATAGTGAGCGGGAATGAACTGACTCATAATAATGAGTAAATCCATTTCACACCGAACTAGTCACATAATCTGTTAGAACCATGGTGAATGGCTTCCCTTTCACACAATAGGAATCAATAGTGATTCTTGAAATAATTCAATAAAAGTAAAATTGAGGCATTCACACCACATACATAGTGAGCGGGAATGAACTGACTCATAATAATGAGGAAATCCATTTCACCCAGAACTTGTCACGTAATCTGTTAGAACCATGGTGAATGGCTTCTCTTTCACACAATATGAATCAATAGTGATTCTTGAAATAGTTCTATAAAAGTAAAATTGAGGCATATACACCACCTACATAGTGAGCGGAGTGATCTGACTCATAATAAAGAATATATCCACTTCACCCTGAACTAGTCACATAATCTGTTAGAACCATGGTGAATGGCTTCTCTTTCACACAATATGAATCAATAGTGATTCTTGAAATAATTTAATAAAAGTAAAATGGAGGCATTCACACCACATACGTAGTGGAGGGGAATGAACTGACTCATAATAATGAGTAAATCCACTTCACACTGAACTAGTCACATAATCTGTTAGAACCATGGTGAATGGCATCTCTTTCACACAATATGAATCAATAGTGATTCTTGAAATAATTCAATAAAAGTAAAATTGAGGCATTCACACCACCTACATAGTGAGCGGGAATGAACTCCACTTCACCCAGACCTAGTCACGTAATCTGTTAGAACCATAGTGAATGGCATCACTTTCACACAATATGAATCAACAGTGATTCTTGAAATAATTCAATAAAAGTAAAATTGAGGCATTCACACCACCTACATAATGAGCGGGAATGATCTGACTCATGATAAAGAGTAAATCCACTTCACCCTGAACTAGTCACATAATCTGTTAGAACCATGGTGAATAGCATCTCTTTCACACAATATGAATCAATAGTGATTCTTGAAATAATTCTATAAAAGTAAAATTGAGGCATACACACCACATACATAGTGAGCGGGATGATCTGACACATAATAATGAGTGAATCCATTTCACCCAGAACTTGTCACATAATCTGGTAGAACCATGGTGAATGGCATCTCTTTCACACAATATGAATCAATAGTGATTCTTGAAATAATTAAATAAAAGTAAAATTGAGGCATTCACACCACCTACATAATGAGCGGGAATGATCTGACTCATGATAAAGAGTAAATCCACTTCACCCAGACCTAGTCAAATAATCTGTTAGAACCATGGTGAACGGCATCTCTTTCACACAATATGAATCAATAGTGATTCTTGAAATAATTCTATAAAAGTAAAATTGAGGCATACACACCACATACATAGTGAGCGGGATGATCTGACACATAATAAAGAGTAAATCCACTTCACCCTGAACTAGTCACATAATCTGTTAGAACCATGGTGAATGGCTTCTCTTTCACACAATATGAATCAATAGTGATTCTTGAAATAATTCTATAAAAGTAAAATTGAGGCATACACACCACATACATAGTGAGCGGGATGATCTGACACATAATAAAGAGTAAATCCACTTCACACTGAACTAGTCACATAATCTGTTAGAACCATGGCGAATGGCTTCTCTTTCACACAATATGAATCAATAGTGATTCTTGAAACAATTCAATAAAAGTAAAATAGAGGCATTCACACCACCTACATAGTGAGTGGGAATGAACTGACTCATAATAATGAGGAAATCCACTTCACACTGAACTAGTCACATAATCTGTTACAAACATGGTGAATGGCTTCTCTTTCACACAATATGAATCAATAGTGATTCTTGAAACAATTCAATAAAAGTAAAATTGAGGCATTCACACCACCTACATAGTGAGCGGATATGATCTGACTCATGATAATGAGTAAATCCACTTCACCCTGAACTAGTCACATAATCTGTTAGAACCATAGTGAATGGCATCATTTTCACACAATAGGAAACAATAGTGATTCTTAAAATAATTTAATAGAAGTAAAATTGAGGCATTCACACCACCTACATTGTGAGTGGGATTATCTGACTCATAATAATGAGTAAATCCATTTCACCCTGAACTAGATACATAATCTGTTAGAACCATGGTGAATGGCATCTCTTTCACACAATATGAATCAATTTTGATTCTTGAAATAATTCAATAAAAGTAAAATTGAGGCATTCAAACCACCTACATAGTGAGCGGAAATGATCTAACTCATGATAATGAGTAAATCCACTACACACTGAACTAGTCACATAATCTGTTAGAACCATGGTGAATGGCATCTCGTTCACACAATATGAATCAATAGTGATTCTTGAAATAATTCAATAAAAGTAAAATTGAGGCATTCACACTACCTACATAGTGAGCGGAAATGATCTTACTCATGATAATGAGTAAATCCCCTTCACCCTGAACTAGTCACATAATCTGTTAGAACCATGGTGAATGGCTTCTCTTTCACACAATATGGATCAATAGTGAGTCTTGAAACAATTTAATAAAAGTAAAATTGAGGCATTCACACCACCTACATAGTGAGTGGGATTGAACTGACTCATAATAATGAGTAAATCCACTTCACACTGAACTAGTCACATAATCTGTTAGAACCATGGTAAATGGCATTTCTTTCACACAATATGAATCAATAGTGATTCTTGAAATAATTCAATAAAAGTAAAATTGAGGCATTCACACGACATACATAGTGAGCGGGAATGAACTGACTCATAATAATGAGTAAATCTAATTCACCTAGAACTTGTCAGATAATCTGTTAGAACCATGATGAATGGCTTCTCTTTCACACATTATGAATCAATAGTGAGTCTTGAAACAATTTAATAAAAGTAAAATTGAGGCATTCACACCACCTACATAGTGAGTGGGAATGAACTGACTCATAATAATGAGTAAATCCACTTCACACTGAACTAGTCCCATAATCTGTTAGAACCGTGGTGAATGGCATTTCTTTCACACAATATGAATCAATAGTGATTCTTGAAATAATTCAATAAAAGTAAAATTGAGGCATTCACACCACATACATAGTGAGCGGGAATGAATAGACTCATAATAATGAGGAAATCCAGTTCACTCAGAACTTGTCACGTAATCTGTTAGAACCATGGTGAATGGCTTCTCTTTCACACAATATGAATCAATAGTGATTCTTGAAATAGTTCTATAAAAGTAAAATTGAGGCATACACACCACCTACATAGTGAGCGTGATGATCTGACTCATAATAAAGAGTATATCCACTTCACCCTGAACTAGTCACATAATCTGTTAGAACCATGGTGAATGGCTTCTCTTTCACACAATATGAATCAATAGTGATTCTTGAAATAATTAAATAAAAGTAAAATTGAGGCATTCACACCACCTACATAGTGAGTGGGAATGAACTGACTCATAATAATGAGTAAATCCACTTCACACTGAACTAGTCACATAATCTGTTAGAACCATGGTGAATGGCATTTCTTTCACACAATATGAATCAATAGTGATTCTTGAAATAATTATATAAAAGTAAAATTGAGGCATTCATACCTCATACATAGTGAGCCGGAATGAACTGACTCATAATAATGAGGAAATCCAGTTCACTCAGAACTTGTCACGTAATCTGTTAGAACCATGGTGAATGGCTTCTCTTTCACACAATATGAATCAATAGTGATTCTTGAAATAGTTCTATAAAAGTAAAATTGAGGCATACACACCACCTACATAGGGAGCGGGATGATCTGACTCATAATAAAGAGTATATCCACTTCACCCTGAACTAGTCACATAATCTGTTAGAACCATGGTGAATGGCTTCTCTTTCACACAATATGAATCAATAGTGATTCTTGAAATAATTAAATAAAAGTAAAATTGAGGCATTCACACCACCTACATAGTGAGTGGCAATGAACTGACTCATAATAATGAGTAAATCCACTTCACACTGAACTAGTCACATAATCTGTTAGAACCATGGTGAATGGCATTTCTTTCACACAATATGAATCAATAGTGATTCTTGAAATAATTAAATAAAAGTAAAATTGAGGCATTCACACGACATACATAGTGAGCGGGAATGAACTGACTCATAATAATGAGTAAATCTAATTAACCCAGAACTTGTCACATAATCTGTTAGAACCATGGTGAATGGCTTCTCTTTCACACAATATGAATCAATAGTGAGTCTTGAAACAATATAATAAAAGTAAAATTGAGGCATTCACACCACCTACATAGTGAGTGGGAATGAACTGACTCATAATAATGAGTAAATCTACTTAACACTGAACTAGTCACATAATCTGTTAGAACCGTGGTGAATGGCATTTCTTTCACACAATATGAATCAATAGTGATTCTTGAAATAATTCAATAAAAGTAAAATTGAGGCATTCATCACCACTTACATAGTGAGCGGGAATGAACTGACTCATAATAATGAGTAAATCCATTTCACACCGAACTAGTCACATAATCTGTTAGAACCATGGTGAATGGCTTCCCTTTCACACAATAGGAATCAATAGTGATTCTTGAAATAATTCAATAAAAGTAAAATTGAGGCATTCACACCACATACATAGTGAGCGGGAATGAACTGACTCATAATAATGAGTAAATCTAATTCACCCAGAACTTGTCACATAATCTGTTAGAACCATGGTGAATGGCTTCTCTTTCACACAATATGGATCAATAGTGAGTCTTGAAACAATATAATAAAAGTAAAATTGAGGCATTCACACCACCTACATAGTGAGTGGGAATGAACTGACTCATAATAATGAGTAAATCTACTTCACACTGAACTAGTCACATAATCTGTTAGAACCGTGGTGAATGGCATTTCTTTCACACAATATGAATCAATAGTGATTCTTGAAATAATTCAATAAAAGTAAAATTGAGGCATTCATCACCACATACATAGTGAGCGGGAATGAACTGACTCATAATAATGAGTAAATCCATTTCACACCGAACTAGTCACATAATCTGTTAGAACCATGGTGAATGGCTTCCCTTTCACACAATAGGAATCAATAGTGATTCTTGAAATAATTCAATAAAAGTAAAATTGAGGCATTCACACCACATACATAGTGAGCGGGAATGAACTGACTCATAATAATGAGGAAATCCATTTCACCCAGAACTTGTCACGTAATCTGTTAGAACCATGGTGAATGGCTTCTCTTTCTCACAATGTGGATCAATAGTGATTCTTGAAATAGTTCTATAAAAGTAAAATTGAGGCATACACACCACCTACATAGTGAGCGGGAATGAACTGACTCATAATAATGAGTGAATCTAATTCACCCAGAACTTGTCCCATAATCTGTTAGAACCATGGTGAATGGCTTCTCTTTCACACAATATGAATCAATAGTGAGTCTTGAAACAATTTAATAAAAGTAAAATTGAGGCATTCACACCACCTACATAGTGAGTGGGAATGAACTGACTCATAATAATGAGTAAATCCACTTCACACTGAACTAGTCACATAATCGGTTAGAACCATGGTGAATGGCATTTCTTTCACACAATATGAATCAATAGTGATTCTTGAAATAATTCAATAAAAGTAAAATTGAGGCATTCACACCACATACATAGTGAGCGGGAATGAACTGTCTCATAATAATGAGTAAATCCATTTCACTCAGAACTTGTCAAATAATCTGTTAGAACCATGGTGAATGGCATCTATTTCACACAATATGAATCAATATTGATTCTTGAAACAATTTAATAAAAGTAAAATTGAGGCATTCACACCACCTACATAGTGGGTGGGAATGAACTGACTCATAATAATGAGTAAATCCACTTCACACTGAACTAGTCACATAATCTGTTAGAACCATGGTGAATGGCATTTCTTTCACACAATATGAATCAATAATGATTCTTGAAATAATTCAATAAAAGTAAAATTGAGGCATTCACACCACCTACATAGTGAGGGCGAATGAACTGACTCATAATAATGAGTAAATCCACTTCACACTGAACTAGTCACATAATCTGTTAGAACCATGGTGAATGGCATCTCTTTCACACAATAGGAATCAATAGTGATTCTTGAAATAATTTAATAAAAGTAAAATTGAGGCATTCACACCACCTACATTGTGAGCGGGAATGATCTGACTCATAATAATGAGTAAATCCTCTTCACACTGAACTAGTCACACAATCTGTTAGAACCATGGTGAATGGCATCACAATCACACAATATGAATCAATAGTGATTCTTGAAATAATTCAATAAAAGTGAAACTGAGGCATTCACACCACCTACATAGTGAGCGGAAATGATCTGACTCATAATAATGAGTAAATCCACTTCACCCAGAACGTGTCACATAATCTGTTAGAACCACGGCGAATGACCTCTCTTTCACACTATATGAATCAATTCTCTTTCAAATTATACCTTAACACCGTTATCTTTGAGCTTCAAACCTGAGTGCAGTTATAAATTTCTATCGTGTATCATAAAACGCTATATGAAGGCATACAGTGTGTCTATAAAGTCCTTGAAAAAGCGTAGGTTGTGATTCTTGGATTAATTCATCAAAAGGCGCATTCAGCAATTTACACTATCTAGAAATTTACGACACTATCTCGACGACAAGAGATATGTGAATGAGGATAGGAAATTCTATATTTTCAAGTTAGTGAAGAATTGTTTGTTTTAAAATTAAATAAAATATTATAGATTTAAAAATTTACCATGAATTATCATATTTCAATTTTCTTCTTACAGAAGTGAAAAAAATTATGATTTTTATTACTCGCATCAGCTAACATAACCTAACCTAACATTTTTTTTACTTATCAGTAATAGTTCTGCATCCGTGATTGATTTATCACTGCCTGACTGGAGGAGACTTTGTCAGCTCGAATCAGATAGTAACTTAGAAGCGGATGGAAAGGATTGGACTGGAGTGAACGCTAGAGTTGTCAATTAGAACTGAATCGATTTCATTTAGTGTGACACCGGCTTAAAGTGAACATCATTGTCACATTTATTATAATAATATTGTATTTACGTTATTCAACATGAAATAGTAGCCTTAAGACATTTTGAATTCCAGCTATCTATGTTTCTAAGTGACTATTGTTGTACAAGTCAACCCTGCCTTAACCTAAAAATAGTCCCAGTGAATTCTAACTTTCTATCCGTCCCAAAGAAATTAACGTCTTTTCAAATAGAATCCGTCCTTGGTTTTTTCAGTTAATTACCAAGCACCTAATCCCTGACTATCCTGACCA
Source organism: Prosapia bicincta (assembly GCA_036971475.1). Lineage (NCBI taxonomy): Eukaryota > Metazoa > Arthropoda > Insecta > Hemiptera > Cercopidae > Prosapia > Prosapia bicincta. The sequence continues at coordinate 31,864,902 of JBAIZL010000002.1, forward strand.
AGCCACTTTCCTGACTATATCCTTTATCTAATGTTCAAGTAAGCAGACGATGTAAAACCCCAAACCCACTCAATTCTGTTTACAAAGTTCCATATTCACAGAACAGTCGCGAGACGGAAATTCTGGAATTGCCTGAATTCAATTGTGCCCCAGTTAGTAGATGGTCGCTACGCGTGTAGCTCCCACACATCTACAGTGCTTAGTAGATAGGGCGAAGGACTTTACTTTAGCCTGTTGTCTTGACTTTACGTCGTTGCTACCTACGCTGAACATCTAACGCCGTCCAAAATGGGAGCATTTCTATTATTGTGACTGGTCGAAAGTTCAGAAGAGAGGGGGAATAACAGAAGACTATGATGCGACCATGAGGAAAGCGGATAACACAAAGGTATGACCATACAGAGGGTCCAAAACACAACTACAAAGGGAGGTCTAAGGATTCCGAACAAGGAGACTAGTAGACGTATGAAGTAATATTAAAGTAAGGAAAACTGATATTAATGATGATGAACATGGATATGATAAAGAGAAGATGAAGATGAAAAATATGATGATAATGATGATGATAAAGATGAAGATGACGAAGATGATACTGATGAAGATTAATACGATTACGTGTAAAAAGAAGAAAAGGAAGACGATAAGGATGATAATGAGGATGAAGATGAAGATCTGGATGAAGATGAAGAAAATGATGAAGATTGAGATGGTGATGAAGATTAAGAAGAAGAAGATAATGATGGTGATTATTTGGGCGAGTTTATATGCGTGACGATTGAGTATATTTAAAAATAAAGAATATAAAAAACTAGTCAAAAGGGTTGAAAATTGTTTAATCTTTATTATAATTTATAGTCATAATATTACTAGAAACAGCCAAACCTGTGCTACAAATGCTAATCGTTACCTCCCGCCTGGATCCAGGGTAGCAGCGTAACGCAGTTTACTTATTTAAACTCTCTTACATTCTCGACCACATGTTATACTTCCAACAATCTTACTTATAGAGACAGAATGCAGAATTATTCTTTACGCTAAACATAACGTTTGTACAAACATATGTTTATACTACTTAAGAAAGTATTGTTCTAATGTTTTGTAAATATCAGATATTTTGTTATATTACAATCAAAATATCCAAAGCCGAGCCGCGAACTGAAACAATACCTTTAGGCTGTGCACGAAACACGAAGAAAAAAAATATATGGCCAATGGAAACCTCTTAATTTACTTCTTTGCAATATAGATATATTATTTCTATATAAAATTGTTGTGCAACATCCTTTGTCTAGTTTTGGTAGCAAACAACCATTTAACATTAACAACTTTTTCAAATTAAATTGAACATATTCCATTTTGGTCACAAAATTTTCAAACAATATATTGTGGCTTTTCAAAAATATTTTCGTAACACCTGTATTTAATATTACCAGGGATGAAAATTAAAAAAAGAATTTCATTACTTGGTGTAGACAAATAGTGTTTAAGATTTGTTTCCAGTACAACTCTTTAATTGAAATTGAGGTAAGTAATTAAAATTTAATAAACTTCCAAGATTTAAAATTTATAAAATGGTAAATAACAATTTTATTTCAAGTTAACAAAAATAATATTAAAATCATTTAAAATTTTTTTAAACGTTGACAATTTTTAAAATAACAATACAATTTTGTTTCCATGGTAACCAATAATACCGTTCTGTATAAGGTATTTCAGAGTATAACTTGAGTAAATGGTTATATCGGTAAAATGTTGCTAGACTCACCAACATCACACAGCGACACTCTACCGTTGCAATCACGTTACTACTGGCTGATGGCTTACACTGAAACGACACTTGCACACATTAACAACGCACACAAACACACAGCTGATTGGAAAGAGGTGAGGCACCACTGGTTATGCGTCTAGCTATACGGTCACTCGGACACTTACGACTGTTTGACTGGCTGTTACTCTACACTTACAAACATAATACAAAAACATACACTCATTAATTGGCAACAGTTGATGAGTGAGCCATCAGCCAGACTATGAAAATATCTTGACAAAAGATTTTGTAATTTGAATTTATTGAAATATACCTTTTTTGTAATTTTTTATTAGTCATATAAAAAGTCGTTTCTATGGAAACGAAACTAAAGAAATATATCGTTTCCATATATTTCATAAGTAATTGTTTTCAACTCATTCTATTAGTCCCCACTCTTCTTATACCTATATCTTGTATAAAATTTCAGTCGGTTATAAAATACTTTCTTTACATTGACTGAAGTTCAAATACATTTTTAAACTTGTAGTGGATGAGACTCGATGTTAGAGCAGTTTTTACAATATTATTTCAATAATTAAAATTAATGAAATAATTTTATTTTCATTAGGGAGAAAAACTTTGAACAAAAGAGGCAAGGTCCAAGAAACTCAATCTTTTCGTCCAATTTGGCTTAAGATAAGTGATAACATATGATAACATAATAGAGCTGATTTTTTGTTGTAGGTTATGAGGTAGAACAGCTGTTTTAACGAATGGGTTATGTTACTTTATTTATAAAAAATGTAATCACTTAATTAACAGTAACTCAAATGGAAGCTTTTCTTTGTTGACCTAAGTGGGAACTCACTATTAAAACATTTGTTTATATTACTTGTTTTTTTAAAAGTAGAAACTTTAGTAATTTATGCAAAACAATTAATTGTAAACCCTAACTGGTGAGGGCAGGCTTTTATCGCTTTCGTGGTGAGACGGGTTCACACTGACCCCAAAGCTTGTCTCTTTTGTACGTTATAATCACCATATGGGGAATTAAATGCCACATGTGTACTTTAGGACATGTAATTAGAGGCAATATCATTATGAACTCATGTTTAATGTGTTTGACTTATAATATGGTTCTAACAATGCGTAAAGTGGTATATAAAACATTTTTTCACTAAACGCTACTATTTTATAAAGAAAGTATATCTAGCTCTAATAACATAGGGAGATAGTCTACCACGTCACATAGTGTAAGCTTGTAAACTATAAAATATTCTGAAACTAAACTGAAACATTTTGCACAGTTTCAAATATCACTAAATATTAAGATTCCTTCATTTGGAAAAGTGAAGAATTCTTTGCTTACCTCCACGTTCCTTGCATAGATCTATCGACAATCTAAGTTTTATGGAACTTTAAAGATTTAACGTTGAAAGGTAATTTTCCTGTCTCTTTCCCTTGAGCATACAACGCACAACATACCCCGCCCCCCTTAACTGAACCTGCTGTTGTGTAACGCTTTCCCTAAGGTTGTCTCCATTCAAAATCCCATCTATCTAGCGCAGACTGCTATTTATTAGGCTAAATCTTTAGCAGGACCTTTATTACCTGGAAATTGCAATATTCTGATGAAGTTTTCTGCGCCATTCCAAACTCTTCTCTGAGGCTTTCGCTTAGACCATTGAATTTTCTCTTCCTCTATAACTCCCATAATAATTCGATTACCAACCGCTATAACAGAATTCGTCCTCTTCACTCATTTCTTGTTCTCCGTGTGACAAAACTGGTTTACTTCTGCAGTTTCTTCGTTCTCACCAAAACTATGTTTCTGAATCATAGTAATTGATTTTAATAAGTCTTCATATGGATCGGTGTTATCTATCTCCGTCTCACTTGGAAACATACCAAACATATATCTAACATTATCACCCAAGTCTAGGTTTGTATCTGTGTTAGCTTTGGAATGCTACAACCTAAAAGATTTTTTTCAAAAGAACTCAATACAAAAATATAGCACTAGTGGAGAAGTGGGGTTAGGGTGACCCCGACACAATATTATTTACTTCAACATACAGCTTCTGGTACAACAAACGCTGAGGTCACGTCAGCAATGACTGGCTTAAAGCTACTGGCGGGACAAGGGCCTTAATACTACCAGTTTTGCCTAAATCACAAAATTTAATGTATTGAATTGAATATGATTACTAAGATAAGGTTGAATAACAGTTGATTCTATGTTAGGAATAATTTATTTAAAATCTTTGGTGACGTTTCGAAAACTAGATTGTTTCATCTTCGGGTGAGTTTAGCTATTTAGTTTGAATCAGGTTGTTGTTTTATATTGGATCAACATGTAGAACTCCGGGAAGTCTACGGTCTGCGGGCATCATTCGGTCCAAACTTTTAAGTGACTCTCCTAAGTATTCAATGTTTCAGAGAAAAAAAAAGAAAAACGTCGCACAATTTTAGTTATTTTATATTCCAATGTCTAGTAAAATAGTTCACACACAGACAACCACATAAATAGAAGACATCACTCGCTATTTCCTTGTTTCAAGTAACAATGGCAACGTTTTCAAGTTAAAACGTAAACTAATGGCAACAATAAATACTATTTATTAAAATTATCTTCGAGAAACTTGTAATGGTTATGGTAAACAGTAATGGCGATGAAAACCTTATCTTTGTCAGGAAAAAGAAATGATTATAATAATAGAAAACCTAATCCTTTAGTCACCTCTCGAGTGTCTTATTGCAAAGTTAGATAGAAAACAAGGTTATGTCGCTCAATATAAGAACATGCTTGTAGTAATACGAATTAAACCTACCTTATCAAGAACTGTGATCAGAAAAAATTACCTAGACAAATTATTTAAAACATCTATTTTTAGAAATATATTTTTGAACTTCATCTTTAAATATTAAGACTTTCCAGATGCGTAAGTCGATAATTAGAGAACTGTATGTAATCATATTAAGCGCTGAGTTAAACATTTTTATTTAAACGATTATTTTCTCAGACGTAAAATAAACACCGATGTCTGATGAAAGTATTTCCTTTACAATCAGAGAAGCACTTCTCTCACACTTTAAACAAGTAATATAAATTTTAAAAAAATCAATTCTTACTTAAATTAGAAAGAAAAGTTCTATTTTGGTTTCTATCTTTTTTATTATTACATTTAATCAATATTGTCAGAATAACAATATTAGGTGGTAAGATAAAAAACGAATTTCCTTGCCATTTTCCATTTTCTTGCTATTTATGGTGTTGGACTATTATTTTTGTATGTTACTTTTTATAAGCTTTCTTCTTTTTCGTCGTTTGCATTGTGTTGTAGTTTCTTTTCACTTTTATTTCGCCTTGTCCTTTGGTGAAGTAAGGTTCGATATCGTAAATTCAGTTTATTAGTTTATCTTATTCTTTTCATTCAATTTTAATTCTAGAACATTATTTATAATATTGTGTGGTATTCATGGCAACAATGTATGGTTATAGAATGAAGGTTTCGACGGCAATCAGAGGAGCGAAAAAAATTCATATACACATTTGAGAAGTAAATTTCTAGCTATGGGTATGTTGGCTCTGTGCCAAAGCGCTAGACCTCGAACATGAAGATACTCTGTTCAAATCCGACGTAGACCCCTAAAATTATTATAATTTACGTATTCAATGAGTATTTGATAAAAACATAATAATATCACTGTTAGGATGATCATGCACTATAGGTTTAAAAAAACGTATTTGAACTAGATTGTATGAGCAAAAATGTATTTTATTAACGATTGAAAATTTGTACTTAATATATATATCAGGAGAGTGTGAGCTGAATTTTAAAAAGACGGGATGTATTTAATGCATTTTGCAGAAACTGTAAGTTTCTTAAATTTAATAATCCCGCAAACATGCAAAGAATATTGACTTGAGAATTCCAACAATACACAATCGTCGCTTACGAGCGAGACATACTCCCTGCAACAGCAAGTGGATAAAATATTTTCCTCAGATTTCGTGTTTTCTAAGCTTAAAGATATTTATGACATCATAAAAAAAAGAAGAAAACATTTCAATCACTGTTAAATGTCGTGATAAAAAAAACGAAACATCTCTCGGAAAGGAACCGTTAGCCTTTTAACGGTTCATGTGGCAGGGGAATATGAAGCCTTTATCTGCGGTTTGAAATATTTAGGTTCTATCAGTAAGCGATGGAAATATTGACAGGAGTTAGCAGACGTCTCTCCGTATATAAAATTATCTGTCTATTGACTATCATTTGTTGACAAAGTTGGCTTGAAACATGCTAACAGAAAATACTTTTATACTATTACATTTATAATATTGTATATAATAAAACGGATGTTATAACGTTTTAAATCACGCTAGTTTTCCATAATGTTGCAATGCACTTTACTAAATTATAATATATGTTATATTGTTGTAATGTACCTTATATTGTCATAATGGATGTTATATTATTATAATGTAGGCTACGCTATATTGTAATAATGTTGTAATAATGTATATTGTAAACGTGATAACGTTATAATGTGTGCTATATTGTTATAAAGATACAATGTAAGCGAAGATTTATTGTGCTTTAAATTTATAACCTATTATTCTAGATAAACCTATTTTTCTGTAATTAATTTCTTATAAGTAATATTTTTAATGTGATGAGTCATATAAACGCTCATACCTCTCAAATGACTGCAGGTTAAACTTCGAAAATAGTAAACAAATGTCTCACAATAAGAAACCTTACGATTAAATTTCTTGCATTGTTCAATGAGTCCAGTAAAACTATTAATTAGAACCACTTTAAGACTTGCGTTTACAAACAAATGATGTAATTTGAAAATGCATGGACAAATGTACAGAAGGCAGTGGTGATGGAATGAAAACACGAGACAAGTAAACAGACGTAAGTGGATTATTTATACTTCCGTGTTTCAAAAGTTGCGTAATATAAAGTTCAATTCTAGAAACAAAGTCGTTATACGTAGGAAATAATATAAAACATGTCTTGCATCACAGTGTTCATTTCTTCCGGAAAAATATGCCTTTATTACAACGCTCACGGGGTAGATTACGTTTTGAAATATGGACGCCACGAGTTTTTCATGTATAGGTGCAACACCAGGAGGTCTATCCTTTATATATTAAGGACGTAGATTTGTGAATGTTCCACTTCCACCAGTTATATATAAAACTTAAGGCATTGTTAAGCAATCTTCTGCGACCCAATAGCATTATGGGCAATATCACTCGTTGCACTGCTTCATTTAACCCCGAGGGGGGGGGATTTGGAATTTGTAAACTCCCACGTAGCTCCAGTTATGGGAGATATAACCGCAATACGTGTTACAAAATCAAGGTAATTTCAATAAAATACATTTGACGAGAATTTTTAAAATGTAATATCTTTTTACCTAGCGTGATTCTTGTCAGAGGCCAACGTAGTTTCATGATTTAGTAATACACATTAAAGTGTTTAGGGATCTGAATATCCTGAAACATTGTGCTCTAAGTACAACGGTAATCTCAGACAACAACTAAGGTTAAGGGGCGGTTAATGTTAACAACCGGTTGCGTGTTAGTTTAAACGATATTTGTTACAATAACGTCTTGCCCCAATCGTGACGTCTTCGACAACCTACTAATTAAATGTTAGAGAGAAGAAGAAGAATTTTGTTACCAATATAAAAATATTGTAGAGGAAAGTCCTAAACACTTTACTTCTAAGACCAAGTTCACGATATACTTTTAACCTTACATTACACCCCCACCCCTACCTCCCACCCCAACCTTACAACCATTAATCCTCTTCCTATATCTGTCACGTATAAAGGCCGCTTATGCTCGAACCAACGTTTACAAAGTCTAAGGGGATACACGCGCTCCTCCCAGGCAGTATATTAACAGTATGATAGGTGGAGGGGAGGTACGAGGGAGCCTAGGCGGAAAGGTACCTTTAGAGATGGAAATATATTTCTCATTGATGAAAATAACCTTTCATTGCCGACCTACTTTAGTTTTAATACATTCTAACCACTGCCCGACTCAAGCTCTCTCAGGAAAGTCAGATGGTTGCGCTTATTGTAATGTGTTTAATTGCTAATTTTACGCAGCAATATATATATATATATATATATATATATTGGATTGTTCAGTATGTAGTAGATTTTTATAGATATACGAGCAGATAAGTAGGACATATTTTTAAGATCTTTAATTTGTTGTTTTTCTTTAAAATATTTTATTCAACCAAATTCTAAACGAACCCGACAAAGCTAAATATCTGGTATTTGGTATTATCTTTTGACTACTAAATAGACAAAAGATGGAATAAATACGTATCTTGCATTCAGTACAGTGCAACCAAGTCAGTAAAACCAACGTCTCTCGGCAAGAAACCAATTTGGAATCATTTTACGAAGACAATGATTAAGAGAAGTAAATCATTTTAATATAGTAAAAACGGACCTTATACAACATATGAAACATAGGGTAACTCCTTGTATGAGATATAAATATATCTCAAAGGAAAAAATTATACTTTATTTACTTTGAAATAATTCCTCTTTTTTAGCAAATTGAGGCATATAGGTAAGGTTTCGGGATGGGTAGAGTGCTGCTGAAAGGAAGGAAAACACCTCCCCTGCGGAGGGTTGTATGTTATAAATATAACCCCTGGATCAATGATTGGAGACCAAAAGGGACACAGCGTTCTGGGAATAAAAAATTTCAGGAAGTTATATATTCATAAATAATATAATTATCTAAATATATCTTGTATATATGCACCATATTAGATGGAAATCCCATTGAATGAAACTGTTTTGGCCAAATGACGAGTGGAAGTGAAACATTGCTGGTGAGTTAAGTTCTGTTAGGTCTCAGAGAGCAATAAACGAAACACTGCGTTCATTGTCCATGTTTGTACAGCCAGTCGTACGCTTTATCCCCCACCCCTCCCCTCCTATTACTGTGAGTCATGTTTATGTTTTACTTTAAATGTTTGTTCTACAAACACGTATTGCCAATGGGTTGAACTGTCACGGAACAGTAACATTGTCCTTACACAAAGCCACCTCTAGCTAAGTGCATATTACCGCTACTGGCGATTAAAGTAAGTGACCCGGATTTCTGATTTATTTAGTTGTAACTTTTTTGTTTTATTGAAAGAGAACTGTAAACTTAGTTTTACCCAGAAAACCGTCAGTTTGTTCCATGGATAGCTACTGTTCCATTGTAACTTTAGTTGATGGCACTCTTTATTTAAACTTCTCTTAAAGAAGCGTTACTTCTTTAAAGAAATTTCAATGGGAACCAACGTAGTTATTTCGTATTACTTCCTACACTATTGTTCACTGGTAAATTGTCTATATTTATATTTGTAATTATATTAAGAATACGGGAATAGGGATGGACACTTGAGACTTTCACTTTTATACCGGGATGCGTTACCACCAATCCTTCATAACCTTATTATAAAAATTGCTGTTATACCCAAGCAACAGATGTTTTCCCCAACTATTTAGCGCTGGGTAACATCTTTTGTTTTCGTCACGTGCCTATCTTTGCAACGTTCCTGCTAAAACATAGCTATATGTTTACAATCATAGCTAACTTCTAATGTTGGTAAAGTCGCGACAATTTATTTAAATATCGCTGTTAGAAAACGCTTTAGGCTATTTAAATAGCGGCTTGAAGGGCTGTTAGTGACAATGACGGGCAGTTTAGGATTGGTAATCAGACCTGGCGGAAAAGCTGTTAAAGTTTGAGAGGAGAGCGACACCCTTGCGCAATCAATCTTCTATTGCTTAATAAATAACAATTGTTTTTTCTGAAATGAAAAACTGGTATTAGAAGTGGAAAAGAAAAAAAACTATGTTTCAAAGTGTAAATCACTCAAATACAAAATTTAAAGTAGCATTGAAGTAGGGATATTAAAGCTTTCTGGTAGGGAACACAGAGGAGAAGGGGCGTGACGTAAGGTAAGGATGGTCGCGTAGACGAAGTAGATTAAACTCTTCAGGATCATAAACACGGGATTAACTGTTGCATCTGATTGTAATATGGAAAAGGATAAATTAATAAAGTAACGCTTTAAATTCCAGGGGAAAACGACACTATGCACCTCTTGGTTGAGGCTCCAACAATTTCAGTGCTCTTTCACCATCGGAACATAAAACCGGGAATATCCGGGATTCGTAACAAAACGATTTTATGTGCCACACACACACACACACACACACACACACTCACACACAAACACACACACAAACACACACACACACACACACTCACACACACACACACACGCACACACACACACACACACACACACACACACACACACACACACACACACACACACACATGCACAACACACACACACACACACACACATGCACAACACACACACACACACACACACACACACACACACACACACACACACACACACACACACACACACATGCACAACACACACACACACACATGCACAACACACACACACACACATGCACAACACACACACACACACACACACACACACGCGCGCACGTACAGTCCACCTCAGGGTAAGGAAAGGTATATTGTAGTAACCTGTATTGGGAAGTACACGTGGGTGGAACTTTGCCATTACGAAAAATTAAAAGAAGAAAACACCAAGACTAGGAAACAATAGAATAATCCAGATTTTTGCACTCGGGGTAGTCTGGGCGTGTGATTCAATAAAAGAACTGGATAATGATTTTATAACACCTTACAGATGCAATGTGTAATTTGTCACAAAGACTCTCTGGAGAGTAAGAGAGATCATTGAAGTAAACCAGTCGATATTGGTAATCATCGACTGAGTGGCTATGAGTAATAATAGAGCTGACTTGTGAGTTAGTGTTGCAAATAAAGGAATAATTACACACAAACACACAAACAATTTAATTTATTATCATACGCGTTTCAATGACTGTTGTCATTATCATCGTGGACACTACTACAAACTTACAACAGCAAGAAACATTACAATGCGTATGCCATTAGAGTATATTGTTTTGTCACTTCGTGTGCAGTTATTTAATTATTTATGACTTATATGGTATTGGTCTTTTCAAGAATGCCTGAGGATCGACTTCGTAAACAAATCAAATCCATCAACTTCTTTCAGCAGAAGGAAAAAGACGATGACTTCGCTTCAACTGTAAAAATAACGACGTTGGAAATCAAGTTACTAAATTTCCTAGGAAAAATAAATTTTAAATATATTATGTATAAATGTAAACTTACTTTATTACTCAATAAAACAAGCAAAGCTCTCTTTAGTCAATTTGTATTTAATTCATGTGGAGAAAGTTGCTGCAATAGTTACAGTTTAAAAACAATATGTTTAGAAAGTTTATATATATATATATATATATATATATATATATATATATATATATATATATATATATATATTATAATAAAGATGATTATTTTTTCTTGATTTGTTATAATATTAAATAACTTCAAAAAGTTCATAATCAAGATATATTTTATTCAACATTTACAATTATGCTGAAGCTTTTCGCCGGTGTATAGTTCCAGCATTCTCAAAGACTACTATATATATATATATATATATATATATATTGTTCGTTTCATTATACAAATAATTCATCCTCTTCTATAGATAGGAATTGTTCTTCGTTGCAACATAAGTATTCCTTTGTTTAGATAGTTTCTTCTTGAATGCTATATTTTACTTAATACTTTCCTTTATTGCTGTTGCATTATACGTATTCTCGACTTTGTTGGAACAAAATATTTGTAATATATTCCCCTTATTTTCTAATTATAACAAATTAATTAAATTTGTTTGGTTCGGAAAAGGTGGAGGACTGTTTGTACCGTTAGTAATAAACAGAAATATTTATGTTTTCTAATTAGAAACAGATCTGTTAAGCTTTCGTTATTATAAAGCTTTGAAGCTCCGAACTTTAATATTAATACATTATATTTCCTTTTCTCTCTCTCTCTCTCTCACACACACACACACTCTGTGTATGACATTTTGATTGTAAGACATATTTGTGTCTTTCTCTCCATAGATCACTCTCTGACTCTTTCTCTCCTTACCTCTCTCTCTCTCTCTCTCTCTCTCTCTCTCTCTCTCTCTCTCTCTCTCTCTCTCTCTCTCTCTATCTATCTATCTATCTTTCTCTTTCATTATATCTCCTTCTCTCTCTATTTGTTTCTATCCTCTGTATCTGTCTACTGTCTCTTTTTATATTTTCCTTGCCTGGTTTTGCCTGTCTCTGTCTCTTTCTCGCCTTTTCTTCCTCGCTTTCCCCTTTTCTCTACATTCCTTTCCCCATCCAACTGTTTCTATCTATCTGAATGTCTGTCTGTCAGTTTGTAAATCGTTAACAGTCACCCCGTTTCTCTCTCCCCCTCAAAAACTTACAAAAACCTTTTAAAACTGCTTTTCCCACTTTGTTTCTCTCCTTTCCTTCCACTATTTCGGTCTCTTTCTATACTCACCTTCCTCTCTCTCTCTCTCTCTCTCCCCCTTCTTTCTGTCCTCACGTTAGTCTCTCTCTTACTCTCTGACCTTAATCTCTTTGTCTGTCGGTCTTTATCTCACATACTCTCTCTAACTGTTTTCCTTTATATTTTCGCTAAGAGAAAAACAAAGTCTTATCATAACCATAGATATTCAAAAGTACATTAGATAATAAACGTTAAGTATGCCGATAGCTAAAACGAAAGAAAAAAATGTATTTATGGAGTAAATATGCTAAACAGAATTAATCGATAGTTTGAAAAACTCTCATAATATGAGTCTAAATGAAAACCAAAGTCAGGTTTTATTTACAGTTTTATCTACCAAGTCTTGATAAATATCTGGCCAGTTTGTTGCTAGTATGTAGGTAGCCAGTATGTTTTCAGTTATCTAGCCAGTATGAACCTGTGTATCTATCCAGTATTTTGCCAGTTTATCTAGTTAGAATGATTTCAGATTATCTAGATAATTTGTCAAGCCAGTATGTTGCCAGTATTTCTATACAGAATATTGTCAGTATATCTAGGTAGTATGTCCTAGTGTCAAGACTACATATGTAGCAAGTTTATGTATCCAGTACTTTGCAGTTTATTTAGCCAGTATGTTTCCAGTTCTTTTAGCCAGTTAGTCCAGCCAGTATGTTGTAGACGTGCATGAAACTTTACATACAGCTATGTTTTGATGGTTAGAGGTAGAGGTTTTAAAGGTAATCAGTAATCAGCATTATAAAGAAGTGAAAAATGTTTTTTAGGGTAAATGTTTTCCAGTTTTTCACTTTGCTTTGCCTTTTGATATTCAGAATTGACTAACGGAAAATAATTACGTTCGTACAAATACTCTGTCATACTAGTCTTTATTCTCTACCTGCCATAACTGACCTTTTTCTTTATCTCGTTTTATATCTTGTACGTCGATTTCTATCTTTGTACTTTTTTCTCACTCCTACTCTCCCCCCCTCTCTCTCTCTTGCGCTCAATGATTTCATCTCCCCAACATATTTAGTCTATCCGTTCTATCTTTTCCTCAGTCTCTACCTCACTTCCTTTCTAACACCTCCTCGTACTTACTCTTTCTCTCTTGCTGTAGAATATTATCTTTCCTCCCTATATTTACTATGTCTCACTTTCAGTGTATTTCTCTTTCACTCAATTCCTTTGTAATTCCTCCTCACACTAAGCTCTCTTTCTCTCTTGGTCTATTATTTCTTCTTTCCTTGTTCTTTATACCATCTTTCACTCTCTATATCTTGTTTTTAATTTAAAACACCTCACTTCAGTTCTATCTTCTCCTCATTCCTGATTTGTCTCTCTTGCTCTATCATTTCGGCTTCCCTCATTCCCTAAATTCTCTTTTTCGCTATATCATTTCTCTCTCTTTCTGTTCGTCTCCGTGTCTCAAAAACTGCATATAGTAAGTGGGGTACAATGCATAGAGCATAATGAACTATATATAATATAATACAACTACATTATAATATTTATAACTGTATATAGTTACATAATATATAACTATACAAATAAATAAACACACACACATATATATATATATATATATATATATATATATATATATAAACTATATTACTTATGAAGATCTAAGTTTTATAATATATATATATATATATATATATATATATATATATATATATATATATATATATAATAAATTAAAAATATTTCATAAACAAGAATACTTTTAATGAATATATTTATTCAAAGCTTTTCGTCGATAAAATAGTATCAGCATCTTCAGGAAAATAATTATCTAATAAAATACTTTTACAAAATTAAATCATGATGATTTAATTTTGTAAAAGTATTTTATTAGATAATTATTTTCCTGAAGATGCTGATACTATTTTATCGGCGAAAAGCTTTTAATAAATATATTCATTAAAAGTATTCTTGTTTATGAAATATTTTTAATTTATTAACTATATTACAAGAAAACATATCACCATATTTAATATATATATATATAAACTATATTACTTATGAAGATCTAAGTTTTATAATATATATATAATATAGTTTATAAAACAGTTTCATTTACCGTGGCACCACTTCTGACTGTTATTTAGGTGTTTATGTTATTGTTATTCAAACAAATTCGTTATTCTTATAAAGCAAACGAGTTTTTCGAAAAACACAAACAAAATAACAATTTTACTAACACTTAAAAAACATTGTTGATTAATACCAAAAGAAAGGGTTTCTTTCATTTTAACTAAAATTACTAATTTATATTTAGGTTTCATTATAAGTGGTTTCAAATGAAATTTAAACTAAATTTAGTAAACATTTTATGTGAACTCAGACTTCAGTGTTGCTATGAAGCTTAGGAGATTTAAATCGTGAGACAATGTTGCAAGAATAACGTAACTGAAAACACTCCAAACATTTCTCTACCCAGGAAGTACTGATTGGAGGATGAACCGTAAACTGACAGTCAAATTCCTAAAGACCATTGTAAGGACAATCCCAAATTTTGTCTCCCAGTCACTCTTTTCTAATGTAGAACGTCTTAGATTTGCTTAATACTAAATATACCCTTTATATTTCAGTTTTAATGGCACGCTTTTTTCAGATTGTAAATCCCGGAATGACAAAGTATGCAAGTTTCAAGTCAGAATTGTGTTTTTATTCCTTCTTGTATAATTTCTCTGTTTTAATTATTTTGTAACGGTTTCTGTTAAATGTGTCTTTAGATATTCCACAGTCTAATAAGCTAAATCGTTATCAAGCTGGAGTGTTTCCTTTTGTGTTTAGTACGCTACAGTATAGTGAGTTTAGATTAGAAATAAACCTATCATTGTTTAAATAACGAACATAGTCCAATTTATGAAATTTTGATTGGACAAAACATTAAACAAAATTACATAGGTCATAGTTTACAATATTTTTTAAAACTATTGCAGCCCTACAATCCATATGAAAATTTAAATAATACCTAACCTAACAAAAACTAACCTAACCAGTCAAATTAAACCTAACACAACACAACCTAACATAACATAACGTACCTAACCTAACACAACACAACCTAACCTAACATAATGTACCTAACCTAACACAACACAACCTAACCTAACATAATGTGCATAACCTAACACAAACTAACGCAACCAACCCAACTAAACTAAACCTAACCTAACTTAACGTTCCTAACCTATTATTTTAAAATAAATATTGGCAATTAAAAATATTCCATCTTCCGTAGAATTTTAAAATAAAAATAAAGAACAAATATTTAATTTCATAGAACTTTAAAATTTAAACACATTAATTTATAGTTAAATTCCACAAACTTTTCAAATATAAAAATTTTTAAAAGGAACAAATGAATAAAGTATAAAAAAGAAACATAGAGAAAACAGAGAAATAAAAGAATGCAATCAGAAGGCAAACGCAGAAGATACGCTTTTAATGAACAATCTCCAATTTATTGGTTGAGATAAAAACACAAATAGAACATGGAATTATATATATATATATATATATATATATATATATATATATATATATATATATATATATATAAAGAACATAAGTCAAAATACAAATACAAGAATTATAATTGAATTTACAAATAATTGAATTGTAAATTCACTTATAATTCTTGTATTTGTACTTTCACTTATGTTCTTTATTAATACACAAAATTACATATTGCGATATTTAAATATATATTAAGTATGATGATATGTTTTCTTGTAATATAGTTAATAAATTAAAAATATTTCAAAAACAAGAAAGCTTTTAATGAATATATTTATTCAAAGCTTTTCACCGATAAAATAGTACCAGCATCTTCAGGAAAATAATTTTCTAATAAAATATTTTTACAAAATTTTTAATTTCAATTTCGTAAAAATATTTTAGTAGATAATTATTTTCCTGAAGATGCTGGTAATATTTTATCGGCGAAAAGCTTTGAATAAATATATTCATTAAAAGTATTCTTGTTTTTGAAATATTTTAAATTTATTAATTATATATATATATATATATATATATATATATATATATATATATATATATATATATCTTATATGCAAATTTGGTGTAATATTTAATTTAGAATATACTTATTCTGTTGAATGTTCCTTCTTTTAAATTGTTACTGAGATCATGAGGGTTCTCGAAAAACCTTTTGACCTCTCTCATTCCGATTCTTTTAAATTATCCTTAATCAGAAACTAAACGTATCTGATAAATAACATACACAACATGTTTAAGTTTCAAAACATAATCTTCAGATACAAAAATAGCTATTGTATAAGGCTTGAGATCAGTTTATCCTGAGAAGCTGATCTGTTACCAAACGTCACGATGGTGACGTCACACAGCGATTTACCCCAACGCGAGCGGCTTTGCACAAGCAGGCGGAGAAATGTAACGGCAAAGTTTAATCCTTGACTTTTAAATTAATTAACTACGCTGAATAAACTCTGGTTACAGTTTGTGAAGTACTCTTGTCTAATAAATTAATCACTGCGCTAAACAAATATAGATGATGGTTTTAGCTCTAGAGAGCAGAAGATATAAGGACTCAAAAAGTTTAATGCTACAAAAATAAAGAAATAAATCTACAAAAAAGTAATAAATGTAAAATAAAATTCTTTTGTTTTTTCGAAAAAAATATACACTCCTCTCTTGATCCCCTGATTAGGGGCTAGTTTGTTTCTGTGTAGTAACCCTTCTTACTCGATATTATAATTTTCCCCTATTACTAATGTCAGGCTTATTATGTCCTGCTTTCCTATTTTCTTTTATCCTTCTTTGTAACTATTTGTGCACATAGTGTACATACTAAATGCCTTATTATTGGAAAATAGAGAGTACGTCACTCCAGAAGCATGACGTAGTATATGCGGTGCCATGTTGCCTTTATATCCTGCAGCAGGAGTTTATATTACCCCACCTGACTCTGATTGTATTTAGATACATTTGCTACCCTCCGTTGCTATCTCCTTAAAATTACAAACAAAGATTATTTCAATTGTGTGAGTTTATTTATACAATAGTTCTTATTCTAGTCACATTTGAAATCAAATATAGTGACATCGGAATGGTAATATTAAACATTATAAAAATGTTTTCAATAATACTTCACCATAATTTTGTTAAAATAGACAGTTTCACCTTGTCTTAAGTAGTTTTTTGAAGTGGAAACTCAAACATACACTTCATAAACATACAATTTCATGTCAGTATAATTTTCGTGAGAAAAACTGCATCAATATAAATCCATCAGGTTACGCTAAGAGTCACCTCAAAATAAACTATTCGATAACATATAATTTCATTTAACAGCTGATTTTATGTTACACGTTATGTTGTGAAACAACGGTTTTAACACGTTATGTTACATTATTTATTTAAACATTGTTAAGGAAAAATGATAACGAATAATTTATTTAAATTGCGTTAAACTCTAATACACATAATGTATTATAACGATAATAATTTGTTATCTATTTTTAATCCAATTTTTAAAATAAATAAATTGTTAGGGGGAGTCTGATAACAAATGATTAGGTAATTTCTCATGATGCAAAACAAAATGTATTTCTCAATTCTGTAGACGTCGCTGTAAAAGTTTTCACTTCTGTCTTTACTGCCCCGAAAGCCTCAACCTAATTTTTAAAATTAATTTTAATATAGTTTCCCTTTGGTCTGGCTATTGATAAAAAAAAAGACAACAAATGCAATCTTCTCCGGAATCATATCCTTTATCTCCTGCATGATTAATTGGTGAATTTTGTGTATTAAAAATTTTATTTTACGTTACGAAAAATAATTTACAACTACACTTCTTAGCTACAAATATAAACAGTTTCCTAAATTCTCTATATTTATTTCGATATAGTATTTAATATTTGCTATGCCTCATGAAGAGGTGAAATTATATTTTTAAAAAATCATTGCTGAAGGAGCATTTTGATCTTTTGTTTATGTTGCAAGATTTCGGCAACTTGTTTTTCCCCAATGAAGCCTGAAACAACAAACAAGCAGGAAGAAGCGACTTGTTTTTCCCCAATGAAGCCTGAAACAATAAACAAGCAGGAAGAAGCAACTTGTTTTTCCCCCAATGAAGCCTGAAAAAACAAACAAGCAGGAACAAGCAACTTGTTTTTTCCCCAATGAAGCCTGAAACAACAAACAAGCAGGAAGAAGCGACTTGTTTTTCCCCCAATGAAGCCTGAAAAAACAAACAAGCAGGAACAAGCAACTTGGTTTTCCCCCAATGAAGCCTGAAAGAACAAACAAGCAGGAACAAGCAACTTGGTTTTGCCCCAATGAAGCCTGAAACAACAAACAAGCAGGAAGAAGCGACTTGTTTTTCCCCAATGAAGCCTGAAACAACAAACTAGCAGGAACAAGCAACTTGTTTTTCAGCCTTGATAAGAACAACAAACAAGTGGTAGAAATAAAACTTTATTGACTGGTTTGCCAACCGTATTTGCCTCCATAATCAAATTTATTTATCGTAAATAAAATCAAAACAAAATATTAAAACTCCCATTGCCTAAGTAGGCTACTTTGTAATTATTTGTAGAAAAATTATTTGTTTTAATAAATTAAAACAAAATTTACAGATAATAACAGCTGTTAGGTTTTGTTTAACCTTTTCCATTTTGATGAACCTAGCTTCGGCTTTTGTAAACATTTCTCGTAATATTTCACAACCAAATTTACACTAAAAGATATCAATTCGAATTAACGAAAAGTAAATAATAAAACCAAATAAAGTAATCGCTTCAGCGATAAAAGAAAAACATTTTTAATAAAAGAGTATAAACGTCCACATTTGCACATTTATAGTTCATGATATTCTCCAATAATCGAGTTTATGCTTCTGATGCCCCGCTTTATGGCAGACTGGCGCTTTATGAAACAATATAAGACACAATAAGCATTTACTATAAAAACCTTCCACATCTCACTTGCATAACCATTCTGCTTACCTCTAGAACACTGCAGGAAGCAACAAGGAACATAAGTCTATGCATTGTTCTGTATCTTCTCACCTGAATTCGTCCTTTTTTTCCTATTCCAGATTCTTTCATTTTATTCTTTTTTTATATTTTCTCGCTTATTTCTCTTGATCTTATGTATCTTACATCCTACGACCCTCCGCAAGGAACATAAGCCTCTGGATTGTTCTGTGTCTTGTCCTCTGAATTCTTTCTTTTTGCTATGCTAACTTTCTTCCTTATGCTCCCTTCAATCATTTGTCTTGATATTGACTAGTACGTACATCTTCTACCTAACGACACACCCCTAAACTGCAACATTTCTTCCTTCAACTATGTTCTTCATTCACGTTATCTCTTAATTTAACTTGTGGTCTTATTTAATTGCAATAATTCTGCATACATTTCCATAAATTCCGTTCACTTTCTTGCCACCTCTCTCCTTCATAGCTAACTAAGCTCTGAAGTACACACTTGCATAAGAAACATTTACAAATTCAGACGACTCTCATTTCAACTTGATCTGAGTTTATTTGCCTTCTCGCAATTTCCATATTATCATTCAATATTCCTGCAAATGGTCCTAGGTTTTTAAAACGTGTAGACAGATATGGAGTTTTTATTTTGTCGGAAAAAGACATGGATCTGTTTCTTTTCACGGAATAATGTTTTTATTAGATGATTGGAGCATAGTCATCGACAGTAACGAGTAAACGTTTTCGGCCGTTAGTAGGCTTTACTGGTCCCGAATAGTTCTGGAAAAGCGGCAACAAACCATAATGTTTGGTTATAGTATCTAGGGTTGGGCCGGTCACCAGTCTGTTTTCTATAGTTTCTGTTAGTATAGTTTCTGTTTTAGCCTGTTTAAGTCTTCAACAAAGCTTCAATACTCATTGTAAAGGTTAGGTTTATATAATAACCTTCAGATCCCTAAAATTCCGCATTTTCTACCAAATTATATCACCTTTCAGCCCTCCTGCCCCAGAGAAAACTTTATTACTGATGTCGTAAGTTGTTATATGCTATGAATAATGTTCATTTTAAAAATTATAAATTTAATCGAACTTTTGTGCTTTTATTAGGTTTTAGTACATTTCTAATGCGTTCTATTTCCTGTACTATTACTAGCCACAGAACATTCTGTACATTAGTTTACTGTAGGGCACAGGGGAACGGAATCCAAATTTACAATGTGACAGGCAGTGGGGCTTTCTATTTGCAGAGTGTAGTTAATAGAGGTTTTGATAGAATCTTGCTAGTGTGTTTAATAATAAAACTATGAATTCAATAAAAAGCTTGTATTAGATGTCGAAAGTTGTACTGAATTAAAATTTTACTAAACGAATGTTATTGAAATATGTCCTTAACTAGTGTTATACAAGCGCAAGAAAGTTTTCATTTCGAAAATTAGAAATAACATTTTATAACTTTTTAACACTACAGTCAAATATTTGTAGTAATATTAATTAAATACTAATAACAAACATAGAATAATAACATTTAAATTTAATAATGTACAATAAATAAAGTAACATGACCAACGTTTTAAAATAGCTGTTCTACAGCATAACGTACAACATAAAATCAGCTGTTGTGTGAAATCGTATGTTATTGCTTAATTTAGGTAAAAATAGTTGTATGCAACACCTATATGAAACTGTATAGATTTATTAGAAAGTGACACCAATTCGAAAGTTGTTTCCTTTAAAATATATCTGTTCAGGTGAGAAGGAAGATGTTTTACTCTAGAAATCAATATAAAATTTTTTTTTAAAACTGTTATGTTCACAACTTAAAAAAGTATAATAAGGTTTATTATCTGAAATACCTGTGAAGTCATTCGTTGAAACAGAACTTAAACGGTGTTAACATTAATGGCCAAACCAAATAATATTTTTAGCATTTTGCTTATAATAATAATTATTATTATCAACTTTTATATTATATAAATCATTCTAGCATTTATAGAGTGATCTTGAGTGATAACAAATTTCAGATTAGATCAAATATAAATATTCTTAGATTTATCAGTGTTATATTTGCAAAATTATATTTCCTTGGCGCAGAACACTGGATATGCTAACGCATCGTGTGATCAACTGACGAGAGAAACTACACAAGAAACGGATATATTTAAATGCATTACTAAACAATTGATCAAATTGTCATGAAACTTTGGGAAATTGTTGGGTACGTTCCTGGAAAGCTTTCTGGCTATCTAACAATTTTTTAGATTTTAACGTTTCAAGTGCAAAAGTAGCATAATATATGACGTCCTATCTTACCTCACCTTAAGACATTTCATTGAATTCAATCCAAATTTTGGTTGCCTAGCAACGCTTAAGAAATTTTAAATATTTCCAACAATTTTCAAAGACATTTCCGTACAATTATGTTTCCCAAAAATGAACCATAGGTATTTATACATCTCAAGCACGAAAGTCATAGGAACAACAATCCCCACAAACAAATTAACTACGAGAAACCAGGTTTCAGTTTAAACGGGAACGTAATGCTCAATCCCGTACATACGAGGCAAACACAAGGCTACTATAATTTAGCTATTATTATGGTTATGAAATACTAAATTAAGTTTGGTACGAAGCTCTCCGGGTCAGCGTAGTGTATACATATTTGTGTGAATTGTTTACATTGTACAGTAGTATTACCTGAGAGAATCGTGACGTCATTCATTGAAACTGAACTCCAATTGTGTGACTATTAGTTCACAAAGCATTGGCTTACCTCCTCCCACTTCCACATTGTACAATCGGCAACCCTGCAATTAGTCATTCACAAATAATACCGACAGACTTGTGGTTATAAATTAGTTAAGTTTGTGTGCGATTAGTTTTGGCGCACTTGTGGCTTCCCGATGTCCCTGCAAATATCACCGCTGCTTGAAGTCGCGGGAAGGCAGCTTTATGAGTAAATGTACGGAATGCTCTCTTAGACTTTACTATTGTTTCCTTGTAAACTTAAATACCGCCACCACAAATGCAAAAGTTATGACGACATAAAAGTACCTAATATTCGTTTAATAACTTCTGTAAAGCGAAACTAAATCCTGTGAGAAAAACCAACCCCAGTCACGTAGCCACGTAATAATCGTCGAGGAGCGCTTTTTTCTCTTTTAATTTCCTAGCATTTTATTTTAGCGTAATACCTTTGTACTTTGCTGTTGCGGTATTTGTAATGAAAGTTTTTTAAAAACATATTAAGCAGTTAAACTTCTGTTTCAACTCTAAGAGAGTTTTCCAACATTTGTGCCTTCAGAAAACATCAAAATTCTAGTAAACGTCAATAGGAGTATTCATCTTCTCTTCATGGGAGGGGGGTGTTAGGTAGGCCTATGCGGAGAAAGAAAGAGAGAGAGAAACATCACTATTGTAGAAGTCGTCTAGAGGAATAAACATTTTTCTCTCAATCAGGGAGACAGAAAAAGATACACAGAGAGAAAGAGAGAGAGGGGGGGGGGGGAGGGAGAGAGAGAGAGAAAGACAGGGAGAAGGGGAGAGAGAGGGAGAGAGAGAGAAAGAGAGAGAGAGAGAGAGAGAGAGAGAGAGAGAGAGAGAGAGAGAGAGAGAGAGAGAGAGAGAGAGAGAGAGCTCCTTTAGTTCAAAGCGATTTAGAAATGATCTTGCATAGCAAACATACTTCAGAAAGTGTGAACATGCTATAACAATTATACCTTACATTCTAAATGAGAATTCGACACGTGGGATTTAAAAGCAGTCTTAAGAGTTCAAAACAATTGGCAGCTGTGCGAATGTTAAAAAAGCATTTATAACTCAAGAAGACGAAAATGTTAGATCATTTATTTAGTCAAAACCTACTTGACAGGTGTATACATATTTTGTTTGAAAATAATTAAACTTTAGAAAAACGTATTTGTAAATTTAAATATAAATTTGAAAGTTGTGCAGATATTGAAAATAAAGCTAATGTAAGGGCCTTTTGTAACTATTATTTCCAGCATTCGAACTGTATAGCACATATAGGAACGGCAGGGCGGGACACTGTCTCTAAAGGGAGTAGAGGAAAAGAGGGAGGGAAATAAAGAGAAAAGAGGGTGCGAGACAGACAAAGTGACAGCGAGAAAAAGAGTGGAAGATATAAACACCTACAGATAGAGGAGGAGAGTTAGAGGGAGAGAGAGTAAGGTAGACAGAAAGATATAAGGAGGGAGAAAGAATGTGAAATACCGAGAAAGGAAAGATAAAGGGAGAGAGATAGATATACGAGGAGACTGATAAAAATTGAGAGAGATACATAGAGGGATAGAGAGAGATAGAGAGAAATAGAGTTTATGGTAGACAGACCGGCACAAGGAGGGAGAGAGAGAGAGTGAAACAAAAAAAGGAAAAGAGACATTTAGAAAGACAATACATACCAGAGAAAGATATATATGTCATAATATATATATATATATATATATATATATATATATATATATATATAAATAAATATATATATATATATTTATAATAACATAAAAGTATGTAGCTATAGAATAAATGTAGTTCGTACTCAAAAAGAATAATAGCCTGTAGTAATAATAAGCAAGGAGCGACAAGAATAATTACATAAGCACTGACAAAGTACTCAACCACTGTTCTATTTCAAATGTAGTCATAAAGGGGCTGTGGGAACCTAATAACAAAAGGAGGGTCCAAGTATTTTAAGATGGAAGTTTCCAAGTTACCAAAATATAGCTGGGAAAAAACACTGTACCGTTAGAAAAGCTATTTGTCAAAGGTGTGGGAATCACCAGATTTAACTAATATACTTAAGGGGGAGATAATATGGCGTTCATAAAAACTAAATTGATCGGGAACAATAGGAATTATGGGGTAACTTTAGAGGAGGACAGACGTGTTGGGGGAGGGCAAGTATAAGCAATGTTTAAAAGGGGTAAATTTGATTAATAGAGTCAAGGGAATTGTTAGTTATTAATGTTTAAAATTTAAAAGTGCGACGTAAATTATTTAGTAAGGAATAAGGGAAGTAAGTTATTTATGTGTAAAAGAGCAGCAAAGCAGCTATCAACGGTCAAGAATCCTAGAACGCAACAAACAATAAGTACTTTCTCTCTTACATTACATTTGGCCAAGAGAGGCTTATAAACTTAGTACATTCAGAATAAATTTAAATTCGTTGTAAATATATATTATAATCTAGTTTTGTCACCACATTTTAATTTATAAAAGATTCATTATAACGACCCAAGAGAATAGCAAATAATACTGTAATTATTAAGCTTTATTGTATTAAAACCTAAAGCCACGAGAGTCCTTTTTTTAGTAATTGTAATATTAGTTAAGCAATCAATCTTGTCACTGCATAGTAGTAAGGTAATTTGGTATAATGTGTAATAATTAAATGTCAGAGGAATAAATAAAGGTTATGTTAAATTTTATATGATTGTTAACTATTTAGAAACCTGAGGTGTGACTAGAGAAAGGTAAGGTAATTATAATATAAGCTAAAGGTGAAAAGTAATTTTAAATAATTTAGGATATATTATATATATAGTAGGAGAGAGTAGGGGGGGGAGAGAAAGACAGAGAGAGAGAGAGAGAGAGAGAGAGAGACGGACTGAAAGACAGTTCAAAATCACAGATATGTAGAGAAAGACAGTTATTAAAACAAGAAGAAAGAGACAGAAAGAGATAAGAGACACATACATACGCAGAAGAGTAAGAGGTAGTTTGACTGTTTTTCTGTCAGGTTTAGGAGTACATCGTGTTCGTTTATGTAACAAACATTTATTAAACAATTCAAATTATATCATTGTAAATGTTTTAAGTTTAGAACTACGTCGCAGAAAAATGCAACTACAAAGGCATACAATATTTTAGAGAAGCCTTGATAACTTTGGAAGTAAACAACCAACTTAATTTGGAGTTACAGATTGTGAAACAAAAGTTCCATCACAAACGTCGCGAAACGGGACAAAAGAAAGGTTAAAGTAACTTAGTTAAATTAATAACTCTCTTCCAAGCCGCCTGATGGCGATACTGTCTTTGTAGCTCACAAAGCTTCTACAACTTCCGCGTTAGACTCGTGAATTGGGTTAAAGCTCTGAGAGACAGTCGCGTGTTACAGAAGAGGGTAGCTTTCTGGGGTAGCTTTGGGTGACTCTTTGTATACACAACCTGGGGAAGCTTTGTACATTAATACACGGATATTATCGCTTTTTTATCTAGTCCCCTGAGTATGTTAATTTGCCCTCTGCGATAGCTATGTAGTTTTATGTCTCAATATATCGTTTCAACGGTAGTGAAATCCTAATCCAGAGACGACTTCCGATAGTAGTACTTCTACTATTAGAAGGGATTGAGACGAGTGACACTACCACTTTTATGGATGAGGGCTGTATGAGGTACTTATTATTACATCCCTCATACCATCGCTCCTCCGTAATTTCTCTCTGTCCTCTGTTTTTCACACTCAAGAAAAAAAATGTCAATCCTTCTATGGTGGTTTGTATTTAATTTTCAAGTCTCGTAGTTTTTAATTCTATTTATTTTACACAAAATTTGGTTTCAGTTCCAGAAGAGGATCTTTTCAACGTTCCTGCCAACCGACTCAAGCACTGGCAGCTAATTAAGGCCTTTCACCAGCGTATTTGGAAGAGATGGCATCTAGAATATATCCATACTCTTCAGCAACGGGGGAAGTGGAACGTGCCAACTGTCAACCTACGCGTCGGCGACCTCGTGATAGTGGATCAACCTGCACCACCCCTCACATGGCCTCTGGCTAGGATAAGTAGTGTTTATGCAGGAAAGGATGGCGTAGTAAGAGTTGTTCATTTGAAGACAAGGCAGGGAACCTTGACAAGACCTGCTCACAAGGTTTTCCCTCTACCTCTACGCTCATAATGAACTTGCGCCATAGTGCGCTCAATTTTTGTAAAAAAGATATTTTTATTTTCCTTTATGAACTTTTTATTTTTATAAACTCTCAAGATATTATATTTGTGTTAGTTCTCTTTGAATCCTAGAAGGATTCAAAGCCCCCGGTATGTTACGTATTTAAAATTAGTATAGACTCATTTCTTTTATTTTAAACCCGCCGCCAAAGTCAGACAACGCTCACCTGTGATAAGGTTTGTTCTGCAGTTTTTACGGCAGAGCAAGTTAGACCTTTCCGGAGTGTAGACCGATACCCCTATGTTTTAGTATACTATTATACTTTTCAATCTCCGTACCTTAGGTACTAGAATACGTGAATGTAACTATTTTATTAATGTTTATACCGAATGTGATCAGTGCGGGGAATACGAACAAGTTTTCTGGCCAGAAATCGCTTATTTAATACGCGAGTGTAATAAGTGTGTATTCCATGGTGCACGTAAGTACAAACTATTAGTTTATATAATTATAATAATTATTGGTCCTCCGAAACTATTGTTACCAAACATCTATAAAGAATCACTTTTCAGCGAAAAGTTTTTGAGTTGAAATCACGCTAAAATCTTCATGGTCTCAACATATCCCGATATTTCCAGCTTCCGTTAAATTCGAACCTGTTTCTATTTGAGTGTAATTTATCTATTTGAAATTAAATGTTAATTCGGGCTTCCAAGAAATGTTCATGTAAATTTCTATAAACTCATTTACTTCAGTTTTAAGACATGGTATTAGGGCTTATTAAAAATTCTATTTTTTCTAATGCACATTAACGTATTTCCGTGTAATCCGTGTTTTCGGTAATCCGAGCGGGTCTCTGTCCTCATCTACCTCGAATCATCGACATTCTACTGTAGTTGTATGTATGTGTTGTGTAAAACTATTGTGGATAATTTTAGGTGATAACATGATTTCATACAATAGTTAATTTTAGGTTAGTTCTTAACACATAAGCTATAATACTGTATCTATTATACAATAATCTGAAATGTAGTAACAAATCTACGTATTTTTATCAAATAATATATAAAATATATTTTATATAAATAAATCACTACAAAAAATACAATATAATGATATAATTTAAAACAACACAAGTTATTGAAATATAAGAATATTTATTAATTTATATTCAAAGCTTTTCGTTGGTAAACAGTACCAACATCATCAGTAATGAAAAATATATATTTGTATATGTAAATTCTAATTTATTAAAACTTCTTTAGGCGCAACTACATTACATCTTGGAATGAAATTTTCATCTCTCTCTGGCAGTGTCACGTGACTGGCAAATTGGTATTTCTTAAAAAATATTGGTAACAATGACTTAAATAAATTACTTTTGGTTTTAATGTTTATATTTTATTCTAGCTCCTCCCCGTAAAGAAGCTTACTTTAGTTGTCTTACCGATTTTTCATCCTCTCTTTATAAATGTTTAAGGACACATTGAACTACAGAATTTAAATTAAAATCCAGCCTCAATGACAAACTATTTTACAACTTAATGTAAACAAACGACAGTAGTATGTTATATCTAAAGCCGTCGTGGAAATAGTAAAACTGCTTCCAATAGAAATAGTAAAACTGCTTCCAATAGAAATAGTAAAACTGCTTTCAATAGAAATAGTATAACTGCTTCCAATAGAAAAAGTATTTTGTTCTTAAATAATGGTAATGTTTATAGTTTATTAGTTATTCAAACATTTACAATACCATCAACATATTTAGTCAAAGTTGAATCATTAAAATGCCTTCTTGAATATACTATATAAACATGTTTTAAATCATTCTTTAAATATAACTTAATTTAGTTTGTTTAAATACAAAACCTAAGAGGGTCTCTTTGTAGCACCGGCAGTAAAGGGAAATAAACCTGTGTTTTTAAAATTAAAGCCAGGAATTCCGCCTTTCTCTTTATGTTAATCCTTTGATGTAAGTTGCTAGAGTATATTTGCCTTTATAGTATCTCCCTTTGTACATTTCCACCTCTTTCTGTGTCTCTTATTAAAAAAATGCCATTAACAAGAAATATTTTCTCACGTAACAATATGAAAAACCCATGAAACAAAAGCAAATAGCAAACACATTTATTATGTCAGAAATATATTGTTATGAAATATATAAGTTATGAAGTCTATACAGTGTGACAGTTGTATGGCTAACACGGTCCAGTTCTGTGTCTAAAATGATATCACTTTGTGCAAGACATATTGCATGTCGTGCATACAAGTCTACATATTAAAGACTCGAAGGTAGGGTAAAGCGACAATATTAAACTATAGAGTGGTAGACAATAATTCGTGTTGACAATCTTTAACTTTTCATTGCATTATATTATCATCTTCTGTACCATAGGGCTGGTTATTTAAAAATTCTCTCGACGAATATATTGTATGGAAAGTTAATACATAATTTATCAAACAAATCAATGAAATAATTTCCATTTTAACTATACACATACAATTTTATCGAGGATTGCAACACGTCTGACTATATTTAAAGAGTTTGATTTAAAATGATAAATAAAATTTATCTAACTCTTCGTACAATGGTTATTGTAAAGACGGAAATGGATTTAACTTTAGATATTAATTTTTTTAACGGTATTTGCTATTCCTGTAAAAATAATCAGTATAGGATTGTATGACGTAATTATCTGCAGGTACCAATCGCAATAAATATCGTATTTGTGGTAAATCCAACCCACCGAAACATAACTAGAATCGTTCGCTGTGATGAATATTAGTCACCTAATTCAACTATAAGTTACTGCTGAGACCTGGAAATATCTTGAAGATTGTAAGATCTTTACTTGTTATACAAGTTTATTTTCGTGTCTGTTACCAAACATGATACAACTTGCGATCACTCGGTGCTCATAAATATCATAACTGGTTGTGAAATACACTAACTGGTTACGAAATACAATGACTGCTTGTGAAATACATTGACAGGTTGAGAAGTAACATGACTCTTTGTGAAATACACTAATGGTTGTGAAATACATTAAATGGTTGTGAAATACCTTAAATGGTTGTGAAATACCTTGACCGGTTGTTGAATCGTTGTGAAATATCTTGAATAGTTGTGAAATACCTTGACTGTTTGTGAAATACCTTTGCTGGTTGTGAATTACCTTGACTGGTTGAGAAATACCATGACTCTTTGTGAAATACACTAATGGTTCTGAAATTCCTTAAATGGTTGTGAAATGCTTTAACTGGTTGTTGAATCGTTGTGAAATATCTTGCTAGGTTATGAAATACCTTGACTAGTTGTGAAATACCTTGACTGGTTGTGAATTACCTTGACTTGTTGAGAAATACTATATCTTTTTATGAAATACACTGACTGGTAGTGAAATGCACTGACTAGTTGTGAAATACATTGAATGGTTCACAAATATATTGACTGTGAAATACACTGACTGGTTGTGAAATACTCTACTGGTTGTGAAATACACTGACTGGTAGTGAAATGCACTGACTAGTTGTAAAATACATTGAATGGTTCACAAATATTTTGACTGTGAAATACACTGACTGGTTGTGAAATACTCTACTGGTTGTGAAATACACTGACTGGTAGTGAAATACACTGACTGGATGAGAAATAGCATGCCTCTTTATGAAATACACTGACTGGTAGTGAAATACACTGACTGGTTGTGAAATACACTGACTGGTAGTGAAATACCTTAAATGGTTGTGAAATACTTTGACCGGTTGTTGAATCGTTGTGAAATATCTTGCCAGGTTATGAAATACCTTGACTAGTTGTGAAATACCTTGACTGGTTGTGAAATACCTTGACTGGTTGAGAAATACCATGACTGTTTGTGAAATACCTTGACTGTTTGTGAAATACACTGACTGGTTGTGAAGTACACTGACTGGTTGTGAAGTACACTGACTGGTTGTGAAATACATTGAATGGTTGTGAAATACCTTAACTGGTTGTGAATTGCTGTGACAAGTTGTGAAATACACTGACTGGTTGTGAAATACATTGACTGGTTGTGAAATACCTTGAATAGTTGTGAAATACCTTGACTGGTTGTGAATTACCTTGAACGATTGTAAAATACACTAACTGGTTGTGATATACCTGTGATGGTTGTATAATACCATCAAGAACCTATGAAGGACTGGTTTTGACTGGTAGGTTATGTACATATTTATTTTATTGCAACTAGAAAGGGTCTGTAAAATTAAATCTCTTTCCTAAAAATTACGTCGTCGGCGTTATAGACGTGCTACGACCATCACGTGAATCAATATCATTATTATCACAGCCATAAACATCATCTTTTCCATCATCATCATCTTCATTAATATTATCAAACCACTACTACAATACACACTATTTGAAACATCTATATCACAATCATTTCTATCGTCATCATATTTATCAATATAATCATAAACATGATTGCCATCATCCTCAACATTGTAAACGCCACCACAACCACCGCCGCCAAGAGATCGAAAAATAATTATGCTGTAAAATACAATATAAAGGTTAAGCCAGGATTATACATTGCCTGTCGTGAGAAAAATTTACAGGGTTAGTGGTAGGTAAGGGTAGATAATATTTCATTGTGACAACGGTAGTTAGTCTTGCCCTTATTGTTAAATTTGCTATTCAGAGCTGGCCACTGCGAACTAGTATCACGTATCCCATGATTCATACGGTAAAGTTCTATTCTGCGTATCACAATATTTGTTGCGAAGAGGTTAATGTATAACATATATATATATATATATATATATATATATATATATATATATATATATATATATACTTCATTATAGATACTAAATTTTATATTTTCTTTGTTTTTTTGTTCAACTTATTCGTTTATTATGTTATTTTTGTGTTTATAAATTTTCCACTGCATCTTTACCGCCATTTTTACACTTGTTCGTTCTTTTTATGAATAAATTTACGTTTTCTGTTCTAAAGTGTGTATAGTGATCTTTTTTGGTTCATAGTATATTGTTTTAATTTTTAATATGAATGTTTGTTTTAATGTATGTTTTTATATGTTCTTTTGATTAAACTTTTATTTCTTTTTTGTTTGTCCATGATCACCGATATATTAGTTGACGGAATTAATTGCACTCTTTATTAAAGTCAGTTATAGCCAATCGTTTTATGACGTGGTGGATGATTAGACAGGTTTCGTATTGTATGTTATGTATATATATGAGAGCGCGTAGGAAATGAGTTAGGGAGAGAGAATAATTGAGGTCATATTTTATTACGAACATTATTTTATCTCCATTCACGTAATTGAATATTATTAGGGACAGAAAATATAATTTTCTAACAGTACTTTGTAAAGGGCAATTATGTTTTTTACAAAATTTAATTACACTTTTTTATTCAGTGTGACTTCTACGTTGTTTAATGTAAATTGTAATGAAACATTATGACCGCGATACAGTTTAAAACTTACCATTATTCCGATTCGAATTTCGTGTTATATGAACTTAAAGCGTTCTCCGACATTCCGTTCCGAATGCGTTCGTTGCGCTTACTTTTATGGGCGTTAAAGTCCCCATGTTGGCAGGTTTGCGTACAAATTTAATGAGATCGAAGAACATTGTCGCTTCAGAATTCACTCTAAAACAATCGTTTCTCTAGAACCTGTTCACATTTACTAAACAATATGACTTATGTCTCTAAAATAATTAAAAATGTCTGTAAAAAATAAAATTAATTAATGATTAAATTGTTTTTACCTTCTAGCGTTGACATTTGGTTATTCGTTGAAGAAAATAAGCAATACAATTAGTTTTAGTTCTTGGGAGAATATATTTATACAACTTGTCTTGTCAATAAAAAAATTGTGAAAAGTATTAAAAATAAATAAAATTCCAGAAGTGATTTATAAATAATTGTAATGACTGTGATTGCATGGCCGCAATAAAAACCTGGCTAGAGGTAGCTCAAAACTTTGTTAGCAGCCGAGGTAATTCATTTGAATCCAGGTTAGACGACGCGTTGTTCGCTTAAAGATTTCATCATGGTAGCTATAAAACGAAGTTCTGAACGTGAACATCTTTTTGCATTTTTTATATACATATGTATTTACCGTATTAAAATTTAATTATAAATAATTTTGTTTAAAGAAATGAGGTTCCTTTAAATTTTAAATGAAATAAAACTCGTGATTTACGAAAAGGTTTAGAAATATGTTCGGGAAATATACCATTATTAAAATACAGTGAATAAAAGGTTTTAGAAAAATTATAGTTTTCAAAAGGACCTGGGGAGATAAAATTGCCAAGAATTGTACCGGAATAATATATCAACATAGGAATTAAGGGGATAAACAAATAACAAAATAATTAAATTTGGTTAAAACCTTATTACCGTCGGTTGTGAGAAAATTAAAATGGTAAAAGTAGGGTGTCTAGGTAAATAACTCATCCGTTCATAAAAGTGGAATTAAATTTTGGATTATCTCGGTTAGCCAAAAGAGAAATGGATATTTTCATGGTATTTCTTCTATATCATTGAAGATAGAATACAAAATCAGATTTTTTCGTATTTGGCTGGTAAAGTAAAGTAGGGTGTTGATTGAACTGGAAATCATAGAAATATTTGGTTTTTATTCAAAGGCATTAAGAATGGCTGAGTGACTTTTTCTTATTTTGATTTTGTTATATAAAACGCCCCATTTCTCCGGATTCCATGTAAAATCCGTGCTCCTACGAATCCAACCTCCGAAAGGACACTAAAGCCAGCTGCAAGCACGGCTTCTTGGTACCACTATCCAGCGGTTACTGTATGTAACAGCCCTAAAGCTTCATCATAGTCACTGGGACGAAAGAAGCGCCCTAACCAGACACTACGGTTCCGGCATAAGTAAAACATTGGACTGTCAGACTTTGATGTGAGAAAAATAAATAGCCTTATAAGAGCAAAGATCACAACTACTTTAATTCTATCAAAAAACGTTTGGAAACTTTTCCGAGGTTAGTTTCATTAATCATGGATAGATGTCGTAGGCAAATACTTTTAGACTTAAGGAAATTCGATGACAGAGTTGCGACGTGTAAACACATCGGACAGAGTTGGGAGAAGTAAATGCTCCTGTAAGGTTATAAGGAGTTGTCAAGGGAACTATTCCTGTTCACAGGAAGTAATTTTAGCTTTAGTCACAGTGTTAGGGTAATTTTATTTTTGGAAAACTGTAAAAGCTCTTAAAGAGTTTTGTGTCAGAACTATACGACCTAGTTACCGCAAGATCAACGTTTTACTAATAGTTGAGCATTCCTGTGTAAAGGAGGTGAAAGACGGAATAGAAATGGTTGCTTAGGAACACCCTTTTCTCTTAATTTTCGTCCCCCTCTCTTTGCTACAGTATGTATAAAAAAATTAAAGTCTTTAATAATCCACCTTTATTGATGCATTGAAGCAGTGATTTTCTGTAAGAAATTATTGTAGTAATGCACAAACTAAAGTGCATTCCTTAACAAATATTTTTTGGATTTTCCAATTTTTTTCAAAGTTAATGTTAATAATTTTGTACTAAAGTCTGGATAGTAGACCAGACTTAGAATACGGGTTATGTTTCATACCTATGTTTGTACAGGTTCAATATTCTTCAATACCATGCACTTCATTAATTAGTCTCTACTAATTCCGTATCGGAGATCTATCATTGGAGGATTATGCAAATAGACGTTGGCGTTGAAATAACGTTTGGGTTCATAGAATACGAGTTTTTCAATTCCTTCTATTAGGTCACATTCTTTATATATGTATATATATATATATATATATATATATATATATATATATATATATATATATTTTTTAAATTAAAAATATTTAAAAAACAAGAATACTTTTAATGAATATATTTATTCAAAGCTTTTCCCAATAAAATAGTATCAGCATCTTCAGGAAAATAATTATCTAATAAAATATGTTTACAAAATTCTATTATATATATATATATATATATATATATATATAATGGTTTAATATTTCTGATGATGTTGGTACTATTAGCCAACGAAAAGCTTTGAATTTATATTCAATTATAATTTTGTATTTGTATTTTGACTTAGTTCTTTGTATATATATATATATATATATATATATATATATATATATATATATATATATATATATATATATATACATATGTTAAATAAAATAATTTCTTTTTCATCCGCTCAAGCTCAAATTCATTTTTCTAACTGTAGCGAAAGGCAGTTGCTGTTAATACAGTTTTTGTCAAATATTTGTTCAATAATTAAATTTTATAAACTTAATAAATAAAACCTACTTACCACAAAAAAAATCTTTATTTTATTAAAATTACTTTCTTGTACATATGATTAAATTGTAATAATTTTCAGAAGTACTATCATCAATGAAAGTAGACGATTACATAATCGAATGATTAGCAATCGAAATTACATAAGGTAATTTTAGTAAAATAAACATTTTTGTACTGTGGTTAGTGTTTTATTTAGTTAAAAAATTAGTCCACAGTGCTAAAAAAATTTATTAAATTTTATAAAGCTGATGTCACGTTTGGATTCTAACTGAATGATTTCATGTATGAGATCCAGCCCTTTGGCACTGAGTCACTTTCACATGCCTCTCTTTATAAATGTTTAAGGACACATTGAACTACAGAATTTAAATTAAAATCCAGCCTCAATGACAAACTATTTTACAACTTAATGTAAACAAACGACAGTAGTATGTTATATCTAAAGCCGTCGTGGAAATAGTAAAACTGCTTCCAATAGAAATAGTAAAACTGCTTCCAATAGAAATAGTAAAACTGCTTTCAATAGAAATAGTTAAACTGCTTCCAATAGAAATAATAAAACTGCTTCCAATAGAAATAGTAAAACTGCTTCCAATAGAAATAGTAAAACTTCTTCCAATTGAAATAGTAAAACTGCCTCCAATAGAAATAGTAAAACTGCTTCCAATAGAAATAGTAAAACTGCTTCCAATAGAAATAGTAAAACTGCTTCCAATAGAAATAGTAAAACTGCCTCCAATAGAAATAGTAAAACTACTTGATTGAATTGGAAATCATAGAAATATTTTGTTTTTATTCAAAGGCATTAAGATTGGCTGAGTGACTTTTTCTTATTTTGATTTTGTTATATAAAACGCCCCATGTAAAATCCGTGCTCCTACGAATCCAACCTCCGAAAGGACACTATCGCCAGCCGCAAGCACTGGTTCTTGGTACCACTATCCAACTGTTACTGTATGTAACAGCCCTAAAGCTTCATCATAGTCACTGGGACGAAAGAAGCGCCCCAACCAGACACTACGGTTCCGGTATAAGTAAAACATTGGACTGTCAGACTTTGATGTGACAAAAATAAATAGCCTTATAAGAGCAAAGATCACAACTACTTTAATTCTGTCAAAAAACGTTTGGAAACTTTTCCGAGGTTAGTTTCATTAATCATGGATAGATGTCGTAGGCAAATACTTCTAGACTTAAGGAAATTCGATCACAGAGTTGCGACGTGTAAACAAATCGGACAGAGTTGGGAGAAGTAAATGCTCCTGTAAGGTTATAAGGAGTTGTCAAGGGAACTATTCCTGTTCACAGGAAGTAATTTTAGCTTTAGTCACAGCGTTAGGGCAATTTTATTCTTGGAAAATTGTAAAAGCTCTTAAAGAGTTTTGTGTCAGAACAATACGACCTAGTTACCGCAAGATCAAAGTTTTACTAATAGTTGAGCATTCCTGTGTAAAGGAGGTGAAAGACGGAATAGAAATGGTTGCTTAGGAACACCCTTTTCTCTTAATTTTCGTCCCACTCTCTTTGCTACAGAATATATAAAAAAATTAAAGTCTTTAATAATCCACCTTTATTGATGCATTGAAGCAGTGATTTTCTGTAAGAAATTATTGTAGTAATGCACAAACTAAAGTGCATTCCTTAACAAATATTTTTTGGATTTTCCAATTTTTTTCAAAGTTAATGTTAATAATTTTGTACTAAATTCTGGATAGTAGACCAGACTTAGAATACGGGTTATGTTTCATACCTATGTTTGTACAAGTTCAATATTCTTCAATACCATGCACTTCATTAATTAGTCTCTACTAATCTCGTATCGGAGATCTATCATTGGAGGATTATGCAAATAGACGTTGGCGTTGAAATAACGTTTGGGTTCATAGAATACGAGTTTTTCAATTCCTTCTATTAGGTCACACTCTTTATATATATATTTTTTTTTAAATTAAAAATATTTCAAAAACAAGAATACTTTTAATGAATATATTTATTCAAGGCTTTCCCCGATAAAATAGTATCAGCATCTTCAGGAAAATAATTATCTAATAAAATATTTTTACAAAATTCTATTATAAAATTTATTATATATATATATATATATATATATATATATATATATATATATATTGGTTTAATATTTCTGATGATGTTGGTACTATTAGCCAACGAAAAGCTTTGAATTTAAATTCAATTATAATTTTGTATTTGCATTTTGACTTAGTTCTTTATATATATATATATATATATATATATATATATATATATATATATATATATATGTTAAATAAAATAATTTCTTTTTCATCCGCTCAAGTTCAAATTCATTTTTCTACCTGTAGTGAAAGGCAGTTGCTGTTAATACAGTTTTTGTCAAATATTTGTTCAATAATTAAATTTTATAAACTTAATAAATAAAACCTACTTACCACAAAAAAAATCTTTATTTTATTAAAATTACTTTCTTGTACATATGATTAAATTGTAATAATTTTCAGAAGTACTATCATCAATGGTAGTAGACGATTACATAATCGAATGATTAGCAATCGAAATTACATAAGGTAATTTTAGTAAAATAAACATTTTTGTACTGTGGTTAATGTTTTATTTAGTTAAAAAATTAGTCCACAGTGCTAAAAAATTTATTAAATTTTATAAAGCTGATGTCTAGTTCGGATTCTAACTGAATGATTTCATGTATAAGATCCAGCCCTTTGGCAATGAGTCACTTTCACATGCCTAGATATTTACCACCTGAAGATGTATGTAAAATTATAAGAGAAAGGTTCTTTGCAATAATGAAGCATTATAAGCGACGGATAGAAAATAATATATTAAAGGCCACCATCAGCTTCGTAGATTAGGAAAAAGGAAAACGAAAAAAGTATTTACAAACAAACGTAATAGTCTAACAGCATATAGTGTATACAGAGGAAAATGGAAAATTGGTTTTATTATTCTGTCATATGTATGGTTATATACATGCTTATATTAAGTTTAATTATAAAATAAACAGTAACTTTTTATTACCATTTTTTTATATTGCTTGCTTTTACAAAGGATTTTTGTTTAGGAAGTTTGTATGGACTACTTATGTTGTAACATAGTCTATATGGTTTCCATGGTAACACATTAAGGAGTTACAAATAACAGATTAAAAGTCTCATTGATAACGCTTCTATACGACAATCTAAGCACACAAGTCTCCTCAAATAGAAATAAACGCCCGTGTAAGAGTATTGTTACATTTAAAATACAAATATGAACTAAATATTAAATTTAGGAACCAAATAGTTTTGAAATATACTTTTGGCTTTTAGATGAGATCCCTGTTGCTAGTACAACCGGCGACTCAGTCTCTATGATCTGACTTATGAAGCGATCACATAATCTGTAATAAACATAAATTATTTAGCAATTGTTTGAAAATATGAGTAAAGACATACACACACAACCAGATAATACAGACACAAGATTTCAGGGCATAGTCAGCATGAGTATGACTTCTATCGGCATAGAAGTACGAATTCAAATGTGTACCATAAAAAAATTATGATATATTTCAAATATTAGAATAAAAATATATATGTGTGTGAGAGAGGGAGAGAGAGGGGAGGGAGATGGAGGGAGAGAAAGGGAGAGATAGTGAGAGGCAGAGAAAAAGAAAGTAAAAGAGAGAGAGAGAATAAAACAGCACCTCAGCAAATTATCGGCTGGTTTATACAGAATTGAGCAATAATTAATACCAAAGGCTCAATTATATGTGCGGTAAATATTATATAGTTCCTCTCAGACAAGGTTATTGATGACTAAGATTTGAGGTTATGAAATTGTTTAAAGAAGCCGTTTGTTTGGAAAATAAAACCTTGAGTTCCGTCATGAATAAGCTAAACGTATAAACATATAAAGTATTGTTTGAGTTAGCAGTTGTTATTTAATTTATTTAGAAATTAGTTTACTTATTTTTTTGAATCTTTATGAAATTCAATATTTTGCTGTATAAATATGGGAAGGTACTTTACCTTTAGTCAACAGAAGCGGGTAAACGTATATTTAGATCGTTAAAAAAGGAGCTTTATAATATAGGAAAAAATGAAGTAACGGATGTAAATGAAACCCTCTAATACAATACTCTACAAAACTTAAGGACATAAATAAAAAAAAGATATTTTTAATTTATAATATTCAAAATAGCAAAGCTCCAACCACAACAGATTGGTCTTGCTTCACCCGTACAAGTGGGATGCTTCCAGGGACTTCCTTATTATTATTATTATTACTTTGTATGCTTTTTGTGGCCAAAATCAAAATGAGAATATCATTGTCATGAATTATGTTATATCTGAAGGAAAATTATTAAACATTTAAGATGATACAAGAATCAATTATATCTTGTTTCAAGGGGAAACCGTCTCCAATTCTTAGCTATAAGATGTAAAACACGCATTTTAACAGAGATACCTAATCATCTCTTTAAAGAATAAGAAAAGATTAATACATATTTTTAAATCGTTATATTAAATAGAATACTTGACGATGTGATTTGTTTTTATAAGAGATTTCTGCTGCTGATGAAGTCTTGACCTAGATTCTACTTTATTACCTTGTCGACCATTTTCAGTTTAAAGTTATGTATATTAGATGCTATTTAATTTACGAGAAGAAAGTTGAAATTCTTTTATGACGATTATTACAGTTTTTTATTTTATTGCAAGTCGTACTTTTAAGTTTAAACCTTTGAATCCCATTAAATGTAACCGACAAAAGCCTCGCGTAAATTGTTTTTTTATATATATCTAAAAGTTTTTTTTAATATTCAGAACCAAGTAGTAGAACTCTTGCCCTACACTAATAACAAATTTCCAGTACCTTAAGTTCATTGCATCCTTTCGTTGGGCCTATTTAATTCCCAGTAAACTCTCCCCTCCGCATACAACTATAAGGCTCCGGTAGACATCTTCACCTTTATCCTTTATCCTTAGTAATAGAAATTAGGTGGATAAACAAACAAGTAAATAAAATTAGTAGAATCTTTTTACAAACGGCTGTGAAAATAAAGATGTGAAATGTAGAGCGTCTAGAATGATGGATAGAGTTAGAAATTATAGGCAATCATCTGCTTCATAGAAAAGAAACAAAAAAGCGAATAAATAGTAACAAACAAAAATATTAGTAATAATACTAAACAGTAAAAACTATAAACATCTTATACTGTAGAGAGACGAAAATGGAAAATTCATTTTCTATTTATCCCTTAATAATGTCATTATATCATATATAGATCTACATACATAATTATATTATTTTTAATTATAAAATAAGGCATAACCTTTTTTAAATGCCTTGTTTTTACAAAGGCAATTTGTTTAGGGAGTTTGTATGGATTACTTGTGTTGTGACATAGTCTAAATTGCTTCCATGGTAACTGTAATCACATTAAGGAGTTACAAACAGCAGATTAAAAGGCTCATTGGTAACGCTTCTATCCAAAACTCTAAACACACAGTTATCCTCAACTAGAAATAAACGCACTCTTAGGGGAAGAAATCATTATGAATTAAAAATAAGACTAAATAATACATTTCAAAACAAAAAAGATTTTAAAATATACTTTCGCTTTTTAGATTACACCCCTATAACCACTGCAAGCGGCGACTTGGTCTCTATGTCCTAACTTGTGAATCGATCATATGATCTGTAATAAAAATAAACCTATTTAGCGTTTTTTTGAAAATATAGTGAGTGAAGACACACATAACCAGACAATAGAAACGAGATGTAAGGGCTTAATCAGCAAAGTACGGATTCAAACGTGTACTATACATAAACTTTGATATACTATAAATATATGAATAAAATATACATGTTTGTGTGTGCGAGAGTGTGTGTGTGTGTGAAAGAGAGACAAGGGCTAAGTGGAAGGGAGAAAGGGGGAGGGAGAGAGAGAGATTAAACAACATTTCGTCAAATATGCGGTTGATTAATACAGAATTGATGAATAAATGTTATCAATGGCTCAAATATATATATGCTGTAAAGTTTACATAATTCTCCTCGGGCAAGGTTATTGATGACTACGATTTATGCTTATTAAAGTTTTTATAGAGGCCGTTTATTCGTTTGGGAAGTAAAACCGAGGGTTCCATCTTGCATAATCTTAACTTATACCTTATGGTTTTTAATAACTGTTGTTACCTAATTTATTTAGAAGTTATGTTAAATAGTATCTCTACATTTCCCACTTGGTGAAATATAAAAAAAATATTTAAAAATAATAAATATGTTGAAAATTTAATTTTTAAAACAAAGTAAGAGTTAAAAAAGATGTATTTGTTTGTTATAAGTTTATATTACGTTACTTATTTTCTTAGAGTCTTTACGAAACGCAATATTTTGCTGAATAAAAATCTGGTGATAAAGTGATCAATACAAGATAGTAAAAGTTTATTTGAGGCATTAAAAAAGTCGCATTAGACGAACGAGAAAAATTAACTAATGGATTTATAACAAAACCCACTAATAAAACACCCTACAAAAAGGTAAGGACATAAATAAAAAAAATTATATTTTAAATTTATTCTAATCAAAATATAAAAGAACAAGCCACATGAATTTGGCCTTACTTCACCCGTACAAGTATTTCGTAGTATATATGTTTAAAAATAGATACAAATTCTAGAAATGTTTGAAGAGTTTTTTAATACACATACCGATTTATAAAAGCAATGCTTAAGTGCTTTACTTAAAGTTTAGCTGGGGATGTTCTCCAGGGACGTTAACCTTAAGCGATGTCAGGCAAGAAGAGTTTATCTGTGCCGGACAAACGTTACCAAATGTCCCTCCCGAGGCATAACAAAAGACGAGTGTTGCGTAAGAAGGGAGTTCGCAGAATATAGTTTAATTTAAAACAGAATAGAACTCTACGGAAGTGAAATCGTCCAGAAATAGTGGGAAGTGCTGCCGTCTCGGCGAATGGGAAATCCACATCCATCAGGGTCAGCGAAACTTGTTGCCAATTTTGCATTAAACATCCATTCATCGCTCAGTGTCACAGCTGTCAGTGTCAAATCAGTCAGTGTAAATCAAAATACATATCTATTAAGAAGCCGGCTAGTCTCATGTTATACAATGATATATAACATTAAAAACACTGAATGACTCAAACGTCAACTTCTGTAATAAACCGTAAGTTCTAGTATAAAAAGCACTTTTTATCTTAGAAATCCTTTAACCATTTCCTTACAATTTATTTCTCAATGAATGTCAATGTAATTAAAAAAGATTGACTAATATTTTATAAAAGGTTAAGGAGGATAAAATGAGTTGGAGAAAATGTAGCGCAAACAGAGACAAGATAATGCCTTTTCCCCAGTAAAGTAACTTTATATTTCTTAAACGTCAATTATAAAATTATTTTTATTTTGTAAGTATCTGTTTAAAGAATATCTGTACGTTTGTACACTATGCCAATCATGCAATCTCTAAAATAGCAATGGCTGTTGTACGGTATAAAAAAAGCAAATATTTTTAGACAGGTTTAAAATTTAGTGTAAAATGTAGCCGCTATGTGTTATCACTGTACAAGCCTTTCACTTTCTTCCTTGTAATAATTACATTTTCGAGATCTATGCTATTGGAGCTCCAGTACACAACTATCTTAAACACGAAGCTTTCCTGTCCTTAAATATCAGCATTACCTTGATTTTGTTTCTGGTATTTAGGTATAAACAGATGGAATGTTCTTTATATCATTCGTTAAAGTCTTCTAGTTGACTTGTGTCACTTCATCTCGTGTACTTCGTTTTTATCCTCCGTTAAAAACACCTACTAATAACAATAATTCGCGTTTGCTAAACTTTATTTCTATATGTTTTAAAATTTACTAAACACCGAGTGGCACAGCATATTCTATTTTACACGTTTGCCGGTATCTAGCACCAGATCTATTAAAAATACATGTCAGAGGAAGAACTTTCTAACAGTAAAATACTGCAATAAATATATAATTAGTACTTACATTTATTGTGTAATTATATTCTTCTAGCACTTTTTACTTTACTTGTTAAAAATTTGAATTGTTTAAATATATATTATGGATAGTACAATGTATAAGCAATACACTATGCAATTATGTTGTATGTTTTCCTGGCCAAAAACTAAATGAGATTGTCGCTGTCGTAAATCATGACGAAGGAAAATAATTAAACATTTAAGATGAAATAAGAAACAATTATATCTTGTGTCAAGGGAAAAAGTTTCCTATTCATAAGTATAAGAAGAAAAAAAACGATATTTTATCAAAGAGACTTAATTTTACTTTTATACATTATGAAAAATTTAATACATATTTTTAAAAAAACTTAAACATGTAATTTGTTTTTATAACAGATTTCTTCTTCTGATCAA
The DNA here is from genome assembly GCA_036971475.1 of Prosapia bicincta. Taxonomy (NCBI): domain Eukaryota; kingdom Metazoa; phylum Arthropoda; class Insecta; order Hemiptera; family Cercopidae; genus Prosapia; species Prosapia bicincta. The sequence continues at coordinate 31,907,819 of JBAIZL010000002.1, forward strand.
GGCCTGACCTAGATTCTACTATATTACCTTGTCGACCATTTGAGTTTTAAAGTTATGTATATTAGATGCTTAAATTAATATTAGATGTTAAATAATCGAAAAATAAATTGAAAAATATTTTCTATATCGATTATTACAGTTTTTCATTTTATTACAAGTCGTAATTTAGAGTTTATAATATTTGAATCCCATAAAATGAAACTCACAAATATCACGCATTGTTTTTCTTCTACTTATATAGATATTTTTTAAAAAAAATATTCACGACCAAGTATTATAGAATTTTTGGCGTACACTAATAACAAATTTCTAACACTAGAAGGTCATTGTATCCTCTCTTTAGGCCTATTTAAGCCTAGTTTACTAAACCCTTCACTCCGCATATACGTAGCCTATATGAGATCCAGTAGACACCTCTTTATGCGCTACTTAGTGTCATTTACAATTACAGAACTACATATAGAAAAAAATTACGTAGAAAGTAAGATATAGAAAAAATTAGGTTTTAATGCATTTTCATTAGGGGGCGGGTGGGTAATTTCATTAGCAAGATTTTTTCGTTGATTACAAAGACAAAGAAACTTTTGGTGTATTTACTGAAGGATTAATAGTTTATTGCAAAAAACACAACTAGAGCATTGCAATTTATAATGATTCTGACTATATGGAATATTAAGTGAGCAACGCCATTCCCTACCAGTGGGGTTAGTATTCTCACTATTTGCATTCATCATCAGTAGTGTCAGTGGTGTCAATATTCACAAGAACTAGTGTCAGTAATCACGGCCAGTAGGGTCAGTTTATTCACGTCACTGTTGTAGATAACCACAGCCATTAGTGTCAGAATTCACCTTTTTATAGTGCCAATACTCACAGCAATTAGTGTTGGTATTTAGTAACACTAGTGTAAATGCTACCATAATTCACAAGAATAATTGTCAGTATACGTAGCCAGTCGGATCAGTTTTGTTGACACTAGACTGAGAATTCACAAGAATTAGTGTCAGTAGTCTATTCATGGCCAAAAGGGTCAGTTTGTTCGTGTCACTATTGTAGATATCCACAGCCATTAGTGTCAGAATTCACCTTTTTATAGTGCCAATACTCACAGCAATTAGTGTTGGTATTTATTAACCCTAGTGTAAATGCTACCATAATTCACAAGAATAATTGTCAGTATACGTAGCCAGTCGGATCAGTTTTGTTGACACTAGACTGAGAATTCACAAGAATTATTGTCAGTATACGTAGCTAGTCGGATTAGTTTTGTTGACACTAGACACTCAGTCACGTCAACATTGTTGATATTATCAGCGAATAGAGCCATTAGTGTTTGATGGGCCTAATTAGTGTCAGTATTCCCATCGTTAGTGTATTTAAATCCATAAAAAAACCATAATATAAGAAAACATTCCAATGTAATGATCTGGACAAAAGCAGGTATTTCAACAGACTTCACCTCTGCAAAAAATATGTATGTTTAAATAAATGCGTGTTCCACTCATAGCACTTATATTTCTGTTTCCCATTTCTTACTTCCGTTTCTGGAATGTCGTAATTTAAAAAGTTGAAGCGTAGCAAAATATGTTTTCGGTTTTATTATTAAAGTTCAACGAGATGCGATTTACTTCCGCCTTGCAACCAAAACTCCCAAACGTGTTTTTACATTGGACGATACAGCTTAAGGTTCTTTATACGGGGGCTGTATTTCTCCTCAACGTGACCCCTGACATGTAGTGAAGTTATAGCTTACGTAAGGATAGAAATGGTACGTCCAATGCCTCATTTGTTTTTTCCCTTTCGGAAGGAACGAGATATAAGTAAAAGGGAAAGATTTTATTGCGTATACACAGTGTTTAAAATATATTAATAATGACCTGTTTATGCTTTGTTAGAAATACAATTTTAACAGGGGTTTTAAGCATTTAAAGGGAGAAAGTAATAAAACTGGATCGTGACGAAGACTCAACGCATCGCTGAGACGATGATTCTGTTTTTAATTTGGACGGAGACACATTCTTTATCTTTTGGAAAGGTCTCGGTCTACAGGGAAATATATGTTTCGTTGCGAGCACGGAAATGTTATTTGTAAATGTGTTTAGTGAAAATTATCATTATTATTATTATTTAATTAGGTGTTGTTAATGGAAAAGGTAATGCAATTAATTAAAGTATAATGAAAAGTGTGTTTAATTAATCAGAAAATGTTTTATACATGTTTAATTCAGCCTATAAAATATGAAACAAATCGAAAATTTTCTGTATTTTTGCTAGAGTTTATGGTATTTTTTACAGTATACAAATATGTTAGACTGTATTAAATATAGTAGGGGTATAATAATAAATTAATAAATATACTTGAACCAGTATAATTTTTAAATAGGAATATATTTATATTTTATAATTATTAGCATAATTAAGTGTAATGTTTTGAAATAATATTTTTCGAGGTGATACGCTATTTATAAAACGAAACTATTGAAGTTGAATAACTTCACAGGTAAAAGGGTCAGAGAAGTTTGCGAAGGTCTTTGCTCCAGGGCTGGGAATTGGACGGACTTGACCGTTAGCCTTCATATCTAGATGCATTGGTTTTGTATGGTTTAATGAAATAAACGCTTTATATTAAGGCTCGCTAATAAAACTTATGCCGTCACCTCATGGACAGCTTCGTTAGTTTTACTTCTTGCGACTTTCAAATTACACATTCTTGTCGTGTGTTTAAAGGCAATATGTTTCTACCGTAAAATTATCTCTATTTCAAGGGTTTTAATGATATCTTTATAAACATGAGGTGCATGTTGTGTACTTTTGTTTCTTATAATGCATGTTTAAACATTTGTTGACTATAATGCATGTTTAAACATTTGTTGACTATAATGCATGTTTAAACATTTGTTGACTATAATGCATGTTTAAACATTTGTTGACTATAATGCATGTTGTGTACTTTTGTTTCTTATAATGCATGTTTAAACATTTGTTGACTATAATGCATGTTTAAACATTTGTTGACTATAATGCATGTTTAAAAATTTGTTGACTATAATGCATGTTTAAACATTTATTGACTATAATGCATGTTTAAACATTTGTTGACTATAATGCATGTTTAAACATTTGTTGACTATAATGCATGTTGTGTACTTTTGTTTCTTATAATGCATGTTTAAACATTTGTTGACTATAATGCATGTTTAAACATTTGTTGACTATAATGCATGTTTAAACATTTGTTGACTATAATGCATGTTTAAACATTTGTTGACTATAATCCATGTTGTGTACTTTTGTTTCTTATAATGCATGTTTAAACATTTGTTGACTATAATGCAGGTTTAAACATTTGTTGACTATAATGCATGTTTAAACATTTGTTGACTATAATGCATGTTTAAACATTTGTTGACTATAATGCATGTTTAAACATTTGTTGACTATAATGCATGTTTAAACATTTGTTGACTATAATGCATGTTTAAACATTTGTTGACTATAATGCATGTTTAAACATTTGTTGACTATAATGCGTGTTTAAATATTTGTTGACTATAATGCATGTTTAAACATTTGTTGACTATAATGCATGTTTAAACATTTGTTGACTATAATGCATGTTTAAACATTTGTTGACTATAATGCATGTTTGACATTTGTTTACTATAATGCATGTTTAAACATTTGTTGACTATAATGCATGTTTAAACATATGTTGACTATAATGCATGTTTAAACATTTGTTGACTATAATGCATGTTTAAACATTTGTTGACTATAATGCATGTTTAAACATTTGTTGACTATAATGAATGTTTAAACATTTGTTGACTATAATGCATGTTTAAACATTTGTTGACTATAATGCATGTTTAAACATTTGTTGACTATAATGCATGTTTAAACATTTGTTGACTATAATGCATGTTTAAACATTTATTGACTATAATGCATGTTTAAACATTTGTTGACTATAATGCATGTTTAAACATTTGTTGACTATAATGCATGTTGTGTACTTTTGTTTCTTATAATGCATGTTTAAACATTTGTTGACTATAATGCATGTTTAAACATTTGTTGACTATAATGCATGTTTAAACATTTGTTGACTATAATGCATGTTTAAACATTTGTTGACTATAATCCATGTTGTGTACTTTTGTTTCTTATAATGCATGTTTAAACATTTGTTGACTATAATGCAGGTTTAAACATTTGTTGACTATAATGCATGTTTAAACATTTGTTGACTATAATGCATGTTTAAACATTTGTTGACTATAATGCATGTTTAAACATTTGTTGACTATAATGCAGGTTTAAACATTTGTTGACTATAATGCATGTTTAAACATTTGTTGACTATAATGCATGTTTAAACATTTGTTGACTATAATGCGTGTTTAAATATTTGTTGACTATAATGCATGTTTAAACATTTGTTGACTATAATGCATGTTTAAACATTTGTTGACTATAATGCATGTTTAAACATTTGTTGACTATAATGCATGTTTGACATTTGTTTACTATAATGCATGTTTAAACATTTGTTGACTATAATGCATGTTTAAACATATGTTGACTATAATGCATGTTTAAACATTTGTTGACTATAATGCATGTTTAAACATTTGTTGACTATAATGCATGTTTAAACATTTGTTGACTATAATGCATGTTTAAACATTTGTTGACTATAATGCATGTTTAAACATTTGTTGACTATAATGCATGTTTAAACATTTGTTGACTATAATGCATGTTTAAACATTTGTTGACTATAATGCATGTTTAAACATTTATTGACTATAATGCATGTTAGATATTTATAGTTTATCTATGTTTGGCTTGGGTTCTCAGCCAACTCTGCTGATCATTTAGCACTACCCAGGGGTCACGTACAGCTTAAATTATGCTGTGGACGCGACCTACTTTGTCCCCCAAGAGGCGCACATGCCCCAACAATGAAAGAAAGCAGAGATCATTGCTATTCACAAGAAGGGAAAGCCTGCTAACATCCTTACCAGTTTTAGACCGATCTCCCTTACACGTTTGGTCTGTAAAACAGCTGAGAAAATGATGGACATGAGGATACGTCGGTACCTGGAAGGTATTGGAGTGATCTCGTATTGCCAGGCTGGCTACCGGTAACATCGTTCTACCATCGACAAATTGTCAAATTATTAACTCAATCGGTACAAGATGGGTTTCACTGTAAACAATCTACTCTTGCAGTATTTATCGACCGAAAAGCAGCATGTATTAAAGTATAGAGATCTATGCTGCTCCACAAGCTCAGTCGACTGCATGTGACTGGTAATATGTACAAGTAGATAAAGCACTTTCTACTCGAAAGATATATCCGAACCAGATACCAAAAAATTGTATCAAAGTACAAGAAAGACTGTCATGGGCTACCTCAGGGGGCAGTGCTTAGTTGCTTGCTTTTTATCATCATGATCGACGACGTACAGCGCGCCATTAAAAGTATACGCGGTGTTAACAGCCTCTTTTATGCTGATGACATAGCCTAGGATTAGAGGGAACCTTGAGTAATGTGTTGGCTAATGTTTCGGAGTGGTGCAAACATAACAAAATGGAGGTAAATACTGAAAAAACAGTGTTTCAATTGTTCACACTGTCCACTAGACAATACAATCTGAAACTTAATTACAATGGTACAGAGCTGAAAAAAACAAATGTTGCTAAGTACTTGGGTGTTAACTTTGACAAAAGACTTAGTTGGTCCAAGCAAATACAAACCGCAACTGAAAAAGCTCAAAAGAGAAATAACCTCCTAAAGAGACTGGCAACTACGAAATGGGGTGCAAGGCAAGATGTGATGACGACAGCCTATAAAACCTATATAAGCCCAGTTATGGAATATGCTTCTGAAGTCATCGCTCTCTCTTCCGACGTTAACTTGAGGAAATTAGAGGTTGCCCAAAACAATGCACTGCGAAAGATAACTGGTGGAGCAACATCAATTCCAATACTTGCGATGCAATTGCAAGCGGAGGTGGAGACACTACAAAGCTGCAGAGAGAAATCAGTACTCAAGTTCTGGAAGAGGGCAAAGAGAATCGAATAAAGACACTGGGAGAGATATAAACCTGCGACGTCGCGACTCAAGACACAAATATCACCACTAATTTATACAGAGCCACTTGGAATTAAATACAACCTGAAACTGGGGCAAGCATCTATATTCCCAACCTGTCATACGGTTTTTCCTTCATTAACAGAGGGAATACTGTCGCTTCTGAATCACAATGACTTCAAGGCTATTAGTAATCCCCACATCCTGAAGGCCGATGCTTAGGGAATGATTGCGGATCTATACAGTAAAGATAACTGGACCCATGTATACGCCGATGGGTCAGCGGTAAAGCAGGCCTCTGGTGCTGGCTTTTACAGCGACCACTTTGAGGGCTGCAGCCCAGTTGGAATTAATGCCAACAACTTCGATGGTGAGATTGCGGCTATAGTACAAGCTGCCGAAAAACTGTGTTCGATCTCCGGAGAGTCAGCAAGAGTTGTGTTCTTCATAGATTCCCAGGCTGCTATAATTGCACTAACTAGTAATACCTCCAGCGACTGTGTGCAAACAATGAATGGATGAAAGGCCCTGGCAGATATGATTGAAGAAGGGGTTGACATTGTGCTGCAATGTCGGCATTGAAGGAAATGAACGCGCAGACCAGCTAGCGAAGAAAGGTAACACCTTTCCACAGCCTGACAATACTATATCTCTATTGACAGCAAGAAGCCTGATTGAATCTACAATCAATGAAAAAACAAAGGAAACCCAAAATGAAATGAGCACTGGAAAGATATGGAGGGGCCTGGCGCACACAGTGCTAATACCACATAGCCTACCTAGAGTGGAAGCTGTTTCAGAATGCTTACGGGCCATGAGTATCTGCAAACCCACCTATATAAATTAGGATTAGCAGTCTTGGATATTTGCCCTCTGTGCAACTGCCAAAAGATGGATGCACCACATCTTCGGAATTGCACAGCGTTGCAAGATGTGGAAGACCGAAGCCAGCATTGTCTGTACTGGGAGGCTAGGAGGAGAATGGCAGAAATGCCAAGATCTGGGATCGGCTAAAATAAAAATAACATAAATATTTATAGTTTTGCATTTTTAAAAATTTGTTGAGTATAATTTAATGAAAAACACCACTTTAATAAAAGTCTTATCAGTACTCCATGGAAAAAATTCATTTTAAATAAAGAAATAGTAAAATGTATATATGTTGTATGGCACGGCGCTCCGCTGCAACTCGTGAAGCAGTGACAATACTGACTATTCCTTGCGCATATTGCATGGCCACCTTGCTTGCATATTGAGCAAGTTAAGGTTTCAGCACTACGTCACTTCTTCCAGGTAAAATTAATTGATGAAACCTTCCTCAAGTTTAAAACCTCCGTAAACGAACTTTTGACAGCATCAGAATGAACGTTATAAAAAATTTAGAGCTATTATTTGTTCAATGCATACATTTAGCTTAATTGATTTTTACTTGATAATTTTCTCTGCACTAGCATTTCTGCAAACATTTACTGGTTAAATGTAACTATCCGGTGGAAGACGATCTTAGCGTGAGTTGGAATCCTAATTGTTATCCAAACCTACAATGCTAATGGTTTTATTTCGTCGTTGTACTTTGAAATTATGTTAAAATACACACATTGTTATCTGTAAATGTTATCTGATTGCACACTATTACAATTTTAAAAAAATAATAGTTAGCTTGAAGCTAGTTGATGAGTGGAAAAGTTTAACCTGGTAAATTTAAAATAAATTTATATCAAGGAATATCTAAAAACGAATCTCGAGAGTTGCTCATTTTAGGGACGTAATTAGTTTTAATTAAAAATACACATTATACTTGAATTGTGTAAACGTACAGAGTTATTTTAGGAAAAACGAATCTCGTCAAATATTTCATTATTTCACAGCCTTCCAGAGTAATTACTAATGTGTCGTTGAGGAATTCATCAGTTCAACAAATTGACACCGTCTTTTAATTAACACCCCCAACAGTAAGTTTCAAGATTTTTTAATATTAAAATAATTTGGCCTTCAGTAAAATAAGGTTTGTGCAGTATGAATTATATATATACATATATATATATATATATATATATATATATATATATATATATATATATATATATATATAGAGAGAGAGAGAGAGAGAGAGAGAGAGAGAGAGAGGGGGGAGGGTGAGGGAGAGAGAGAGGGAGAGATCTTTCGCCTCAGTCTGTCGCTCTTTTGCTTTTGTAAAGAGCACACTGACACACACACACACACACACCCGCACACACTTATACACACACACACACACACACACACATACACACACACCACACACACACAAACACACATACACACACACAAACACACACACACACACAAACACATACACACACACACACACTCACATACACACACACACACACAAACAAACACATACACACACACACACACACATATACACACACACACACACACACACACAAGCTCGAGGACGTATGCACACTTCCATTCTCTACCTTTCCTATTTTTTAAATTCTAGTTTTTAATTGTCTCTATATTTCTTCCCTGTTTATCTATTCCCTAATTGTTTATTTCCATTTGAAACGCTAATATGATATTAATGTCAAAAGGTATTTATTCCTGATGGAAAATATTTTACTGTTGAAAATAATTTAAAAATTTCGTTACTAAACCAACAGGCGGGGCTGGAAAGAGGTACAACGGTGTTTAGCGTGTGTTCGCGCATGCGTGTTTGATTTCACAGCACTTGAATAAAAACTGCCTTTTTATGCGATTTTATAATTAAAGCCTAATACCAGGGGATGGTAATTGACATAATCTAATAAAGCAGATTTAAAAGGGGTTAATAATAATTTTATCAAAAGAAGTACACACGTTGCAATAGTTGGAAATGGTGGATGTTGTACAAACACGTCACTCTAGAAAGGGTCTTAAGCAGTGTTACGCCTAATTAGGTTGCGAAGTGGTAGGGGATAAAAATAAGAAATGACAAAATTATAAAAAATTACACGACGCCCACGTATTGATAAACTACACAACAATGCATCGAGTTAATAAATAAAAGAGGGAGAAAAGATAATATCTGAATAAAACCTTGACAAAGAGAAACCACGTTAGGGACTTTAATAAAAATAGGAAATTTCAAATAAAATGGTGGGATCGTTATTGTGAACGACTAAGCTTAGAATTTTTTGATTGGTCGCTGGAGCGAAGTTAAATAATGAGTTTAAGTCTGACTGGAGAGTTTTAATGGAGTTTGTGGAAAACTGGGATAAATAAGTTTTTGTATAATACAAAAATAATGTCTGTAAAAAGTCCAAAGTTATGCGCAAAGAAATATAATCATGCATTTAAGAAATTCTTAGTTTTGTACATGTTTGTATTAGAACCTTTTAGATTTTCCCTTTGTAGTGAAAGGATTGCCCAGTAGTGATTATTCTTGCAGTATTTATACATTATATTACCAATTCTTTCTCCCACTTTTATAGTCTTTCCCACACTACGTAATTGTACTTGTTGCTTTTCCAAATACTTCCTTACTTGTGTATGGATGAGCCCAATAGTGACTCTGTTTCCATTAGTAAACCATCATAATGCCAAATCGTTATGAAATACGAGTGCAATCAATTATATTAAAATAACTACAATGTATCACAATATCATGGTAACTTCTTAGCTAAACTTCGCATTGTCTAGTCACAGTGAGTTATTTTACCAAAACTGCAAAGCTAACATTGTGTAAAGCAGGGTTTCAAAACTCACACGCTTTGTGCTCCTCTATTTAGCTCTAAAGTAAAGTCTCCGTCCTTTCGTAAATAAAGAAATAATACATAATTAACACAATACAAGTCAAAATATGAAAAATACCCGTGAAAGCATCGCGTTAGAGGAAAATAAGTGAGGACAACGAATTGAAAGATAAAAAGAAGCAAATAATTCAAGAGCCTGTAGGAAATAGTATAGATAATAAGGAAAGAACCCAACGGTTGATAGTAAAAAAGATAAAAGAAAATCCAAATTAAATTAAATTTAAGTCTAGGAATTCTAGACTTAGCTTGGCTATGTAGTTAGAACAACCTTAATCAATTAGAACGTTTCATTAAATTTTCGTCCCCATTTGGCCCGTTGGGCCTCCCGATCTATGCTCAATTGACAGCCAGCCTCTAGCTAGCCGCCTCCGTCTCACATGAGCATGCGGCTAGTATCCCTACCACGATTGAGGAATCCGGATGGATTGCCCATGTACCAAGCTGATAAGCTCTATCGATAGAAAATCAGGAGATAGTGAGATAAAACAGTAAATGTTTCTCCTCCTATGGGAATTGCTTTTATATACCCGACCCAACGTACATCGTTTTCACCAGATTACCCCTTAGTAGTCCTACTTATGGCTATTTTGTATTTCATTTGTGTTTTTGAAACATTTTAGATTCCTAAACATTAGAGTCGCCATCTTCCTTTCGTTGCCTATAACGTAGATATGTAAAGTAGATCTAATATGTAATAAATTACATCTGGTCTGGTTAAAGTAATTCTCTTAAAGATTCGCAGCTACTAAAATTAACTATTACAAGGCATTATACAAACAAATGAAAACCACTTCAATTTTTTCACGGGAAGCATTGAGCACTAATTATAACCACAATATTTTGCATTCAGCACGACTTACCCACTGATGTTAACAGCTTTACTGAACTCCAATAGTATCTGACAGCAGGGTGACGTAATCACGCGAAGCATTGAGCACTAATTATAACCACAATATTTTGCATTCACCACGACTATTTTGCAATCCCAAGATTATTTCTCCATTAATTAGTAAACTATTAACGCACCCCTCAACCCGCTCAAGTACATTTGGCAACACTGTAATTAGTCATTATTCGTGATCAAATAATAGCGACAAACATCGCGATAATTTGTTAATTGTGCATAAATAAATAAATGCAACACAGAGGGGCTTTCGATCTAATTGGAATATTTTAAAGCTCAGATTAAAAATGGCTTTTAAGTCTGGTAGGGATTGTAGAGAGGTTTGGTGAAAACAAAAATCAAGAGGGCAATGATGATACAGTATGTGATGTGGGAGTACCAATGTATGTGAAGGGTTGTTTTCCTGAAATAAATATACATGTGTCTACCATGACGTAGTTAAGGGGTGGATCCTGAGGGTCAGGACTGTCTTGGAAATATAAAATAAATTTTTTTCTCTGTTTATAGGGTGTTGTGGTTAAATATGGTTATTATAGTTGTGGTTAAATAATAGTGGTTAGTAGGGCTAGTTAAGACTGAAATATATCAAACCACATGCTATAACAATTACAATTTCCTAATTCTATGACAAAATAGGTTTAATAATCCATCATCGACACGAGTCACACGCCAGGACAAACGCCGTTGGTTTTCGAGTTACATACTCTTACCAAATTTACACATTTAGTGCATCGACTCAAGTGCTTCATGAAAACAGAAAATTCCATATTTTGAGTACCTCTATATATGAGTTAGGCTATCAATTGAATTAAGTAAAAACATATTTCAGTTGAGGGGGCCTAATTTCGGCACAGTTTTTCAGTAGTAAAATAGCTTGATTTCCTCCCCACGTGTTAAATTTTAGTGAATTTTTTAAAGGATTTCTTAGGGTACGGGTCCGACTTTTCCCCGAAAGGATTTTCTGGCAACGCGGTGCCTCCATCAATCCGCGATTACGTTAGGAGTTATAAGATAGGATTAAAACACACATATGATTAATTTTCTATATTTATTTTATTAATGCTATTTAAAGGAATAGAAAGTGTATAAATACTACCCAGGTGTATGAGACACACTTACTCTAAACATGTAAACATACCACCGCGTAATTCTCACAACTACATAGTCTTATCAGAATTGTTTCCCATCCTTAGTGGAACTACGTGTATTTCCATTCAGTGTGAGCATTATTAGCATTGATGATGCCAACTTGGCTGCGGAAACCTCTCTAACGAGAATGGACATGGTTTTTACAGTTCGGGAGTAACTATTACAATTGGTTTCTAGAAGGAAAAGTATGTTTAAAATAACATCCAACGGATCTTTAAGGAAGCCAAGAGTAATAACGGGTGCTGTGAGTTTTTAAGTGGGTCTTAATTAAAGACAAAATGTTTCCCTATTTTGACAACTTTTCTGATTCACTTTTTAATTCACTTTCGCTGTGCAGCGACTCGGCTCCTTAGATTCCATTTAAATATGTCTGTTGCAACTCGTGACCTAATTATCGTATCATTAAGGAACGTTTATCACACGTCAGTTTGTTCTGTCAAAGAGAAACCGTTTATACAGAGAACTCCAATGCAATAGAATCTGTGCGGTGTTACGTGTAGTTTCCATGGCAACCGTTTAAACACTTGTGAAATATTCCGTACAGTAAATTAATGTTTGTTGCCTAATGAATAGATATTCAGATCAAGTAAGCCGAGAGAACAAGTTTCATTGTTTAAACATTAATTATTCTGTAAATAAAATTTCAGAACGACGGGTTGATTATTGAAGATTAAAGAGATCAGATGGAAATAAACTCAGATAAAGAATAATGGAAGAAAAGAAATGATCAGAAGATTTTAAACGTATAGAGAACGCCCTGGTTTGGTAGAGATTATCTTTGCATTCAGCTGCAACTTGGATCTATTCAATCATTACCTAATCCTTACTACCTCAAAACTATTTTTGTTTTTCAGGAGATATTCTTTTGGAGTGAACAGGTTATTTTGAGTTTTAAAGTGTTTATTCGTTCAATTCATTCTTTGTTACTTCTTAGTTGTTTAATTAATGGTTTTAGAGTTTGTTTAACTCTTTCATCAGATGTAATAAATCTATCATATTTTTCTATCTATCAGATATATCTATATATCTATCAGAATAATAGATTTAGGAGATTTCCTACTTACTATAAATTATAAAAACAATAATTGAAACATAATGGTAGAGACACTAATGAATAATAGAGGGAAACTAACACTTTTATATCTTATTTTGTGAAAGTTTCGACTCTATATCAGAAAATAACTTTTTTATATGATCCTTATCAAATCGTTAAAATTATATAAAACACACGTGAAATAAAAATTTTATTTATTTAATGTATTTTTTATACAATTTAATTTTTTGATAAGGGCTACATGAAAAGTTATTTCTTGATATCATTGTCGAAACGCTAAGAAAATCAATTCATGGAAGTATAAATTATCTTGTATTATTCATTAGTATTTCTGCCATTGCCTATATTATATTACTAGACTTTAGTAACATTTCATGAAAAGAATTGTTACACCTAATTTGTCTTCGAAAGACTCACAAGAAAAGCGAATAGGTCGAAAATATTTAAATTCTGAGGTGATCATAATAATAAAACACATTATAAATGCTTTAATTTAAACAGGGAAATATACAAGTCCATAGCTTCAAATAAGGCATGTAGATGGCAGTAGTTCGTTTTTACAGAAATGTTTTTGCTCAGCTGTACTGAATCAATTTCGTGGTGATATTATATTAAAGATGTTTTATTCTGTGGTTATTTTGTATACGTATAAATTTAAATATTATTCCACGCTTAGTTAAAACTAGAGTAGAAATTTGTCGACCGGAACTAACTAAGCTGCACATCTTTAACCCAATTCCCTGAGAATATATTCCATTAGGCGTGCTCCACTTTTCCTCCCTGGAATATCCATGTAACATCACAATTACAGGAGGTTAAATCTAAAAATATTTTATATTCCTTTAAAATATGCAAGGTTTTTCTCCATTTATTGCAAATTAGAAAAAAATATCGTGTAAACTGTATATAACATGATGTTTGTACTTACAGAGCTCTGTGTTTATTAATACAGTTCTTCATTTATAATATCATTTTCAAACAAATATGGGGGAGACTTGAAACAGGGACAGGTTACAAAGTGTTCGTTGTATTTTCTGTGAAAATTACCATTTCGAGGTTTTTTCTATGACAAAGGCAAGCGATGAGTATGAGAACTTACTAAGTGGTATTATAGCTTTACACAGAAGATCTTGAACATGCTTCTAAGGTATGGCCATTTTGGAAGGGAACAACAGATATGTCTTGGACTTAACGACGGCCCTATCCTTGAGTTCTATGTCGTATTATACTTATTTAGACAGCCCAAATGTCACGAGTAGTTCCGAAGAGTACGGGGGAGTATCGCTATGGTTAGTCGGATTAAGTGCTGAATGTGATACGAGGCACAGTTGAGCGGAATTACATTCTTAGGGCAGTATAAAGGATAAGCCCTTTACTGCGAAATGGGTGGTGAACTAGGTCTTATCGTTGTATCTGTACTTAGACTAAACCCTATTAGAGGTTACCTATCCAAGACACCTTTTCTCGAATGTACTTGGTTTTGCTGCAGGACTTATGATTTCGTTTGATAGACAAACTACCCGAGTAGAAAAATATAGTTACTACGGGATAATTGAGTTAATAAGGGCTAATTGAGATACCAACAATTTTATTTACGATTTACATACTGCTTGGAAACCCTAACAAGCAAGTTAGTAACAGGATATAGTGTGGAGCTTCGGTAGCGAGTCCACTGTTACTGCATCAGTATTCGTGAAGCCAATGAGGCTTCTTTTGTACAATACGAAGCTATTTGTGACAGTATGCATGCGCAGTATGTTTGGTTAAATAGTAAAATATTTGATGAAAGATAAACGACAGGCAAACACGAAGTATGGAAAAGAATTTGAAATTATTCCGGAAACATTTTTGTCGGAATTCCAAGGGATTATGCAATGATTTATATCACATTGGATGGAAAATAGTGGTCATCAAGACGATGTCATCCAGAACCGTAGATTTGGGAATCCTCGGTTAACGTTTTTGTAAATTCTAATGCTGGCCGTGTGTTTACATCCTCTTCAAATTGTAGTACGTGTTGTATTTAAAAATTAAGCTTACTATTACTACTTTTAGGATAGTTTATTTAGTTTCTAATTCCAATCTTTTAATCAACTGCTTACTTGTTATGTCATATGGCCATTAGAAGTGAGTAAATACCCGAAGCAAAGTCTGTAAGAAGAGGGCCATTAAATTGTTGTGTTGGTGATTCCAATGCCTGGGTTTCCGTCGTATTTGAAGAAATAATCATAAGAATGTGTCTCGGATGTCTAGCTTTCTAGGTAGACCATCTTTACTGTAATCAGAATAAAACAAGTGTTTGTGAAATCTTTGCAAAAACATCTGCATGCTACATTTATCTTGTTTTATTCAAATAAATTATTTACATTGTTAAAATTACATCGTGCTGGTTTATGCACAGATGTAAAAATAATTTAATTATTGAGCCAAACGCAATTAATTAATTTTGTAAATTGGTTACATACATTTAGTAAATGGTATACATCTACATAACCGGCAGTTCATTAGTGTTGATTGAGTACATAGGTGTTAATTTGTTGCTCGAACTGTAATTTTTGTATGTTTTTTCACGCCATTGTGGTTTGTGCTAGACTGCTGTGAATTTATTAACGTCTAACATGTATTCCCCAAGCCGACCTAGTTTGCAGCAACAAAAGATCAACATGCCCCAACATGTGGTTGCTGCACTGCGAGATAGCATATTGCAAACAGAAATTCACTGGAAATACATTGCTATCTTACAATATTTCTCTCTTACATAGGCACGAGGCCTGTGCTTTTAAGAAGAATTGAAAATTCTCTTTCAAACAATTACTCATCTAGATAAGCTGCCTTGTATCTGTGTTCCTATGTAAATAAATGCGCATTTCATGCGGCTGTATGAAGAAATATATTATAGTCATACAGTGCAATCTCGGTAATCCGAATTTCAATACTCCGAACACTCCAGTAGTCCGATCCGAACAGGGGAAAAGCCAATAGTGAGATGGATATTTTGTAGTTAGATTAATTCAACTCCTAAAGTTATTATGTAACACCCTCTATTATAATAAGATGAGAACTACAATATAAAAATAATAGATAATAAGCAATGAATTAAATTATATAAGTTAAAAAATGTTTAGTAAAGGTGTAACTTATAAACTAAATTATGTAAGAAAATACATCTTGAGGTTCATTTTTGCAACAATGAAACATTTGAAAATTCCATGTTGGAATATATAGATAGGTAACAATATAAAAAACTGTTGAGAGAATTTTAAGAAATAAATAGTTTTCCATGACCCTTTTCCTCTGTCTACAATAAATCATAATTCCACAATATATACAATGGTGACAACCCAACGTAATGGCTTCGCGCACCCCACCATACTTCTAAACCATGTGACGCTAAGATCTTACAGAAGCTTACGTCACATTCGAAAATACAGAAGTTGTTCTCTTGAACTGTTATTTTGTTCTTTGTTAATATTTCAAGTCGCACCCAGTGTCTCCTATAGATTGTCTTTGGAATTATTTCTACTTTATAAATGAGTAGGTTTTATGTGTTTTGCTTAAATACTCAATTTAAATAAGGATTGTTACAATTTTATCTTTGTTTATAGTGTCCGCTGCGGTTACCATGGCTACAGACTTAGTGTGTAATATATGATAATTAATACCGCACGGATGCAACTTCCCCCACCCATATGGTTTGGGTCTGATCCCCATTAATGATATTATTGGATCGAGATAATTTGGCAATTTGTTACCTCGAGCAATTTTGTGCACAGTGGTATTTATATAGTAAAATTAGAGCTTCGCTGGTGAGAACAATTCTGTAAATGTTAAAAGAGTTTATTCAGTCTTCATTGCACTAACTATACAGCAAGAGGTGAATAACATTTATGTTTGTACAATCATGGTATTTGGTTGCATTATTCAATCATTATCGAATTGTCGCGGTATTGAATGGTAAGTGAACAATTTGTCACGATCGCAAATTGTTCTGAATATTATATTTGGTTTAATAATAATAAATAATATTCAAAAACCTATATTCTCAAATAGGTTCAATTCTTTATATGTATATATATATATATATATATATATATGTAAAATGTTTTAATTTACAACCGTTAAATAAATTGTTTTATACTTCTAATGGATGACACTTGATGTTAATTAAGTTTTTCCAAATAACAATAATAAATTAATGTCAAATTATTTAACTTTAGTTTGATATGGGAGAAAAACCTTTCATAATAAGGGCAAAGTTTGCAAATAGTTATTTCGTCCCACTTGGCTTAAAATAAGTGATAACAAATTATTTCATAAAACAGCTCTACTTACTTAATGTTACTTTAGCTATACTAATTTTATTTAAAAATGTTTTCAAGTAATTTTGTTTTGGTTTACCAAAGAAGGAATTTACTTAATTTTGTTGTCTATATTACTTGTTATTCTAAATTGAATAACAATCCGCAGACGCTATTGTATGCCTCCCATAAACCATCCTCAGTGCAATTATGGTGTGTCATCCTTCTGAGGATGGTTAGTTGGTAACTAAAATGCACGTCAGGTAAGAATAAAAATATTTGTGGTTAAAGATGTTATTATTGTTGGTAAGAGTGTGATTTATAACTAGTCACGAATTACGAAATTTCTTCTCCTTTACATTTTTTGTTTTATATCCCTAAGGAATATGTATTTTGACTGTAATAAAATGGAAACAAAATTTACCATAAGTTACACCTTTATTAAACGTTTTTTATCTTATACAACTTATTACATCACTTGTTATTTATTATTTTTGTATTGTAGGCAAGATTATATTATTTTGCACAATGTTTTTGGTTTAATGTAATAGAGGGTGTTACATAATAAAATTAAATGATAGGAAAATTAAATAGAAAATATTTATTCTGTTAATTGGAATGAAACCAGTACTGTGTGGAAGGAAATCTCAAACAGGTCTTTCCATACCTATAAATGTTCTGTATGGCTTCTCTGTTAACACGGGTGACTTCATTACGAAAGTGTCGTTGCGACGTGTTGGTTTGGTGGGTCATACACCTTTGTTTTCACGTAAACCCAGAGAGTCACGTGGCGCAAGGTCTCGTGATCTTGGTAGCCACAGCATAGTCCCTTGGTCTGCTTGAGACGCACGTCCTACCCAGCGCCGAGGTAAACCTGTGTGAAGGTACTTTCGGACATCGGTATGGTAATGGTCAGGACTATCTTCTAGTTGGAAAATGATATCGTTGTTGGGTAGCCGAGGCGTAAGCAATAGTTAAAACACATTTAGGTAAATAATACACAACCATGCAATCCCGTTAGGTTTAGATAACTACATTGGATTCAGAATCCTCAAAAAACCCGTGAGTGATCATTTTATAGCTTTTTTATCATTTGGCAGTTTTACAACAAATCTTATCATAAATACTCCCATGGTGGCACACCTATGCATCCCCTCTTGGCTTCAGTTGACGGCATTGATTCAGAACCTTTAAAAAACCGTGATTGATCATTTTCTAGCTTTTTTATCATTTGACATTTTTACTTCAATTTATATCATAAATACTCCCATGGAGGCACACCTGCCCGTTGGCTTCACATGACGGCATTGGATTCAAAACCCTCACAAAAACATGAGGGATCGTTTTCCAGCTTTTCTTTTGCATCTGACATTTTTACCTCAATTCACCCCATTGCTACTCTAGTGGAACCACACTCATGGTGCCCTTTTTGATTTTAGATGACTTCAATCGATTCTCAAAAAACCCTGCCTGATCATTTTCCAGCTTTTATCTTGCATCTGACATTTTTACCACAAATCAATCCATTACTACACATCATTGCCCATTGTGAGTCACACCCGTGCATCTACGTTAATTTTCAATGACCGAATTGGAGTACAGCAAATCATCATTTTCTAGCCTTTTTGTGGCATATGACATTTTTACTCCAATTCCTTTCTTTGTCACTCTTGTAGAGCTACAACAGAACATTCCCAAATGACTCTCAAAGACGGCATTGGATTCGTCAATCTAAAAGACCCTGAAAGTTAATGTTCTAGTAAATTTTCTGTGATCTTACATTTTTACCTCAGGCCACCCCCTTTGGTATTTACGTGGAGCCGCAATTGTGCATTCGTGTCGACTTTCGATGACTGCAAGGAAGTCAGGATTTTCGAATCCCTCGAACGATCATTTTCTAGCGATGTTATTGGATTCTGACCTTTTTACATCAATTCACCCCAATGCTACTCAGGCAGAGCCACATACTTGCAGTCCCATAAACCTTCCATCAAGACATTGGTCTTGGCACCAAAATTTTAATTTTCTAGCGATTTTTCATGCATCTGATATTTTACCCCATTTCCACCCTTTTGTACTTCCGCAGAGACAACCCCGAGCATCCCGATTAACTTTCGATGACTGTATTGGACTCACCACTGTCAAAAAACATCCAGTGATCATTTTCTAGCACCTTATTTTTGGCACCTGAATGTTTTACCGCAAATCACCTCTTTGCGATAGAGCAACACCACTGCATCTACGTTTAATTTCGACGACTTCATTGGTGTCAGAACACTCAATATCCTCCGAGTAATTATTTACTAATGATTTTTTTGCATCTGAGATTTGTTCCCCAATTCACCCCTTAGCTACTACGGTAAAACCCCATCTGTGCTTCCCGTTGACATTTAATTATGGGAATCGACTCAGCACTTTCACAAACCTTTGAGTGATCATTTTGTAGTGGTTGTTTGGCATCTGACATCTCCCCATTCACTTTTGGCCTTTACAGAGTTTATCTCTAGATATTTTAATTTACAAAAATATTTTTAGAATTGTCAATACATAGCTGTAAAACCTTTTAAACGCAAAATATCCAGTAGTGCTGTTATTGCTACTTAAAATACAAAAAAAAATGTGTTTGGAGTAGATACTGTATGATAAAACGAATTTTTTAAGGATTCACTTGTACATATGTAAATTCTCAGAAATATTTTCGGAATGAATAATACATATGTTAATCAAAAGATGTTTTGCAAGCTCAATGGTATTACCATTGATAATTTAGTTTAAATTTATAAACAATGTTTTTGGAGTGGGTAATACCTAATATAAAAATAGTTTACATGTTAAATGTCCATTTGAAATGTCTTTGCTACTTGGGTTTCAAATTTAAAAAAATGTTTTTGGATTGGGTAATAACTGAAATACAAATATTTTACATGTTAAATATCCATCTAAATGCCTTTGCTGCTTGGGTTTCAAATTTTAAAAAATGTTTTTGGATTGGGTAATGCATAACAAACCTATGTTTTATAAGTCTTCTTACTTCTATTAGTCCATCCAATGCAAAAAAATTGGTTATTTCCTCTGAATTCCGTTCTTATCAATCGACTTTCATGAAACTTTGGAGCTAAGCTCTACTTGCCTTTCACTTCAAAACCTACCCTAAGTAGATATAGGGAATATAATTTGATGCCTTTGGTCTTTATTTGAGATTTACCACAATGTTTCAACCCTTATTACCCACCCCTTTTATTATAAAATTTAATAAAATCCTTTACTGATATTTTCAAGTAATTCTTAATACAATTGAATTTACATTTAACTCTTATCTTTTGACCTTATACAACCTATTTAATTTTCATTTAGCTTTTTAACCCTTGTAAACTACCCTTATAAGGTTCTTAAGCATAGATAAATGTTTTATATTGTATAGGTTTTAAATAAAAATATTTTAATGTACATACATTATTTTGATTTATTTATATAAAGTGATAATTTATAATACTTTATAAGAAGATAAATTTAACATTGAAAATCATCTGTAGAACTATCATCACTATGGACCTCCATTTCTTGGTCTGTTATTGGAGCACTATTGAGGCAGTTTTCACAAAAAACATTTACCACAAGTTGAGTTTGCGAAATAGCCTAATTCTACAGCAGCCACAAGATATCTGCAGATACGGCAACATTTTCTGCATTTTGATGGGTTACAAGGATCTCTCATATAATAATCCTGGGGTGTAATGGTTTTGTTCCCAAGTCACACTTGAATCCGGTAATAAGTCTATTTAACATGCTGAGTCAAAGCAACCACTGTATGAACAAGGCATGGTACTTTTACGGCAGGATTCATATCGCACCTGCTTAAGATACGTTTCAAAGTCTTTAATATGTTCCCACATATTTAATTGTGTGTCTTCAGCAATTCCGTATAACGTTGTTGCGCAGCATCTACCACTTCCTTCTGGTACGGAAGTAGAACTGACTATCTGCTTCATAAGGAAAAAAACACCGCAAACCGGAACCGTCACTCTCGACAGGAGGCCCATCGCCTGGAAGTCCTCGGTAAAGTATCTTGGCGTCATCCTCGACAAGAGACTATCCTTCTCCCAACAGGCTTTCTCAGTCCTCAACAAAGCCAGGGACATCCGATTCCGGCTTTTCCCCCTCCTCTCTAAACGAAGTCCCCTTCCTATAAAAACCAAACTCCTCCTGTTCCTCATGCTGATTCGACCGGTCCTTACCTATGCCTCCCCCGTTTGGTGGCCAATTCTAAAGAAGTCCTACCGAAAAAACCTCGAATCCATCCAATCCCGTACCTTACGTTCAATTTCCGGCAGCCCCTGGTTTGTTACCAACAGCACAATCAGAAACTCCTTCCGCACCTCATCCCTGGGGGACTTCGTCCGTTCCAACCAGCTCACCCTCCCCCCACGGTGCATCATTTAATTTGATAGATACTGATAGATTAAGATATTTTAGCTTTAAGTGACACACCAACAGACAGTTAAATATTTGATGCTTCTTTCAAATCTTGTTTAGTATACGTTGCCACTGCTGTAGGAAAATTGAATAGCCTGTAGTTCTTAAGAAACCATGTTAGATGCAGCATAGGTAAACCAGGTTAGTCTTTAAGGTAATATTGTCATGTATTTTTAAGTGATTTATGTTAGAATAAGTACTTTCTATGTTAATTTTAAGCCAAAGCAAGCCCTGTTAGTCTTAAGTCACTGTTCATGTTAGTTTTTAAGGTTACATGTTAGATTTAAGTATGTAAACTTTGTTTTTGAGACTTTCCCACAGAAATATGCAATGCCTGCCAAGAACATCTAGCAAAAGCGTCAGTCAGTCATTGTCCTTAACATAAATAGCTCACACTAGCACCAACACAAACCTCCGTCCTTTCACCAAACAGTCAGCCAAAAAATAGTGCTGTAAACACATTGATACAAGCAATCAGTGTTAAACAACAGACGCTGCAAACCCACCAAACCCCCTTCTTCCTAATGACTGACTGACTGAAGTAGAATTGTAACATATTTTTGCCTGTTCTCTTAAATCGTCTTTTTTCTATAAAATCGAAAATTTTCTATTTACCTTTATTATAAAATCACAAGTTGCATCACAGCCAGTAAAATAATAAAAAACGTTTATTAATTTAACACTGTTTGGTTTGAAACTTTAAAAGTTTACCAGGAATAAATCATTGAAGGATATTTTGTTTCAATAGCTTAGAAGTTAAATTTTATTATCGATTTTAGCTCTCGCAAACACAATCATTTAAGTTAGATTTGTTAGTGTTTCTAATTTATTGTTAGAAAAATTAATATTAAAATTAAATATTTAATTTAAATACAACTACATAATTTCTGTAGGGCCTTAAACGTGTTTTCGCTAACAATAAAATGAAAATTAATTGAAAATGTATTTGGTTTGTCAAAAATTCGTTTTATAGGGTATTTTAAAATCTTCAAGGCCATCTAGATTTCAAACTTTGTCACCCTTAAATTCATAAGTGTTTAAGGTTAAAGCTTCGAGAGTCGACTCCCAAATGTAACAAGTAAGGTTCTTGTTTATGTGCATTAAAGTGTAAGCGATGTATAGATAACAAAAGAGGGCAGAATATAAATAAGATAAGATAGGTAGGAGAGTGATGTACGCTCCGTTACAGCGCTTCCCTGTTGACTTTCGATGAGTGCATCAGACTCAGCACTGAAAAACCCAGCGTATTAAATTTCCTGTGATTTTTCGTGCACGTGGCTCTTTGCTACTCCCATAGAGCCACACCCTGGCACTTCCTTTAGCTTTCTATAGTGGTTAAACCAGCAACACACTAGGACCCATGTAAAAGGAGTAGAGATTGGTCAGAGTTGGATGGACAATCTAATGTTCATGTTAGCTGCAAGACTATACAGGAACTTCCAATCTAAACATGTATTTAATCAGTATTTTCCGCTATAGTGGCATATATATAAATATATTTCTGCTTATGCCTGGGTATGTATGCGTGTGTGTGTGTGCGCGCGTGTGGCAAAGTGAGCGCGTGCGTGCACGTGCGCGCGCGTGTGTGTGTGTGAGAGAGAGAGAGTTTAGAAAACAATACTTAAAAAGTGCGTTATGATGTTAGTAAGGGGAATAATCTTTTGATATTGACATTTAAAAAGATAATTAATGAAGAGACAATTACTTTGTAAAGATGATTAGGGTTGCGTCATTCAACAATGAGCTTACTTGAGACGCATTGAGTTTCCGATTAAGCTTTGTGTTTTTATAATGATCATATACATGACACACACACACACACACACACACACACACACACATATATATATATATATATATATATATATCAGTCTAAAACAATTATTTAATCCAGCTTTGAATTACATTTTTTTTACATTTTTTTTGAAACCATACATTCCACTCTCACTACATTTATATACAACTATTTTATTTTAACCTTGTATAAACTGACTTGTCGGTGACGTCATTTAGTGAAACCGAAACTCCGAGATTGTGCTTAAATTAATGTTTGAACAACGCAACAAGCGACGTCCCCTCCTGCCTCTTCTACATTTGTCAGCACCACAATTAGTCTATATTCATGAACAATTAATACCAGCAAACTTCAGCATAGCCTGGCTAATTAGTTAGGGGATTGTGCATAAGTAATTAATTCCAACACAGGGAGACTTCAACACTATTCTCACTTCGGGGACGAGAAGGGAAATTTATTGTTACAGTAAGGTGTCATTATTTAGCAACATGTACGCTGTGGTCGTGTTTAGTTAAGATTCAAAAACAAAGATAAACAATGATTTTGCTTGATATTTCACTATACTGGGATAAAGGACATAGACTTGGGCCACTCTTTACTATAGTCTAATGAATGATTACTCAGATTTAATACATCAATTAAATTACGGACCGGAATGTACTTTAGGCCTGAAAGATAAACAGACACTGATATATAAAACTACCCTCTAACCGAAGGGATATAGTAATGCGAAAATATTAGGAGCTTATAAGTAGAATCACATTGTTCGTATGAATCACATTGCTACCAACAATTGGGGATAATAATATGTTGCGTGGGGACAGGTTGTTGTCTAATTGGTGCACTGAAACAGTTCTTTCCAACGTCTTACGAAAATCATGTGATTTGTATTAAAACTACATGAAAGATCTCTTTCCCTCAATCACTTTACTTCATTTCTCTCTTTTAACCTATCTTTTTCTCTCTCACCTACAAACACACACACACATACACTCACACACACACACACACACACACACACACACACACACACACACACACACACACACACACACACTTTCTTCCTAATTCTGTCAGCCTCAATTCACTCCCCATTAATCAGTCTATCTTTCAATTTTTCTCTTTTTTTCTTCCACTCTCCCACTCTTTGCTTCTCTCTCTCTCTCTCTCTCTCTATCCCCCCTCTCTATCTCTCTCTTTCCCTCTTCTCTCTATTCTTTACCATTTCTCATATAATTTCATATTTCTTTCCCTCTTCGCCCTCTGTCATTTACCCCAACCCTGTCTTACTTTCTCTCCCACTTTCTTTCCATCCCTTCTCTCTCTCTCTCATTCTCTGTATGTCTACCTATCTCTTACTCTCTCTCTCTGTTTCTGTCACTCTAACACTCTCGCCCATCTTGTCTCTTTCTATCTCACTTTTTCTATCTTTTTTCGCTCTCATACTCTTTGTTTCATTCCGTCTTTCACTTATTTCTCCCTCCGCCTCATTCTTTCACTTAACACCCACTAACTCTGTTTCTTATTCTCTCTCACACTCCCTTTGTCTGTTAGTCTTTCTCTTCCTCGCTTTCTACCTCTTTTTCTTTCGCTTTAACACTGATTTCACGATTTCTCTTGACATATTCTGTCCTACTCCCTTTCCTTCTCCCCCTCTCATTTTCTGTATGCCAGTCTCTTTCTCAACCTTTCACTCTTTATTTCGCACCCACTCTCTATCTTTTCTTCTCTTTCCTATAAAGATATTAGACTAATTTGTAAAAAATACCCTACCAAGTTAAAATTTAGCCATGGAGTTCAAACAGCGCAATGCAGTAAATTATATTAGATTTCACAGAAAAATAAAGTCGAAACGTTCAATATAAAAATTGATTACGTCTAGACTGGGCTAAACTGCGAGGGACGACGCTCATAAAGGAAACAGCACGATCTCGAGCTTTGCTGCAAAAATAAACTTTTATTTAGGGGTTAATGGAGTTGACTTGAGAGTTTAGAGAAATAAATTATCATTAACTCATATTTAGCAGTTTGTGACGTCATTCCGCACATTAAATAAGATTTATAGGAAGTGCTACACATTAAAATTAAAACTAAATGAGACAAGCATTAAAAAGAACAAGGTCGATTGAAATAAACACTTTTATAGTATTTTCGAAGAAACAAAACTTATAAAACTCTAATGAATTACGTTAATATGCTTTATTAACTTCAAATATAAAAGAATAACTGACTAGTAGAAAAATTATTTCTGGAAAAAACAAAAGTCTTTTTAGTTCAAGTAATTCAAATACTCACATCACTTTAGTGCACAATACATCACAGATGTAATCTATACATACTAGTTTCGGCAACAATGTTGGCTTCTTCAAAGATTGGCGAATCGGCAGTGTCGCTATCTAGTAGGCTATGTATACTAATGGGTAGTAAAGTTTTGAGAAAATTACTAAATAATGCAAAATAATTTAACAAGTAAAATAAATACTGTTATTAAAAAATTCGGATATCACAACAAAAACGATCGATCCATGTACAAAACGTACTAATTATTCTGTATCAATACGTTATGTGTTTCTAATAATTTTTGTATAGAGAGAAATGTTCTTACATTTCATTATTAAATACAAACAGGTGCAAATTTAATAAATAGGACATCTTGTCTAACAAATCGTAACGATTATTTTAAAATGAGATTTCGTAAAATAAAAAGTAAAAAAAAAAAATTAATTTGGTAGCTGTAAAATTATCTTTAACAAAATAATTTGTATAGACCACGTAACACACAGAGGCCCATTAGACCCCTCCCTTGAAGTGTATTTATAGTTTCGCCTGGAGACCCTAACATGAACAAGGGTAAGTTAGCTAGGTTCCATTGTCCCTCCCGATTCCCTGTACAAAGCGATCATTATGAGCTTCCCTTACACGCTCCTGATTACCTCTACCGTTCCCTACGCTCCTCCTTACAAAGGGATGTGACGTGTGGGCACCTCTGTGATGTGATCGTGATAGAGAGTTGGTGTGTTCCCAGTAAACGACGTGACGTCATTATAAGCACATTTACATACGTGCCTGCATTACTACTTTAGGATTAATTATATAGGCAGAACCTTTCCTAACTTCTCCAGCCGGTGTTGGTCATGTTTTCCTTAAAACCACAAAGTTGTGAAATCACAATAGCTTGTTATGAAATACATTTTTATTTGCTCTTTTATTCTCTCAAATTGAATATTTTGTTCTTTGAAATGTTTCTGTAATCACTCGTAAAGTACAGGACTTACAATGTATCCAATCATTCAGAGAGTGTGTCGTGGGCTATATAGTCTACGGTTCTTGTAAATTATTTATTCCCTTGCGCCTGTAAGTAAGAAATAAAGTCACGTACTGTTTGAGTGTCACAGAGTTGTTAGTATCTGTGAATCTTGCCGAATTGTTAGTCACGTAATCTGTAAGTCTTGCATAATTGTTAGTCATATATGCTACAAGTCTCGTCGAGTTGTTAGTCACATAATGTGTAAGTCCCACTGAATTGTTAGTCACATAATATGTATTCTCACAGAATTGTTAGTCATGTATCTGTAAGTGTCGATAAATTGTTACTCACAATTCAGTTAGTCATGAATAATTGTTAGTCACGAAGGCTGTAAGTCTCACATAATTGTGATTCTTGCCTAATTGTTAGTCACGAGACATATAAACCTCTCAGAATTGTTTGTCATGAATGGCGTTGGTCTCACCGAATTCTTTGTCACGTAATCTTCGAGTCATGACGACGTATCAGATACTAAGGCTGTAAGTCTGATATTTTATGCATCAATCACTATTATTAAGAGCGAGATGAGTGCGTGGAAAGATGAGAAGCACCAAGAAAACAATTTCCCACTACTCTACTAACGTCACTGAACTGGAAGAGTGACTCTTCACGTAAAATTTAAAATAAACTGATTATATACAAACTGACGGAATAAACAGTGTTAGGTTTAAAGTGAAAAGCAAGCGAACATTTAGAAAACAGATCATCTTCTAATATGACAGACGCGGTTCATAATGTATTCGCTAAAACCTCAATGGGGATGTCACTACAATCCTTCCCCCTGCTCAAGTCACTCTCTTACTGTCAAGAGGGATGCAAACCACTAAGAGGGCGTTTTTTTAATCACATATTTAATCACTACTTATTTCCAGTTACTTATTTCTGAATTGTTTTATTTATGAAGATAATTAAAGTTAAAACATGTATTCCATATATACAAATAAATTCTTCAAATTGTATATAACAATGTCTACTTTGTTAATGGATAGTTGAGTGTTTAAGTATATTAGGCAATATTTAAGAAACATTATTTTATTAAATTAAAACGTCCTAAACTAAATAATTTTTCTATATAATATATCGTGGCGTTTGTACTTAATGGATGTTGTGTTCTAAGAATTTTCCATGTTTATAAAACCATTATCAGGCATTCTTGTCGATACTTAATATTAAAAAAAGCAATATAATCGATACTGAAAGCCTGACCTCAATGCAAAGGTGTCTCACAGTTACAACGCCATCGATACTTTATCTCACGTAGCGGGAATTATATGCTTTGAATACTAATATTTTACTTTAACTTGTTAAATAATTCAGAACGAAATAGGGTCACGTCCTAGTCGTATATACTTTCTACAAATTATGCGTATTTAATCGTATATACGTGATTTAGGGTTGTATTTCCATAAAGTGGAATGAAAGAGTTAATATGACGTCATTTATTAGTGAGGAAAGGGCTGTATTAATTAAAAACATGCGAGACTTGTCTGAGGGTGAGAGATGAATTTGTGTTAAATATAAGAAACACAATTGGTCCAATATTTTCATATCTCTGATAAAAACTTATAGTAAAATCGTGTGAAAGTGGATTATTTGTAGTTCGCCTAGAAAACATTTAATTTTCTTTATTTAACCAGAACAAAAATGTAAATACTAACACTACAAAGTCTCTGCCGTTTATTGTAAGTATTTGAGAGTAATTTACATATATATTTTTTTTTTATTAATTAATTTTATCACTAGGTTCGTCACTCAAATCTAACACCCTTTTGGAACAAAACGCCCTGATTTCAGACAATTTAATATCAATTATTTACAAAGAAGTTTTTGAGCATTTGAGTTTCTATTCTTTCAAAGCTTCTAGATTAAAGCTCTTTAATCAGCATTATAAGTAAGTAAAAACGTGTCTCTCAAGGAACGAGCAAAGACGAAAGAATGAAGTTCGTTGAGAAACTTGTGTGTAGAAATTTGTTGGTAATATATTGCAATTAAAATAATTGTAATTTTTAGTGGGTAACTAATTCTATTCATCATAAATTATTCAAACTTTTATTTAGTTGAAGTAAGGCACGATTATATTTCATTTAAAATTTAAATATAATCACTGGGAAAAGAAATAGACTTACATTGTTTTAATATAGTTACACTAGTGTGGTTTTAAAGTTTTCTTTTTAACCACTAATTCCCTTTAAAAATCCTTTTAAATATTCTTTTGCTAGTTGACGTTACTTTACTTTATTCAAATTTAAAGTTTAAATTTAAATACGGAATTTAAAATGCATTACAAGCGCGAACAGACGATAAGCTTTGTGACTTGATAAGTAAGCATCGTGATATCAAAAAATTCTCACCTTAAAAAATATTTCAAGAAATATAAACACTTCTTTAGGGAAAGTTAAAACTAATAATCAGAGAAAACTGACCTCATTTATTGAATCATACAAATTTTAAAATTATGTATAATAAAATGTGAATTTACCAATTCAATCTTGACATGAGAAGATAAAATGTTTTATTATGTTAAATTTGGAAATAATTTTGTTTAAAAATGTGTAAATGTAATTATTGGCTTATATATGAAATGTAGGATTTAAATATGTGAAAAATAACGAACTTTTAATTAATTATTTGTAAAGATAAAGAGAGAGTTAAATGTATTTTATTTGAAAAGATAATTATTTTATTTTAAAATCAGTAATTAAATGCATTATATAAACTTACAGTTTTTGAATTTATCCTGTGTTGTACAACCAATAAAAACTTTTACTTTTTTCCAACTGATAAATAATGATTATAAAATCAAAGTACAGTTTTAAATAATTTCATTAATAAATAAATATATAAAATTAGGAACCAAGAGTTTTTTCAAACGAGTTCTCTCCTGAGAACAATTTTATTGAGCTATTCTAAAAATTAAATGGTTTTTTGTATTGAAGCCCAGAGACGATGTCTACTGGCAGATCATGTTTAAAGAACACTGGAGCCTTTTAAAACGTGATCTTAAACCGTATCTTAAACATGATCATATTTTGCACGTCCCCTTGCTGTGCCTGCAAATCTCATGAAGATGTAAGATTTTTTGAAAATTTTGTGTGTTCATATAAATGTTGTTTCTTTCCAGCTGACTATTTTACTGACATGTGTGACTATATACAGACCCAACAAACTTGCCAACCATCTTAGCGGAGGTCATACAAACGTTAAGGTAGAAGTCAGCGGGAATAGGCTTGGATTTGGGCGTGGTCCATTACACGGGAACACAAGACAAAATTTAGGGTTCTTAACACGGTACACAAAACTGTGTGAGCAGCAGATTTATAAATATATAATAAATATGTAATTATGCCAACAAAACAAAGCGAAGCGGTGGGGACGTTGCAACACACACACACACACACACACATGGGCCTATATATATATATATATATGTTGATATTTTACGTTGACCGTTATTTTTCCGTTGCACTGACTTTATGAAGTTGATATATAACTATTGTAAATACTTTTATCCACCACTAAGTGTTTTATCCACCACATCACAACAAGGTAAAATTATTGCACTTAGTGGTGGATAAAAGTATTTACAATAGTAATATATCAACTTCATATATATAAAATTGTTAACAAAAAGTAATTTCTACAAACATCCACTGAAGGTTTTACTAGCCTCGGAACAAGAAGCATTCTGACAATCTTCAAATCTTTCTTCGCTAAAACCATAAACTCGATATACAACTTGCCTTTTCAAGAATCAGGGATCTACCTTATCACTCGTGAGCCCAAAACGTAAACCAAGAATGATAACCTTCATAAAGCTTTTACTTCCAGATGCCACTGGTAGAGCCTGTAGTGCGACTCGGGTCAGCAACTCTACAGAAGTGATCCCTACATAACAGACTAGAGACTCTTTCCCAAACCTAATCCCTCCCTCCTACCTGAGACTATTTATTACCTTAAGAAGATGTGAAAATAAAATAGGAAATTGCATTAGACATATGTAAATTAGCGACGACTAATAATATGTTATAGGAAGGGGTAAAACAGACTGAAGGGGGGAATGAGTATATTTAGGAAGATATAAAAGCGAAGAAAATCCAGAAATGCCAAATGTTCACAATTTTTGATTTGTTACTGACGCAAAGTATGAGGTGTGCACTTGCATGAATAGGGGTAGACAGAGGGTAATGCCTCACTAGAAACTGCAAGTACGTTTATATCATCAATAAGTCAAACATTAATATTTGCTAAATATATAAACAAGGTCCACATAACACAATTGAAGTCCCTTGTGTTGTGTGATAGGAAAACCAGACAAGTAGGTCAGAACGTAAAACGAGCTAAAACATTTCACGTTCGAGTATACATGCAACGATTATAAAGATTGCATTGACTGGTGATTTTAATGCAAAGGAATGAATAATGAAACATTCAAAAGAGGCTTAGAAATGCAAATATTCAAGTACTAGAGATTTACTTGGCACCTAGAACAGACAAACCTATTAGTAAATAGCCATAACCAGTTCGAAAGAACTACAGACAGAGCGACATGAACACGGTAGGTTCGTTTGGCCGAAACTATAACAAGGAGAAATAATAACCAGTAGGAATATTTATGTTGGAAATGTTAAAGTGGTACAATGATTAGGAAATTAGGTTGTGACCTAATAAGAAAGGATAAAGTACTAAACATAAATTACCATGACAACAATGTACAAGCTAGTCAACAATAAAATAAGCCATTGTTAATGTAGGCATAACAATGAAAAATGAACTAATCAAGCTTTGGAAAGAATGAAATTAGAATTGCATTTTACATGTGGTGACAAAATTAAAAGCAAAAGAATGTCAGGTATTTTGCGAAAGTGTAACGTTTTGAAAGAACTTTTTTTAACCCAGGCTGAATTTAATAACGCGTTTATGTCTGTAATGCTGATTTAATTAATATTATATCCAAATGTATTAATCCAAGTAATAATTATTGGTTAATTCTTCCAACAAATATTGCCTGCAAACATTACTTAGTTGTAATTAATTATTTTCTATATTATAATGCATCTGTTTACACACAATGTCATAATTAATGTAAACGGTTTCAGCGTCGGCAAGAGTTATGCAAACATTGGCTTGTTTAAAGTGACAATGGACAACATTTGTTTCTGCGCATTTGGCACAGATGTTGTGACTATTTACTTGCTTCATGATTTAACTAGAATGTATCCAATCTATTAATTAGCAATCAGAGGATTATGTTACAGTAAAAATCCATCATATGCTCACTATTGTGACTTATTACTTCTGTTTGAACCGCGACCTTTATTTTTAACTAGCTGACCCTGCGAGTAATTAATGGCGTGTTAACATTAGCTGAACTTATTATAACAGCTAAACTTTAAGCAGTCTATGGAGAAAAGTGTGAGAATAGTATATAAACTTGAGTGAATGCTATTTATTGAAGTGTACTCGGATAAATAATATTTTTGGTTTTGTCCTTACACACATTGAAACAGAAAATTGTACAGAAAAGGCTTTGGAATGTTTTTAAAATAATTTAAATTTTTTGAGTGTCTCTTAGGAACCAATATTTGGAATAGATTCAGTGAAATAACCTAAGATAAGATAGAAAATCTTATATTATGCTGTTTTGGTACTTGAAAATTACATGACGAAAAAAATGGTCATGTTGTCGCGAAGCTGTTTTGTTTTAATCTTAACGCCATTTTATAAGTTAATATTTTTCTGCTAAAATAATTGGTTTTAAGCGCTTCTCTTGTCACCTGTGCTTCCCTGGCGACGCCCCTGAGAATTAGTATGACAGAAACCTTACTGTGCCAGGAAAGTACTCAACAATTTCCCAAAGTTTCATTGCGGTCGGATCAGTGGTTTGGTAATGCATAAGGCTCATACATACATACATACATATATTAATTTCTATATATAAATATTAAAGTTTTTTTAAAATAACCTTTTGTCTGAACTGGTTGTCATTTTTCCTTTCGCAGCAATAAATCTGAGTTTTGGTTTGTCTCTTAAGTGGTAGCTCCCGGTTACGCTTCTAAATGTCAACTAATGTACACACTAAATAACTCTCCAAACCAAATTATTTCTGCTTTTTATTTAAGACAAGTTTATTTTATAACTTACATACAAACTGTTCCTTTGTATAGCTACGAAGATCGTTCTTCTCATTGGGTTCAATACGACATCCTTCTGGATTTCTTCTGTACTCTCATATAATCCTCTTGCCTGGACGACATTTGTGAACACCACCGTAGATGGCGAACAATTTACTTATATTTATCTCTTGTCTGTTTTAGGATTAACGTTATCAAATAATTAAGCTAAAATATAGTTTAAAGTTTTGATAGAGTTGGAGTACGGTTTAAAGTTTTGATAATGGAGTTAACCCGAAACACGACAGCGAAAAATGTTGTTTTGGTTTTAGGAAAAGCAGAATAATATACTTAAATGTATACAAATATTCTTAACAGAAATAAAGATGATCATATTAGGAATTTCAAAGTTAAACAAATTTGAATAATTATTTTAGAGAATCCGATTTCACTCCTTAAACACGTTTTAAGCAATGCACGACTTCATCCTCAGCAGCACGAGTCGTCGCATTCTGTTCTTGACAAGTTCTGTTATGCAACCAACGGCTTTTTAAATTAATCAAAGTTTCATTTCCCTTTGAAGCCGCGCGTGTTTCTCAGATGTCTTGATCGCATTACGTCACTAAAGCAATGCCATTAAGAATACATTTAAATTATATATTCGCATTTCAGGGTCATATATATATAACTCCAGGTAAATACAACTAATCCCAATGTGTTACTTTGACGTGTCTGAATATTCGGTTCACATTTTAATATTAATTTCGCGCAGTTAATCTCTTATACCAATGTTATGAGAATGGATAGTAATAATTATATGTAATTTTTGTCTGACAACAGAAATTAACATCACAGATTAGCTTTTGCTAAATAATGAATTGAAAACTAGAAAAAAATAGTAAACCTGATGCCGTCGATCAAAAGAATAAACAATATCACTGAAGTATTTAGTACAGAGTTACACTACTACGTGTCGCTGGAGTAGCTATAGTTAGCCATGCTTTAGGGTATAATATAATGTTTTCTACTTATATAATGAACGTGAATAACAGAAAACTCTATTGCCTTTTAACAGAGAAACTATGCCAGACAATGTTGACAATTATTGTTGGCAAAAGGTTTTGAGCAGTTTTTATAAAATATATTCTCGTTTCTCACAAAAGACATACATCATGAATATTAAAGCTGAAACAGAAAACCACCTGACTAAATTTCCTTGCGAAACTCATGTAGCTGCCAACAGAATGACATATGGGATATTCTACGTAGCAAGACGTTTTGATAGATTGGCAACAGTGAATGTGCTGTTATTTGCAAAACCTATCGCCTCTGAACCGACATGTCACTCATCCTCCTTAACTAACCTTGTTCCTGCCCTTTTCAATAATACAACCTTCCTTTTGACAGATATATTACATTTGTAGAAAGAATATGCGTCTGAATGCGGCGCTGTACTTCCTTTGTAGTTATTGTAATCTAAGGTAACATTATTGAGTTCAAGAAACGTAATATACAGGGTACACTACTGAGTGCGGTATGAGTCTAATATATCCTTTTAATTTTAATTGATTTACCTAAATATTTAGACACTCAATTATTTAGGAAAATGTTGTTAACTTCAATAAAAAATTATTTTAGTATTTCTTCAAAGGTTTACGATTTATATTCGTTTATTACTTGTAGTATATTTAATGGATGACCTATTATAACAAGGTCATTTATTTTTGATTTTTCTATGCAAAGGTCAAAAACTTTGAAAATATATACGATCCCAACTAAAAAAAACATTTTTATCACTTTGCTTTTGTAACCCATTTAATACATGTAACCCCTTTAACTCATATGGCCATATGGGTTATAAGGGTCCTTCATGAATAATAATAAAAACTCAAAATGTAAATCTTGTGTTTTGGTTTTATGAGCCTTTGTGAAATTTATATAAAACAAAATAATTTTTAACCCATTTATTACTCTTAGACGAATAAAAATTATATATATGTAAATACGTAAGTGTGTAAATGTTTAATCAGAAACTACTCCAAGGGTTTTAACCAAAATTGGTATATACGGGGTTTTCAACCTCATCAATCCAATGGGCTAAATGAAAATTTTCAGAAAAATTAAATATATTCGTAATTGTTTTATAGAAAACTACTCTAGGGATTGTCATCAAAATTTATATATATCAGGTGTTTTTAATCTCAGTAATCTAATGGGCTAAGTGAAAATTGTCTGGAAAACCCTATCAATTTTTCGAATAAAAAAAAAAATTATATTACTATAATTACATTGGACCCAAGTCAGAGTCAACTTGGATGTAGTATTCAAATACATCAATTCTCAGTTAGACCAGCATTTGCCATGACAATCCTTAAGTCACAGAGGCAAACTTTTGATTATGTTTGAATGAACTCAAAGATCTTCGTTTTAATGCACGGATTGCTATATTTGGCATTCTCTAGGAATACAAAAGTGTAGCTCGAAAATTCTTTTGGCAAATGATAATCCACGTCATACGCGAGACATAATGTTTAAAACTTTTGGCTCATTCGAGAATGACCCGATCGTAGATAGGTTTCCTGGTATTAGAGAGCGGGAAATAAATGTCAGTTCTTTCCATGCTTGAGTCAATTTATAGGTTAAATTATAGGTAAAATACTCCAATGTTTTTTCTACTACACACGTTGAAATTGCAACGAAAAGCTTAAAATTCGCCTTGGCTGTATTTACTTAAAATACTTTACCAATTTATCTCTGTAATCAAATTAACCCATGTAACCCATATACTCATGGAAATCATTTAACTAATCCAACCCATTTAACACGTGACTTCAAAAACTAAAAATAAATAACTAATATCTGACTTTACGTGTTTTTATAGACCCAAATAACTTATAACAAATACAGATTATGTAACATAGTTTGTAAAAAGTTTTAGCTCGATCTTTGTGTAGACTAAAGGTTATGGATAAAGCTTATAGATCATAAATAAGAGTTAATATCATAGATAAGAGTTTTCAATCCTTTCCAACCACAAACATTTAAATTGAAAGCAATGAACTTAAATTCACCTTAGCGTATATAGTTTAACAATTTGCCTTTGTATGATATTCAACCCACGTAACCCATATAAATAATGTGTCCCACCGCCTCGTCTCGTAGACATTAAATACACTTATTTTTCATCTCAAATTCATTAAAGATATTTGTATCCATACAATAAAAAAACCCATATTTTTCAAATCGCTTTTAAATCAATAGAATATTAACAAAAACAAATCTTTTGAGCTAATTCCCTTGAAACAGAAAATATAAAAACTCTAAAGTTTAAATAATAGTCTATTATAGTTTAGTTGGATGTTTTCTAAATATAACTAATTCAATTAGTATGAACTGGTCTAGAGACTAATTTATATGGTTAGGCGTAATGGTTACTAAACCTACTTCAAATGACGTCACACAATTACACAAGTTTATCTTGTTACAAACGGCTTTGGGAAAAGTTGGTCGAGCAATTAGCGATAAAGTTTATAGCCGGGCCTTTCAATTAATTAAACTCGCTGAGTTATGTTTCCTATTGTTGTATTAGAATGACTGCAGTTAGCGAATTGACGTCACCGTAGGCGCTAGCTACTATGCAAACATGTGACCTGGGTATGCCTCTAGGTAATAGGAGGAGCAGGTGGTAGCTAAAGGTTTCATTAGACGGAAAATTTGAAAAGCGAGAGACGCTTTGTTGTTAGTTTTCACTACAACATCCCTTCTTTAATCGTAGGCTATGATTTATTTTAAAATTTAGCAGTGGAACCTTTCAATCGATGACAACATTACGTCAATCGTTTCATGAGGAATCTCAGCCTTTGCAATCTACCATCCTTAATCCTACTTATACGATCAATCCATTGTTATAATGGATCCTTATGTCTTTTAACTAACACAGTCACGGAAGGGTCTCGATCCCTTCTTGTTTTTTCGCTTTTTTCTAATAAATACAGCTACGTTGTTTAAAACTGTTTTAGAAATTGTATACTTTCAGGTAGCGTTTAGGCTGTATAGTTCTTTATCGATTTGATGCTGTTACTAATGTTTTTAATCGTAGCTAATATCTTATTCATTCAATTCCTACTATTAGTTTACACTCTCTTTATACATATATATTGTTAAAATTTTCAATCGCCAATTAAATACTTTTTATTCATCCTCTCAAGTTCAAATTAAATTCATTAAACTATTAGGGAATGCCACTTGATGTTATTTCAGTTTTAACAATGCAATACTTCAATAAGTAAATTTAATGAATCAATTTTAGTTTTGCGGGGAGAAACACTTTTTACAAAAAAGACAAGGTAAGCAATATTATTTATATTATTTCGCATCATTTGGCTTACAATAAAGTGATAACATATGATTTCATAAAACAGATGATTTTATGTTATAGGTTGTGTAATAGAACAGCTTTAATAACGCCTAGGTTATGTTATTTTATTTATTTTAATTGTAGTTATTTAATTACAATTACCTAAAGTAAAAGTTTTGTTTGCTCGCTTAGGTAGGAATTAACTTACTAAGATTTGTGTTTCTAATGCTTCCTTTTAGTCGTAGAATATTTTAATTAGAAAATAAGAACAGTTTCCAAGAGGATAAATCTATTGTAAAGAGTGAAATGAACACCGAAATGTTTCTGTACGACTAACTCTGTTGATTTCAAAAGTCGAATGATTTCTACTCAGATTACGTCCGCATCAGGTGTTCCGCAAAGATTCAGTTTGGTTACAACGAACCAACCTATCCTGATCTTCTTTATCCTTGATCTACACTACGACTGTGAATATCAAAGTCGATTCTACTACTTTCGATTAAATTGTCTACAATGGGATTTAATAATTAACACTGCATTTTGTTGGTTCTTTATTTGTAAGGTATTGGAATAAAATAACTGAAAAGGTGAACAATATTATTAAATTTGTATTTACTCTCACAATTTTAAAATAAAATAACTGTTTTTTAAAGTCAATCTGAAAATAATAAAATAATTATATACCTTTATTTATTTTTTACATAATAAATAAGTTCTTTTATATTTGAGACATACGAAATTAAATAAAATAAACATGAAAGTTTTAAAGATTTCGAAGCTCAATGAATCTAAATGACTTTAAAAAATTTAAATGTACTAATAGAGAAAACGACATTATTTTGGAAAAATATTTCTGGATGAAACAAAAAGTAGGAGTAGATGAAATTTGAAAATATATATTTATTAAAATGCAATTTCAATTTAGAAATTGTGAAACAAACATTACCCTTCGACGTCGAGACGGAATCACTAAAATGCTGTTGAAAGTATCATCAGAATTTTCATAATTGATTTACACGCCGCCTCGTTTGTCCTCGACTTTGTCAATGAAACTGCTGTTCTTACAGTATTCTGTCGATAGTGAGAGCAACTGAACTGTTTTAAAAAGGAACTGAACTGTTTATCTGTGACCTGAATGGAATAAAAGCCGTAGAAGTGAATACACAGAATATTTTACAACAGGTTACTAGTAAATATCTATATACTAAGGTTAAAGGCACACATTAGTAAGCGAGCCCCAAAAACAGTAAAACCTAATGCTACTCTCGAAATTTATAGCGTTGAGCACTTTCCTGTGAATTAGAGATGATGCTTTCCGGGAACACAGGGATCAGGTTGAACTATCGTCGAATAATGGAGAGTTTGCTGTACTATAAAATTAATAATAGTAATAATAATAATAATAATAATTTAAAAACCGATATAAATACTTTAAACATTATTACTCGTGGATAAATACGAAGGAAACTGAAATGCGATTGCTACACGCATGGTCAATATGAGAAAATAATTTATATGAATGCATATTTTATTACACTTATATTTTGACCTATTTTCGTCTAAAATTGTGATAGATATAAACTCTCTCTTCATCTGTGCACGGATCACGTGACCGGGAAGCAAGACAAACACGTATCTGTGAGCACAGTGTTTCACTGAGCAGTACGGGAAGGCCATACATTATCCAAAGCCACATAAATCAAAAACGTTTCAGGTTAGGTAGAGCTCGTTCTGTCGAGACGGAATCTCTAAATACACAAATTATCCAAGTCATGTCCTTTCATACATCTGGAATAATGTGACTTATCAGTTTAGACAGGTTCCCCACACTCTCTGCTTCTCCATTAATTTCACAGAAATTATTTTTGTTTAATGAAGCATCAGAATGTGGCCATCTTTGATTCATGTGTGTAGTGTAATATATTTTATGCTTTTATTGTAAAATTGATGGACCTGTTAGGCGTTGGTTAGAAGCTGCAATCACTAAAGTTTATTCTTCTAAGTGAGACCTAAATCTATCCTGAGTCTATCCTGCTTAGTAAATTAATGTACAAAAATAACAAATGAAGTACTAAGTTAACGTACTCTCTACCAGGTGGCGTGCGTACACATAGACGTGTTGACGCCTATAAAGTACAAAATGCCACCCTTGGTATGCCACTCTTTATAAATGTATTGCGAATGGCAAAGTCGCCCAACATAGATAGTTTCTACGCTATGCAACCTGCATTATAGAGCATAGATGTAACCCCGCACAGATGTGTTTAAACTTGTTTTAATAAATAGATTTTTTTACCAGAAAAAGAAAAACATAGAGAGTCAGTCAGCCAGTTCACACAAACCTTGTCCTCCAGCATAAAGACTTTTCTTACCGTCCCACCCAATAAACATCCTGTCATGCTAACACCCCTCTTAAAACCAGTCCTGTTACTAACAGCCTTGCCCATATATTCGCGGCCCGCAACCATTGTCGCGTGACAGACGCTGCAAAACCTCATGGACTACTAAAGCCCCTCATTCTCTGACTGAAGATATCTTAAATGCAGACTAATTTAATTCTCTAAAACAACTAAATTGAAAACTATACATATTGACTTAAAAGTCCCTTCATAAAAAAAAAAACATTTACGACACTTGGCAACAGGTTTTGCAAGCAAGCACATGCACATATGTCTTCAACACTCATTTCATCACTTAGTAGATATGATACTACACACGAAAAGCAGATAGGCGCTGTCTTTACTGACGGTCCATCTCAATTTTTAAAGTCTAATTATTTAACTATGTAAATAGGAGTTACTAATAAACTGATTTATAGGTTTGTTACAGGTAACGTAGACGCACATCCCGAGGGTTGGAGCTACAACGATTTGTATTTCGTGCCTATACATTTTTTTATTATTGATACTCAGGAAGTTCATTTACCTTCTACCCGCAGTTTCACTAGCAATGTATTGAAAGGTAATACCTCCACTTACCCCTTAGCATCAGGATATCTTATCCGCAAGGTTCCTGCGTGACATATCATGATGCCATGGGGTTTTACTGGGAGTGATTCTGCCTTGTCAAGTCTTTATATCCCGCTCGTAGCGCGACACCTAACATACTGTGTCCTTTCCCTGTCTTCCCATTAAGTATGGAAAGAGCCTAACAACTTTGTACACAGGCAATAAATTTTGATCTCCTCACTCGCGGTAGGGATAAGATCCGTATGCAGATGTAGGACGGAAGTGGCACGCGAGAACTGGCTGTCACGACAGCCGGGCTTACCAGGCGAGAGCCTAACCGGATATCTGTTAAATTATTAATAAAAGCTATTAAACTTCTTGTTAAATAAAATTTGGAATACCTTTGTCTAAAAATCAGAGCCTCCGAAATAAAAAACTTTTTATTTAAGGTTCTATGTTTAATAGTAATAATCTACACGAAAGCTATGTACTCACACATAATTAAACAAGTCTTTGCTTTTTTCTAGATGTTACCATAGATTTTAGGTAGTTTGGCGCCAATTCCGCAAAGATATTGGTTGAAATGTATCAATAATGTTGTGTTTAACAACTGTTATCCATGAAAGCCCCCCCCCCTCTTTGTTCATTTCTAAATGTGTTTTGTTTTTGTTTATGGTTGCTGTAAGTCACCCCTTTATGGCAGATGTTAAGTGTTAGCATTCCGTCAATGTCGGTGCTGACATTTAAGTGTCAGTCTCCAAATAAGACCAAATAAAGTATTACTTAGCATTGAATGAGAACAAAGCACTATGATAATCAACATCTATTTAAAATACATAGCCTATGGGGAGCCTGTGTGTTCATTTCTGACTTTGTATTGTTCAGATTTATGGCTGTTGTAAGTTACCCCTTTATGGCAGATGTAAAGAGTTAGCATTCCCATCAATTTCGGTGCTGGAATTTAAGTGTCAGTCTCTAAATGAATCCAAACATGACATTTATTCACTTTGATAATTTTTGTCCTAATATCAACATATATTTGAAATAATGATTTCCTATCCAGAAAAATTGAATTATTTAATGTAGTCATTTTTTCAGGAGATTTTTATTCGAAAGAATTCCAAGCTCACATGAGTGGCATACAATCATTGCACCCAGGCCAGGCTAAAGCGGGTTCCGACACTTGTAGCCAGTTTGTTTAGAGCTTCGTTTTTAATTATTGTTATGTTGGTTATCATCGTCAAAAATATTAACAATCTGAAGAAAACATATAATTAAAAAAATAAACTAAAAGTTATAATAAACAAATTCATTAGCACAACCAACAATTCTATCTAAGACCAAAACAATAATAAATAAATAACAAGATAACAATGGTAAACAATATAACAATATACAGATAGCAATGAATAATATAATTTACAAATATAACAATAGATAAATATATATAACACTGTACCAAGCGTAAAACAAAATAAATAAACATTTATACACAAAACACAAAGAAAAAATGTATAAATATAAAAAAATAGTATTATATTTTAAAATATTAAATTTCAAAAAAATAAGTTTACGTGGTGCAAGAGAGCAACGACTCGGTCAATGGTCGAGGCATCGTCCCCCAACACCACTTTTAAACTGCCTTCCACTTTAAAAAGGGCACGAATATTGGTTAAACCAACACAATCCACCAAAATATGTTTAATAGTGAAGATATTTCCACAGTACTGGCATATTGGTGGATCTTCACGACGCATCAAATACCCATGAGTTGCAAAAGAGTGGCCAAAGCGAAAGAGTGTAACCACCACTTCCTCCCTATGTTCTGAACGAATAGAAGGACTCTATGGACGAACGGTATCCTTAATTCCCCTAAACCTATTCTGAATCACGGTGCCACTCGTCATTCCAAGCAGCGAGCAATAAATCTTCCGCAAACACACACAAAATGAGATGAAATAAATCGTTGAGTATTTGGCACCAACTTGTAGCATTCGTCCGCTTTTGTGTTTCCGAGTATTCCGCAGTGTCTAGAACCCAACAGACTGTTAACTACACACCCCCTAATTGAAGCCTGTGTACAGCACACAAAATGTCCCAAACTAGAGGGTAACAGAAAAAACATCCTGAAGAGCCTGAAGAGCACTTTTGGAATCAGAACACAAAAGATAGCGGGAAGATCGAGATTGAATGACAGCAAACGCTTTGAAAATGGCAAGTAGTCTGCCGTGAAAACACTGCGAGCTGAAGGGAATCCGTACTTGTATGTACATCATGAATCATAAAACGCACACCCAACGCCATTGTCCAGTTTATACCCATCCGTGTAAATAATTTCAATATACTGGTGTGTCTGTAGATAACCAAAAACTCCTGGTGGTACACCACATTAGGAGTATTGCTTTAGATAAAACTGGACAGTGAAAAATCGAAGCTTGGCGATTTTATTATCTATGGAGGTAGATAGCTCGATAGATTGTTCAAATGTAGTATGAAGTTCTAACTCAAGGTTATAAATGCGCGACGTCCTATTACCGAACGGAGCGGTGGAGAGTTCGCACGCATTATAATCTTGTTCGTAGCGGTTAATAAACGTTTGAACAAGCAATGTCCCATTTCTCAATTTTTGAACAGACGAAACTGGGCCTCCTGCACAGGTAGTGGCCACCTTGTTAATAAGGAATGGGGAAACATTCGAAAGATCTATCCCATCTTCAGCACTATAAAACGTTAAATACAATAGCGATGGCAGTGCCTGTGTAGTTGCCGCTATCAACTTCTTACTCACATCTACATTACTAGGCTCGTCAGGTGAATCCTGACGTCACCTCTTTAAACTCAAAGTATTGGTTGGGTTAGTTGAATCGATATTTTGTATAAAGCCAGCCATCGTGTCGGGCGTTACGGGCGAGACTATAGGAACGGGTACACCCTCGGATCACTTAAAGATAATCTTCAACCCTCAGAAATTTGAGGCCTATAGCTTGTCTCCTTAGCTCGACTGGATGGGTCGAGCACTCATAATACTGTGCACAGGCATCAACACCCTTGCATCGCGGACACTCCCTGACCAAGGGAAGAAGCGGCTGGTAGACCAATAACCGCGCCTACGTCTCGGCAAGGCAAACTCACATCAGCATCGCGGACCAGAGTTTGTCAAGCTATGGCCTTTTCATCAGTCTCAACCCGCAAAGGTTCTGGCCAGTCAAAAATCCCTAGGAGAAGATGTGAGTATTGACATGTAGGGCTTGTGTTGTGAATGTGGCGTATGTAGTTTGTGTAATGAAGCGTATAACAGTAAAGAGAGTGCTGTAAGTATGGTGTGCGGTGCCGCGAGGGACGCCAAACCCCTCTCAGTAGGTGCGGTTAGTCCGCACCCCCTGCGAGTTTTAGAGAATCGTGTACAGTAAAGGTTATTCTGAATCAATTTAATTTCTATCACAAAAAGTCAATATAGAGATAGCCTGTAATCTAATGTGAGTTTATCAAATCATTAAAGATTTTTTCAAGTTAGGTAAGGTGATGCTATGTTACGTTTTATTACCCTTTCTAGATTATCTGACGCTAGGTCAGTTTAGGTGATGCTAGGTTAAATTAGGTGTTGTTAGATTGGGATTTGTAATATTAAGTTAGGTTAAGTGATGCTAGGTTGGGTTAGGTGATGCG
Organism: Prosapia bicincta; assembly: GCA_036971475.1. NCBI lineage: Eukaryota > Metazoa > Arthropoda > Insecta > Hemiptera > Cercopidae > Prosapia > Prosapia bicincta. The sequence goes on from JBAIZL010000002.1 coordinate 31,951,762, forward strand.
AGGTTAGGTTACGTGATATCAAGTTAGGTTAGGTAGTTATAGGTTGGTGTAGCTGATGGTAGGTTATGTTAGATGATGCTAGGTTAGGTTAGGTGATGTTTGATTAGGTTATATGATCTTAGGATAATTTAGATGACGCTAGGATATGTGAGGTAATTTAAGGTTAGGTTGGATGATGCTAGGTTAGGTTAGGTTAGGTTAGATGATGCCAGGTTAGATAAGGTGATGTTAGGTTGGATTAAAAGCTACTAGGTTAGGTTAGGTGATGTAGGTTAGGATAGGTGATACTAGGTTAGATTAGGTGAATTTTGGTTAGGTTATTGCAATATACGCAGCAACAGGCCGGAATAATATATTATTACATTATTATGCAAGCATCCCTTTGTAATAGCAATAACTCGCAATGCAAATTCAGATATAAATTAAATCAGAATAAAGCAAACCTGACCTGAAGGTTAAAGTGGCTTCCACTAGAGTGCAGAGTGTTTAGCCAACAACGCAACCCTCGCATTCATGCTCTCAGCCTATATACATACTTGTACCTAGAGATATAATATCAGCTGAATCTGTTGCATTCACTCATCTGGATGCCCATAATTAGTAACACATGATTTGCTTACAATTTGAGCCAATTCTCTGCAATTATGTGGATCGTACATTCCAATATCGCAAAGCGTTTTAAATTATAGTGGCCGATAATGACTGCCAGTGCGGTACTTGTGTTGGATGTGACGTCGATCACTTGTATATACATGAACTAGAGATAAAAGAACAACAAATGAGATTAAATACAGACTCATATATATTCAATATAACTGTGGCGACCACACCAAAGTTAGAAAGTACGAATAAATGTAAACATTTAGTCAAGTTTGCATGTGTGTTGAAAAAAAGTTTAGGAAATACAGATTTGTTTAGTAATCAAATCTTCTATATTTCCGAATAGAAGTTAAAATTTTATTTGTAAATTATTTTAAACACAAACACCATATAAACAACTGTTTATAATCACTTTTATGTTTGGTTTTCGAAAACCTCGATCGTTATAATACCATTTAGGGATCTACGGTAATTAATTTGTGGTATCATAACAATATTTTTTCCTGTTAAATTACCTTAATTTATATATATTTGTATATTAAAAATGAGAGGGCTAAACACGGACTTTTAGAAACTTTCACCTTTGAACCAGAATGTGGTAGCGCCAACACCTCGAAAACTTACTAACTATACCAACTAAATTTCTGATAAACCCCAGATGTTTGCCCCTACTATTGAGTGCTAGGAAGAATCTTTTATTTTTTTAATCTCACGTCTTAACTCTTTCTTCAAAGCACGTGGAAAGCCGAACTATCTGGTACATTTAACCTTACTTTATAACTTTGGTGAGGTAGCCCCCAGGATCGGATCTAGAATAATATTTTGGGGAGGGCTGGTGTGAGGGTCCCGCCCGCCTGGAAAATATTTAGGAGATATAATATATATAGTGTTAACTCTAAGGGTAGTCTATCCGAGGGAAATAGCTATAGGGCTGCTATGTAATATTACATACGAATTATTTAGCCCCATTTACCATATATTTACAATGTAAACGACCTATTTAATACATTGTGGGTGGCCCTATTTCATAATGATTACAGTATGGGATTATAGTGAATAATATGGATTTGTAAACCAGTTCTACTGATTATTAAGTCGATTTAAATCAAGAACGAACGCAGGTATCGGAAAAGACATTTTAGTTTACATTTATAGTGTTATTTTATAGTTTTATAGTTTAAAATTTTCACTTTTCCATATTTTGTTCCCCAAATCCACCAATGGTAGCCACATAAATACATATTAAGCAAAATAAGATGTAATGCGTTTCAATAGAGATATATACACATAGATAATTCTAAAATAGTTCATCGGTTGTTTGGCTCTTATAAACTGTCTCTATCAGAAAACAGCTGTTAGTAAGGAAACATATGTTAAGTAATTTTGGAACATCAGCTGATCGCTAGAGAATAAATATACCGAATGGGGATCTGCAGGGTGACGTGTTTTCCCTTTAAACTTGATTGTCGTATCTGTAAATTATCGCCATCAAAAATGAATGTAAAAGTTTATATCTCTCCCAGAACTACAATAATTTTAAATCCCCTAGGTTACTAAAAGCCTGATAGAATATTGAAAACAAGAGTTAAATGCTTGTCTTTTTAAAGACTTGTCATCTTTATAACGATGCGTGTGTAAATACAGAAAGCAAACAGGTTTATTATGGAGCATTAGAGACTTAGTGTTATTAATTACCAGAGGATGTCATTTTGTTCGATGTAAACTCCTTAACGACGCTTGTCCGATAGCTTAAAGTAACTGTGGAATATAGATAGCTACTTAAGAACTTATTAACTTCCCGCAGCCTCAAACGTCTTTATGGTTTGCCAAGGGTATAACAAATATTTTACGCTTACAACCATCCACTTTAATAAAGTGTGCATTATTAACTGTTCTAGATGTAACTAAGGGTGAATTTTATTTACATAATTCCGAATACAATGGCTAAATGGTAAGGTATTTAAGTAAAACACCCCGTGCTAGCCGGGACATCTTAGGCCCTACAGTGAGGTTGTTAGCCCTTTGAAGGGTACAATGTTAACGGGAAAGGAGGAACATGAATTAGTGTTGGTTTACCCCTATTAACACATTGCGAGTACGTGGATCGGATCCGATCCATCAGCGTTTTAGTCCCACGAGTGTATGTATCTTTTCCGAACCATAGTACAATGACAAACATATCATTCATTACGAGCTTAGCGCATTTTTCGGGAAGTTTGTAATTATTGTGAGCCTGCACTGCTAGATTTCCGCTTGACTCGATTGTTGTCGTTTTTAACCTGTGGCGATTGTTCAATTCTATGAGCGTTTTAATCTGTGTTTGTTATTACTTTATTACTAAGTTCTTTTAATATCTTTTGTGTGTAAGTTAAAAAGAAAAAAACTATAATCCTATGTTCTGGTTGCCCACAATATAAGCTAACTGTAGAGAAAATTGTTTTCATTCTCGTTACAAAGACATATAAGTCACAAGTTCGTGAATGATGCGTGGATTTTGTGGATATTTCCCTCGCAGAAGTGTAAGCTTTGGTCCTCTCTCTGATTTTACAAGAAACTGCCCGGCAACAGACATCGTGAATCTCCCAGTATAAAATGCTTTTAGTTCAGATAAACGTTACACGGGTGACTAGCGCCAGGCGATGTTAATGAAATGATTTTTTTTTTAAATTTTAATTTGTTCACTTTTCAATAAAAAATAACTTACTATGTATTTTATAGGTTCCGCATTATCTTACTTCCTTGAGTACTGTTAGTGGTGACGTCATGTTGACACGTCATCAATTCTGAAAGGGTTAAATGGGTTCCTTGTATTTGCAGCATCTGTTTAAAACACTGGCTACTTGTATCAATTTGTGTACAAGCTTTTGGAATTTGCTTTTGGAAATGGAACTGGTTGATTTAAAATTTGGAATGATGGGTGGCTGTGTTTTATATGGGTAATGGCTGAGTGACCTTATTATTATTATTTATTTATTATTTTGTTTATGGCGCTAGATAGATGTAAACCAACGACGCTTATATTCGGGGTACATTCGTAGTAAATACCAAAGGGAGAACGATTCAGAGAATGGGTTTGGAAACATTGCTAACCGTGAGTATGCTGGGAAATATTCCGCATTGCAAATTATAGGTATAATTAAATACACACTCGAATTGGTGTATTACGTTACAACTCATGAGAGTAGGCGCATGTCGGACGAGCACATGGTTCCCGTACGAGATGTACGTCCGGGATTACCTTGCGCCTCTATAGACGAGATTATATAAAGGCGTCTCTATAAACGCCTCATAGACAATATACCTCATCATACTAGTATAAAATAAAAGTTGCAATGAAAGACATTGTATATAAGGAAACAACATTATAAATTTAAACGTAACTTTTTCTATTGGTTCATCTATTGAGCTTAGCTTGTGAAGTAAGGTTAAAAAAATTAAAAGACACACAACTCACAAATTAATCATTGACTCATACGTGTTACTCACTGATGAGCAACACCTATGGAACATCACATAAGCAATACCCACTGATGATGTTGAGTTTGCCTTTGAAACGCGTATGAGTCAATAAATGATTGATTTGAGACTCTCGTGTTTGTAATTTATTTATTTTCCTACTGGTAGTTTACTATTCTCTATTTCATAGGAAAAAGAAACCTTCACTGATTTTATTAACAAATTTTCATTTTCAAACTTCGTCAAAAAGATATTTTATCATATAATCACCAAAACACTTGATAGCATTCCCACTATTGATGTTATAAATTGGTTTATTATTTTGTTTACAAACAATGCCACCTAAAATCAGCTGGAATCCGGTAATAATCCATTATACTATAGTAGCACGTAATGAAACGTTTTCTCTAATAATGCTGCAATCAGCTGTTTGACGAATAACTGTACGTTCCCTTCAGGTTACACATTGTGACATTGCACACTCGTGTAAACACACACTCTAATTATATAAATACCTTTGTGTGTCACAATAAACAATAAAACTAATGTAATTATAGAACTATTGCAAACACTAAAACTGTAATCGCGAAACGTAATAAAGCAATAAACATTAATTAACTCGTTTAATTTTACCTCATTCCCTGGTCATTGTCAATATATGGACGTTTTCCTCGTTACTGGAAATAATGTTTCTGACGAACTGTAATAACAGGGGAACAGGTTTCATCAGCGGTCGTTAATCGGATTTACGGTGCATCTGTGACAATACACAAAGTGTGATATGATAATAAAGACACTGGGAAAATGGAAATCGTCTATGTGCAGATGTATCTGTGTTTATTGCTGCCATTTGATAATGCTATCTAAATCGGATAGGTAGATTAGGTCTTTTGTAAGTATATATATATATATATATATATATATATATATAGGCCTATATATATATATATATATATATATATATATATATATATATATATATATATATATACCTTGTTATATTTACCAACAAAACCATTGTGTTTTATTACATTTATTAATACAATTATTAGTAGAAAATTATGTGTGCCCTTACATATATATATATATATATATATATATATATATATATATATATATATATATATATATATATATAGGCCTATATATATATATATATATATATATATGTGTGTGTGTGTGTGTGTGTGTGTGTGTGTGTGTGTTGATGAGGGTGTGTGTATGTGTGTGTGTGTGTGTGTGTGTGTGTGTGTGTGTGTGTGTGTGTGTGTGTGTGTGTGTGTGTGTGTGTGTGTGTGTGTGTGTGTGTGTGTGTGTGTGTGTGTGTGAATGAGGGTGTGTGTATGTATGTGTGTGTGTGAGTGTGTGTGTGTGTGTGTGTGTGTGTGTGTGTGTGTGTGTGTGTGTGTGTGTGTGTGTGTGTGTGTGTGTGTGTGTGTGAATGAGGGTGTGTGTTTGTGAATGAGGGTGTGTGTATGTGTGTGTGTGTGTGTGTGTGTGTGTGTGTGTGTGTGTGTGTGTGTGTGTGTGTGTGTGTGTGTGTGTGTGTGTGTGTATGTGTGTGGGTATGTGTGTGTGTGTGCGCGCGCGTTTTGTGCGTGCGTGTGTGTTTATGTGGGTGTGTGTGTGTGTTTTTTTCTATTATTAAATATTCAGATTCTAATAATAAATCCTTCTTCACAGTTTTGTTACAGGTGACGCAGATACAATGCTTGAGCAACGCAACTTAGAGCAACAGAAGTGCTATTTGGTTTTGCACGACCGTAACAGATTCGAGTGGGCAGCAGAAATAGAATTCCATGTCCTTTCTACCACAGACTCACTGACAAGGTATCTGTAGGGTAATATCTCTCCGTATCCTGTAGTATAAGTTCTAAATAGCCCCCATGGTTCCTGCATGATCTATCGCGGGTTTATCCTTTGCAGCTTCTCGTTCTTGCTAGGTTTCTTCATCCCGCTCGTAAGCGTGACTCTCACCGTACGGTTTCATTTCCATATCTCCTGATTCTTCATGGAAAGAGCTTAGAAGCCTGGTACATGGGCAATCTTTCCGGATTTCCTCATCCGGTAAAGTCACATTTATATCTGGTGCGGCTGCCACGAGAGTTAGGCGGGTTTTAGAGCCCTAGGCGCATCAGACTAAACGGGTCAGAAAAATATTTATATCAATAAAATATAGCGATTTATATGATAAATTTTGGAAACGGTCTGCCTAGAAAACGGACAATCAGGAACTAATACTGATTCTTTTTGGTTTCATGTAATACTAATAATGTAAAGGTAAGTAATGCACTCAGACGTATTTAATCAAGTGTTTGCCAAGTTCCAAATATTACCATTGATAAGACGTATTTGGGCGTCAAATCTGCCTAAACTATCACTGGAAATGTATTCCTATAATGTGTTTGACAGCTGTTATACAATAATGATAACTATTGTTTATTTCTCAATGTATATTGTTCAATGTATATTGTTAGTAGTATGTATATTGTACATACTATTGCTAAATGTATAGTTTAGGTCTATGGGTAGTGACGCTTTTATAGCAGATGTAACACTTTAAGGTGAATTTGTAGTGTTGGGTTTTACATTTAAGCGTTAGTCCACCACGTCTCAATGATTCACTTGGAATAACATGGATGAAACAAGTATACAAAGGACGACCCAGGAGGGAGTACCAGGACATGTGCCCCCCCCCCCCGGACAACCTAAATTGTAGTATTGCACTACTTCCCATCATGTAGATTATTTAAAGTTCATATTTACAAGTGAAATATAATGCAATTGGAATAAATCACTCACACAAAACTAACTGACTTCCTCTTTACATTAGATGAAAGAAATTATCGCGTACACGGAGTGTTTAGAACCTGACGCGCAGCGCTAGTGTTATGTGTCATTAAAACCTGTGAAACCAATTGGATGTACAATAAAAATATAAAACATACATCATCTCACAAAACTACACGTTCATATTGTTCATAAAATTGTTTTCTAATAAAATTAAATCCTAATTAAGTCATGTTTAGTTGTCACTCCTGAATTCTGAAATAATTTTGTACACATTCAATTCATATGCTTCTATAACTTCGTAAAGTATGATTTTCAAGACTTTAACCTAGTATTATTTTACGATAGAAGGAACTTAATTTCCTGGAGGTTAACCCGTACCCTTTAGACCCTAGGTAGGTGTTATACCAGCTGTCATATTTCTCCATTACATATACATACATTCATTCATATATATATATATATCTTATATATGTCTAATACCTTAAACCCTCAACCTTAATAATGTTGCAATAAACAGAGATTTTTCTCTAGTAGAATCTGTTTATGGAAGTTGGGCTGGAGTTAAGGCTTGAAATAAACTCAAAGTTTCCTTCCTCAAAGTTTACTTTTCAACACAAGGCTTAGATGCATCCCTTGAGGCGTGAGTTTCCAAACTACGGCCGTTTATAAAGTAACCGATGATCACCGAATATTCTGATGTACCTGTCTTGAAGTCGTTATTACGGAGCGAGGAGAAGTTATTTTTTAAACCTGTTTGTTTCCTATATTTTATAAGTGGAAATATTTGTCACAATATCGAGATTAGACGACACTTGTAAGGGTACGTTATTCCAAAAGGTTACATTATAAAATAAATACATTTATATAATTCTAACATCCCGTATTTTATTTGACGCCTACAACTCTATAATACTTCACTTTTTCTCGAAATTATTTAGTATATTGTGTATTATATAGAGGCCTACTTTGCAAAATATTAGGTTAGTAGACGTGTTTCATAAGACTCGCATCCTCAAATTAGTTACATTTATATGTAATAAATGTTTGACAGACACAACTAAATGATTTTGTGTTCGAATTTGTATATTTGCTTTTAAACGTGTGTAACCATTGTTTCTGAAACTTGATATGTTTTTATTACATATATTAACAAATATAAATACCTAAGTAAATTTAAACATTTTATTTATTTTGTGTTTTAGAATTGATAGTATTTTGATTACAAACATGGCATCTACTTTAAGTCACCAATCCTTTGTACTAGTGACTAAATTATATTGGAGCTGCGCTCTCTCATTGCGTTGCTAGACTTCACATAAAACTGGGAAAGCAATCTTGCCTCTATCTTTAAAGAATTTTCCTAACTGTAGAATATTGCACCTAGCATACACGTCTGTCATTGCTGGGAGAGTAGTATAATCTTTGGTCACTGAGAAGGGCTTCTGCAAACACCCAGGTCAGGTGTTCTTTAACCTTGGGCTACGTATAGGTCAGATATTTAGCTCTTACCACTTATTTTCTGACTAATGTTTATAGATCAATGGCCACATAACATAACTCACTGACTAGGTGACGTGTTTCAGCACTCGTCTTTGTCAGGCACATTCACAACGATTCCTAAACTTCAGCAGCCTATCTCTCAAATAATCCTTCTAACTCACACTCCCACAACTCTCTTCCTAGAACCTTATAACGTCTCTTTCCTCTTAATGTCATATAAAATAAATATTTCCCATTCAACTCAACAAAATATTTATTTACATTACACTTTGACATAGTTGACTAGAGTATACTTAGAGACCACACCTTTTAACGGCCACTGAAGATGGTAGCTTGTTATGCAAAACATGTTGAATTTGGTTAAACATTTTTGTGTGAGTATTATGTATTTGTCTTTCATGTGCAGTATTACAGTTGCCTTCAAATCTAACAGACAATTTGGTTTTTCAAATAGTATTACTTTAGCTTATACATTTCTAAAAGACACATCTATGGTAGCTCAGGTAAGACTTTAGGTTGTTAACTGCTTTACATTATCCTAATATTTGGTGAGTTTATTAAATCATGACGCAGAGACTTAGAAAGGAGACTTTAATGCTGGGGGGGACGTGGATACGTAACACCTGCTTCTATAGACATAGGGTAGGCTCGGTAATCCTGTTTCTGTTACAGGTGACTGTGACATATCGTCAACACCGGATTCATTCAGGTAGGCATCTCGTTATGTATTGTTGGTTTTTCATTAGTAGACTCATTTTTAAAATATTTTTTAATTTAATGGGATAAACTATGACCGGAGAGTGCAATAAATCCATTATGAATATGTATGGAAAATTGGGATAGGATGTTGTACATAGTTCTATGAGGAATAACCGAAAGTTGTGACATGGGTAGAAGTATATTCGACCATCACTTGAATTTGAAAAAGAACAGGAAATATATCCACAGTTTACTGGAGTCCCACAGAAGTGTTACTCTACTAAAACTGAACTTGAAGATAAAAAAGTCGTGTGTTAAATATACATGTAATAATTTAGGAGAAACAAAACCAAACTTTTCAGGTTATAGTAGGAAGATTGTGACGTTTCTTGATCAGGCTGTTGCAGATTTGAAATAATAATAATGCCGACTGGGTCATCCTTACTATTCGCCCAGCCCTATCTCTATATGTATGTTTGTAAATAATATTTAATCAATTTTTCGTCGATTTTAATATCAACAATTAGGTAAACGTTAAGATTTTTATATAAAACAAAAGTAACGGTTAAACGAGCTTCAAATAAATTCAAGTAAACAAAAAACTTACAAACACAATAAATATACACAACTCAAAATTACAAAACTTTAATATCAAACGCGTTTCAATTACTTATGATATGATCATTAGTGTTGCTACCACAAGTTATATGTTTGTGGTAGCATCATTGATGATAATGATATAAGTCATTGAAACGCTCATGATATTAAACTTTTATATTTGTGAGTTGGGCATATGTATTCTGTTTGTAACCTTCTCACAAGCCAGCGTGAGTATTGTTTAAAAAACTTAGTTAAAATTTCTTTTCGGTCGCGCAAACGATCTATATCAGTGGTACATTTACGTTTTCTTAGTAGAGCCTATAAAATCAATAATAAAATATTTCAGCTCAAAATATATTTAATATTTAAATAACTGCGGATAAACGTAATGCCATATTAATTACATTTTAATACTAGTTGAGCATTTTCTAATTAAGTATGTACAAAAAGGGGCATTATAAAGGGATGAAACAAGAGTAGGTGGTGGGTTTGGCACCCTGAGTGGAGTATTTAGATATAATTATTGGGGCATGGCTGGGGATAAAAGCTGTGTTAGTCAGAGCGTGCGACAAGGAAGCAAAGCTCTTGTTATCACACCGCTGTCGGAGGATTTATAAAATAAACTACATTATTAATATTAATAATGAATAGAATTTATAATAATAATTTACGACAAATAATCTTCTATAGGCCGTTAACGGTAAGGTCAAATACGTTTTGTATAATTAAATATAATAGAATTATTATTTCAATCGTTTACCAGTTGCGGGTCGTCTTTATATCAAGGTTACCTCAGTGGTTCCCTCAGGAAGATAGCATGCCGCGGGATGTTCTCTTTCGGTCACCAGGAGGACGCCAAAGACCTGTTCTCAGGATGTTTGATAGACGACGGCTACTCGACGACTCATTTTTACCTGGATCCTTTTAATTTCATTAAGAGACCGGTAAATACATGTTTAGCGCAATCAGCTGTTTTACATCGGTTCGCTGAAAAGTGCCGGTCTCTCGTGGCTTTCGTTAGAACTACCAACTAGTTTACGTCTATGGGGATCGAGGTTTGTCGATATTATAAAACAAACCTTACACTATTTATGTTGATTAAGGTATCTTGTTAACTAATGCTTTAAAACTTAGTTTTGACAAAGGCCACAAACTTTAGAAATACAGGACTAATTCCGCTAAGCAACTTTAGCGACCTCTAGCATAAAATAATACCTCAGTTATATGTGAATGCGAAATTTAACATTAAAAAATAATCGAATGAAAACATCCCTCAGTAAAATAGGGAATTGAATGAAACCCCTAGTAAAATGAGGGAATGAAATCAACCCTCAGTAAAATGAAGGAATGAAACCAACGATAATTAATTTGAGAGAATGAAATTAATCCTCAGTAAAGTGAGAGTACGAAATTAATCCTCATAAATTAAGGGAATGACTTGGCCCTCAGAAAATGATGAAATGAAACTAACCATCAATAATATAAGAGAATTAAAATAATCCTCAGTAAAATGAGGGAATGAAACCTACCCTCAGTAAAATGAGGGAATGAAACCAACCCTCAGTAAAATGAAGGAATGAAACCAACGATAATTAATTTAAGAGAATGAAATTAATCCTCAGTAAAGTGAGAGTAAGAAATTAATCCTCATAAAATAAGGGAATGACTTGGCCCTCAGAAAATGATTGAATGAAACCAACCATCAATAACATAAGAGAATTAAAATGATCCTCAGTAAAATGAGGGAATGAAACTCCCACAGTAAAACGTATCGCGACTATTAACAATCATGTTTTTTGTTAAAGTTTATACATCCCGGCCTTTTAAAGACTAACAGTAGATTAAATTACATGTTTACAGAAAACGTATTCCCCTGATATAAAATATGTTTTCAGCTTTCAGACTTGAGTTATAGCGCGGGGTAATTTATTTCCACTCTTGTTCCAGAGCAAATTCCCTAACGTGAGCTTACATGTGACGATGTATTTGACGACCGTTCTTTATGCGGGGCTATATTTCTGCTGAAAAAATTGAAGGTGTATTATTTTTATAGAGAAATTCCATTTTCCTTTAGAAGCTAAGGTGCAATCACTTGGGAATACAGACGGTGTATGCTTTATTATGACTAAAAGGTATCTACAAAGTATTATAGATTTTGTTAGCGCTTAAGGGTAGTCTGAACGATGTGTCTAAGGGGTGTTACTTCGGTTTTTGGTAATTCAAAAATATATGTATGTAGTTATGAGATTTTATATTACAAAGAGAGAGAGAGAGAGGGAGAGGGAGAGAGAGAGGGAGAGAGAGAGAGAGAGAGAGGGAGAGGGATAGAGAGAGAGAGGGGGAGAGAGAGACAGACAGAGAAAGAGAGAGAGAATAATACTAATTAAATTATTTTAAGAAAATATTACACGCACAAAGGAAGTAGGTTAGCAAATGTTGGGTTCGTCACGTCGCCCCAAATGACAGTCGCCACGTCACCAAGGTCACCAAGAGCCATCTACCTGAAGTGACTGTGGGGGAATTTTAGTTGCAGGGCCTGATGGACATGCCGTAAGACCAGAATGTGCTGTAGTTGATCTATTGATTACTAAAAGTATTATAGAAATACTGATAAAAAAGAGTTGTGGACACGTCTTAGCCGGATGTATTGTAATTGAAAGAGAATAAATATAAATCGATCATATTTTTGCAAAAAGAATAACCTAAAAACCACTGTAACTTCTATAAATGTATCTTTTTTATTTCATATAAATATTACTTTTATTAGATTTCAAAAGTAGAGTAATAATTGAGGAAAACGTCTACAATCTATTTAGGTAAATATATGAAAGGTAAAAATAGGAAACCCTTATCTCTGTGTTGGGTGTGATGTACGTCAGGTGGGGGGATGAATGTGGAGCAGGATAATGGATTCACCCCTAAGTGGAATAGTAAATTAAATTTAATGAAGAGCGGCTGGTGATAGAAGCTTAGCTATCTAGGACGTGCACTAAATATCTCTGACTAGTAAATGCATATTCCATGTGTACAAGATATCCTACATACTAATGCTGCACGGAAATTAATTAAATAATTATCGATAGGAAATATGTTTAATTTACAGAATCAGGTGTTTCCGCTCTTTCACTCCAGGTACAACCCCCATTCATCCCTTAAAACACATCAATTCTTATATGGCACTGGTAGACGCTAGGCCTAACTTATGTAGAACGGCTTACACATATGCGACATAATTCTTTATCATTCTTCTCAGGGGAATGGCACATCCCTACCATGATTCTATTCTCTAGCCACAAGTACTGTCTCAAATGTTATCAAAGACCCTGGCACTCTTATCTACAGATGTGCTATTTAGGTTATGCATAACGGCGTCCACAATCACACTTGGTTGTCACCATACCGTGGTTGTAATGAAGCAATGTTAGTAACAAATTTTGTTGACCATAAAATCTTTCTAAAATATTACCTGATTCTAAGTCTAGTGTTTAAAAGAATACTGTCTGTATAAAAACCAACAACTCTGCAATTTTTAATCAATACCATCAATATAAATAAGCATCAAATAATTTTAAGAATACCTTAATTACCTTATAAATTGCCAAAAACCAAAATTGTTATTTAAGGCGATTTACAAACTTATAAATAGCCACAGACGTACTAAACAAAGTAAATATTTATAAATAAACCTTGAAATACTAAAAAAATCCAAAATAAACCATTAGTTCGAAACATAAGTTAGTGAGTTCAATTAGAACTGTTTTGTGACGTCATAGAAGATTAAAAATAACCTTAATGAATTTGAGTTTATAATAGTAATTATATAAGTTTTCATCCTTCGGAGCAAAACCGGTTGTTGATGATGGTTCGAAACCAACATCTATAACTATAAAGCAAGCAAAGTTTACAAGGACAGATCTAAAGATGAGGCATAATTTTTGCAAGTTTATTTTGAGACTAAAGACAAAAGAGAAGCTGGGAATGAAGGCGAAAAGGGAGTAACTAGTATTATATAGAAACTGGGGAAAGCTTCGAATAAAGATTTGTTGTTCATTTTAAATACATTTAAAGAAATTAGGATTGAATACGAATAAATAAAGCTAAATTATCACTTCAAGCAAATGCCACTATTTCGTTCTATTTTATAAAAAGGAATACAACTTAAAGGGTACTTATGATAGTGTGGTAGTCTCCGTAATTCTAATTTCTTTAAAAGCAAGACCTTATTAATGTTGTACACAAGTAGAGTAAGAGTGCAAAGGAATGCATTACCCTCGCTGTGTTTGCAGTACGGTATCTCGCGGCGCAGCGACCACATGTCGGGACTAGCTTTTATTTATATTGCAGCAGATGCAAAGCGGGTCAGATCGCAGAATAATGTAGGCTACAGCGTTTGTAATATTTTACAACCACGGGAAATAAATTAATTACGATTTTGGTTTGACTTATAACAAGGTTAACCACCACTAACAAGCGATTCGTACATTAAGGCTCTACTTCAAGCAAAACCTTTCAAAAGAGTAGTTACTATGGTTAGGTGTTAAGGTGTATTGTTAGAAATAATAAATACAAATAATTGATGCAACCTTTTGGAAGAGGAAACCCTTGTCTTCCTTGACGCAGAGTCTCTCTTGGACCCTGACTGTCGGCGGAATATTAGAGGGGTCTTATTTGTTCCACGTTTTGGGCTACAATACACTTGTGTCATTCTGATAACGGCAAAGTGTTGTGGAGAAGTGTAGAGGAGTATCCAAGATAGTGAAAGGAGAGGAATGGTGACAAGGAGGACATTATTCCGACTCTTCTTCCTTTCTGGTCAAAAATATGGTACATGGTGAAAACGTCCAAAAAATAAACATTAGGGTGGAATAAAGAAGGAAAAGTGACGAATTTCGTAAAGAAAATTGAGGAGAAAGAGACAAGTTATATTAAGAAAGATAACCATGTTGAAGGGAAGCACTAAGATAGATACAACTGTTGGAAGGAGGCGAACAAAAAGAAGTTGGTGGTTGTTAGATAATAAATATAAAAAAAAAAAATTATAAACAAATATCTCTATAATTTAATGGTCTTATTAGGCAAGCTTGTAACTTTTAGTGCATTTAGAGGCAGAATTGAGACTAAGTTATATAAACTAAAGTTTATTTTTTGTTCTTCGTAATTAAAAAATTTTTCATACTACTGCGATGTGACAGCTTTCTTCTTTATTTGTAAACTTTTTTTCTTCCGTTAAAAAGTGAAAATTCCAATTAATACTTCTTTTGATGCAGCTTATGTTTATTTTGTGCCACCCAAAATGAAGATGTTTTTTTCTTGCGTTTTACGTTGTTGGTTTTTATTTTGTAAAATTATTTTTACCAATAAAAAAACATGTTTTTATTCTTTCTATTTTTAAGGTTTAGTTATAATGTTCTTGGTGATTGCTATGGACCTCCATATGAGATACGCCACTGCAGTGCATTAGACCTATTCATTTTATTGAAGCTAGCATCTCGATCCCACAACCTTTAAATAAAGATTTAAAAAGGAGATTTTAGAAACATAATCAATCATTTTGTATCCTCATTTCGTGCGCGCCGCTGACAATACTCAGTAAAACCCTTTACAAACACTAACGCCCTGTATACGTTTAGAAGCATGTCCTTTCATTTTACCTGACCAATGACGTCATAACCGTATGAATCATTTTACAGATCTGTATACACATTAATTTTAACACATTGAAATTATATGTATGGTTAATGCACGAAGGTTTGAAATTTACAGATATAAATGCGGCCTAATTCCAGTAAATTGTACCCTTTACGGTTTATATTACTTTAAATAGAAGTTTACTTTAAAGATATAGAAATAATACTTAGGAAGATATTAGATAAATGTTTTTCACTTAATTACTTCATTTTTAACATTTTTTATCATCCGACAACGGTTAGGGAATACTGTTTTTAAATATTGTATATTATGTCCCAGTAGGCTACTCTATGTTAAGGGATTACTAACATAACTAAGCTAAGGAGATTTCTCCTTCTTTACCACATTTTAATCCAGTCCAACCCAGCACTATCGACCTACACACATTAAAGCTGATCGAAATCTTATAATGTATGTTAATATTTCACCTAGTAGAGCTTGCTAAGCATACTTATCGAATAGAACAAAAACAAAATAAAGTTAAGAATGCCAACTATTGCATAATCTGTTACATATGTCTAGAGAGGTAAATATTGGAAACATACTAAAATATCCATTCGAAAGCTGCAACCCTTGAAAAATATTGTTCTAGTTGAACTCTTGTAAAATATCTTCACCTTTCAGCACGCCGTTTTAGCCTAAAGCTTACTGGTTGCAAGATATCTATGACACAATGGTGTCTCGTGCAATGGTTAGAACGTGTAAGTCGGACGGTTAAATATTATGCACTGTAGAAACATTACTTCAGCCATAATTCAATTTACATATACTATTAAAAATTATTATTTTAGTTTAAATTACTAGTTATTTTAGTTAAATTGACAATAATTACAATTTAATAAGGTAGGAGTCTATAACAGGTTAAGTACAGAGTCGATTATCCGAACTTAATGGAACTAGGGAGTTGTTCGGATAATCAAAAATATATATATTATATTATGTATAAATCTACAGTTTACATTTTATAAAACATTTAGAATGATGTAAATTAGAAAATATTCCACGCACCACTTCCGCATGTACGTGTGCTCTGATACATAAATAATATTTTCCAACGCATTTTACATGTTCGGATACAAGCTTCTGATACGTTACCTTCAGATAATCGACGCATTTAGGTGTAGTCCAAACTCTTGAAGTATCTATCCGGACCCCTAAATTAACAGTTTCGACCTAATTTTGTAAGGGTTTTCTAATGCAAGTTACTATTATAAATTTCTTCACTTTGCACAGCCTTTGACTTGGACTTACCTCTCTAAAGGGTTGATTCTGGTTACGTACAGCGGAGCTCCGGTAGGGTGTCTACGAATAGATGCTTGATTGGAGGAGAGGGATTTATTGCTATTCTAATCAGAAATAATTAGAGAGAACATACTAAATCAAACTCTTCGAACTTTAATTGAATTTGCTTTAAGGGATGGTTTCACACAATTAGTAAAGATGTTGAGCCGAAGTGAGACCGTCCGGAAACGGTTAGAAGTGAGTCATTGTTTTACAGACCATTGAAAAAATAAAGGTAGATAAAGAGAAAAAAATAATTAAGTAATAAGATATCCTAAAATGTCTGAAGCCTTAAATCAAAGCATAAAGTTCTGTTTTTTGCTTTGAAGAATATTCCGCCGTTAAACAAAAACATGCCGCTTGGATCAGACCTTTACAAAACTTTATTACAAGTTAATTAAAGAATTTTTGCACGATAAGATATTTCACATACCTATCCATGCTCGGACATGAAATCCGTCCTGAAAGTGATTTCCATTTCTACATTATGTTTATTGCTGAACGTGTAGTCTATTTGATCTGTTTGTCGATACCTTGAAGAAAATTTTTGTTTTTTTTTAAATAATATATCCTCTAATTCAAACCACAAAATCATTGTTTTAATATAAACGTAAGGCAATTCGTAAAATCTAAAATACACTATACTTTTAATAAATTTCTAGTTTTCCCCTAGGATATGTATTCTTAATTAGAGTATCATTATTACCTGTCATTCCCAGCATCGTCACACTCTAGGAGTTCATAAAAATTTTGACTGATGGTGGTCCTCCGGAACGCGTCAACGTGTAGTGTGTCAATGGTAGTAGCGGCAGGTAAATATGATACTCTAAATACACTATGCTTTCTACTTCGATATATATTGAATACACTAGTATTCATACTTCGTTATAAATACACTATGATATTCTACTTTTAATTTTCACAAACTATTTCAACGATTTTAGATACGGACCAAGTTACAGAACTTTAAAATACCCGCCTTATTAACGTGAATGGTTTTTAGCGTAACGTGTGCGTTAAACACCGTTGTTGTACTATGAAGACGTTGGAGGGAGGCCTAGGGAAGTTCTCCATGTCCTTAAGTATCTTTATATATTCCACAAATTTATTGCGAAGTGTCGTTAAGGACTTCAAACCGAACAAAATTACATCCTCTGGTAATTAACAGGACTAAGTGACACTGAAATAATGCACACGTCCCTCCATAATAAACCCGTCTGTCTTCTGTATTTATACACTTTGAGCCGTGAGTAATGAGACAACAAAGTTAATATAAAATATATAAATAAAAATAGTTTATGCCAATTCCTACTTAGGTCAAGAAAGAAAATTTTGTTTCAGTTACTTTTTCTTAAATAATTACAGTTATTATAAATATGTATATATATATATATATATATATATATATATATATATATATATATATATATATGTATATATTAAATATGGTGATATGTTTTCTTGTAATATAGTTAATAAATTAAAAATATTTCAAAAACAAGAATACTTTTATTGAATATATTTATTCTTAAAGCTTTTCGCCGATAAAATAGTATCAGCATCTTCAGGAAAATAATTATCTAATAAAATACTTTTACAATAATAAATCATATGTACTACAAAGAATCATATGTTTATAAATATTGCACTTTATGTAAATTTTTCTATAACAGCAATGACTTTATAAATAGTTTGGTGCCTTGATCTCACTTGAATTTGTTCGTCAATTAATTTGTCTTTAACTTTATGCTTATGAATTTCCAATGTTTCAAATATATTCATTTTTAATCCTTTATTTAATTCTTTTATTAATTTCATATTTTCTATTTCCGGAAACTCATGTCCATTATTAATACAATGCGTAGCTAAATTTGATTTGTATATGTTTGGTTTGATATAAGCGTTTCTTGATAAATGTTCTTTGTAGCTTTCTTTTAATTTCTTTTTTGTTTGTCCTACATATAGGCTAATTTATTACAAGTTTGACATTTTATATTATATACTCCATTTCTTTCGTGCATATTATTTTGATTTTTGTTATTGTTTATTAAATTTTTAATTTTATTATAAGTTTTATATGTAATTTGTAAATTTGTTTCTTTAAATAATATTTTAATTTTATTTATTTCGTTACCAGTGAATGTAAAAGTTGTCCAAATATTTTCTCTCTTATTAGGTACAAAGTTATTTTCGAGTTTCTGTTTTCTTATTATATTATTATTTAATTTATCTATAGTTTTTCTTTTATATCCATTTTCTAAACCAATTTAATATTTTATATTTTTATATTTTATTTGATCATTTAAGTTCATTGGTATTTTGTGCATTCTATGTAGTAAATTATAAAGCCCTGCCATTTTTTGGTTGTATGGATGATTTGAATAATTAGGTATCATTTGATTTGTCTGCGTTGGTTTTCTATATATATTATATTCAAATGATTCTTTATTTCTAGTAATTTTAATATCTAGATAATTTAGTTAATTTTTTAATTCAAATTCATGAGTAAATTTTATATTTTCGTGTATATTATTTATACATTTTAATATTTTGTCAAAATTTGAACCATTATTATTTGATATGTATAGTCCATCATCTACATATCTAAACCAGTGTCCATTTTGATCATATGTTTTAATAATCTTATCTATATCAATGTCTATATTTTGTAAAAATATTTCCGATAATATGCTGGACATTGGAGAGCTCATTGTTAATCCATCCTTTTGTTTATAAATTTTATTATTATATACAAAATCATTTTGATTTAATATGAATAAATATATTCATTAAAAGTATTATTGTTTTTGAAATATTTTTAATTTATTAATTATATCTATATATATATATATATGTGTGTGTGTGTGTGTGTGTGTGTGTGTGTGTGTGTGTGTGTGTGTGTGTGTATGTTTGTGTGTGTGTGTGTGTGTGTGTGTGTGTGTTTGTGAAGCAATAATAAAAAAACTAAGTAGCAAAATAGAAAGCAAATTTTATTATTAAAAATTATTTATTTAAAATTAATTATTATTTCAAAAAACTGTATTAACATCAAGTGCCACCCACTAAAACTCTTAGAAAATATTTTTAAACTTTAATAGATATTGATTTAGTTCGTTTCCATGGTTACTGTAAACAATGAAACGTTTACAGCACGAAATAACGCCAATTCATACGTTAACAGCAGACAGATTTGTCGTCCAACTTGCAATCATTTCTGCTGAACCTGATATCGTTGTATTTTAAGCCTAATGTATTGTAATGTAAAATGTAAAGCCCGTGTTACGCAATATGGGAAGTATTTTGTTTTCTAGAAGTAGACATTTGATGGGTGAAGTTGCTGTTAATTATATTCTGTTCTAGTGAACAAGTGTTTTTAGTTTACTTCATTGGAAACAGGTTGTATAGACAAAAAATCATTCAAAGTTAATTCATACCTGACAACAAAATCAAATTTTATTTTATTTGCGTTTTATTAAATAAGTACTAATAATGTATATAAAGTAACATAACCTACGCGTTAAAACAGCTGTTTTACTAAATAATAAACATACGATATAACATAAAATCAGTTGTTTTATGATATCGTATGTTATTACTTATTTCAAGCCAAACTAGACACAAAAAAATAGTGTAAATATTCCCTTTTTTGAAAGGTTTTTCTCCCTTATAAAAATAAAACTCATTCGTTATTAAGTTTAATTAATAAATCATAATTTGAAAACTTTGTACTAACATAAAGTGTCATTCACTATATTTTTTTTAAAGTGTCTTTGTACTTGTGTGAATGAATATATAAAACATTCTTCACTGAAAGGTTACGTTTGCTTTTGTTTTATAAATACAATTTTCGATTAATTATTTCCCTAATAGAACGATATCGTAAATTTTTATAATTATATTTCTTTTAACGTTACAATAATTATATTAAATACTGTACAAGTGTTCGACGTAAAATAAAAAAAGGATGTAAATGTAATAAATATTAGTGTACTTGTTTAGTATGACCCTTTAAAATATAAAGCAATTAAGATAACAAGGCAAAAATGTGAATAAAAATAGCGTATACAATAAATTTACTTCCACAAAGCCTTTGTATTATAACTCATTAAATGACATTACTTTTCATTGTTATTAGCTAAGTAGAATTATCGTCAGATTTATTGTTGCCCAGATTCTGCTCTTTTACATTCATTAGTCAAATAAATAATACCAGTAAATTCCAAGAGTGAAACAATCCAATAAAAAAACTGAACAAGAAATAATTTTAAATGAAATTATCTTTAATATTTTCAGCGCTGTGTCTTGAGCACTACCGATTGTGCCCCTTAGTGTGAGACAATTGTGCCGTGTAGAAGCGGCAACGCTGTAAGCACACGTATATCCCATTCTACTGTCCAAAGTTAATATCTATAGATATTAGGCGTCTTTATTATTATAATTTATTATTTATTATAATTAACTTACAATTTTTAATTTTATTTCTAAATTACATTGTATCCTGTAATATTTAACAAAACAATATATGATGGCCATGATAGAAGTTATAAACACTTTATCTATTTAAGACGGTTATTCCGTGTTGGTGTGTTTGTAAAGGGTTTAGCCTCTTCTGGTTGTACTGTGGTGCGTTAATCCTATTCAGTTCATTGAAGCTACCACACTCGATCCCACAACCCTTAAATAAAGGGTGGAAAAGGGAGCGTCAAGAGACATAATCAATCATTTTGTATCTTCGTTTCGTGCGCGCCGTGTTGACAACACTCAGTAAAACCCTTTACAAATAATATCGCCCTATATACGTTTAGAAGCATGCTATTTTCACTTTACCATGTTCAATGACGTCATGATCGATTGAATCTTTTCATGTTTTACGCGTTGATTTACAGTACATTTTTACGTTTGAATTTATACGGAGCGCAGAAGTGTTTGATATATAGTAAAACCGATCTTGCCCCAAATAAAAGGGGGGAACTATTTCGGATAAGCAATGGAGAGTGTTTTAAGGTAACACTTGTTTATGAAAGCAAATACAAATCTTTTTTACTGTAAGCATCTTTGCAGGATGTTTAACGCGTAGACGTATGTATCACGAAGCAGGCCAATTTGCCCGGCCGGATCATCAACGGCACCTTGCACCGGGCGCTTCAGGCGTATGTACAGAACACTCGCCTGAGCGTTTTGGTTAACCCGGGTTTCGGCTATAGGGGTTTTACTATATTTGGATGGAAAATATTCTAATAGTCTTACACTCATTAAGGTTGTTCTTCATTGATTCTGATTTCTTCTGTCACGTTTTATCAATTTATTTTGAGACACGGCACGGTATGTGCAGGTTAAACCAAAGTTCCCATCATATACCGTTATTCCGTACAGGTTAACTGCCCCTCCTGTATCTAGTGCAGTTTGACTCCACCCCCTTACGCGCAGTCTAATACAAAGTTGCTGAAAACCCATTTTATACAATGCATTTGTATATACTACACAACCTTTGTGCGTCATTAAAAGAGATATAAGAGAAGTCCTAAGAAATCAGTTTACCTCCTTGAAATTTGCAGGTTTTTGCTGCCAATAGTCGCACGTAAAAGGCGCAACGTTTCAGCATTAAATGCCTACAATAATTATTATGATTATTTCCTAAATATAAATTAAATTAGACGCTCTTTTAGTATAACACCAATAGATAATAAATATATATTGCTTAAGTTTTTAAAAAATATGTTTTTTGGTTGAAAACAAGTTAAACTCGAAAGATTTATGTAAACCACAGTTTGAAAAGTTTGTTTTATTTAAAAATTCAAAGTGGAATGACTAGTGGCATAAAAGGGATATGTGAGAAGTTATATGAAATCAGTTTACATCCTTGAAATTTGCAGGTTTTTGCTGCCAATAGTCGCACGTAAAAAGCGCAACGTTTCAGCATTAAATGCCTACAATAATTCAACTTCCACACATTTTATTAAATTGTGAATGAAAAATAACAAATCCAGATGCTTCAATAAACAAAAACAATTTCTGTGAGATTAATAGAGAACATAGAGTGTGGAGAACCTGTCTAAACTGATAAGTCACATTATTCCAGATGTATGAATGGACATGACTTGGATTGATTTATGTATTTAGAGATTTCATCTCGACAGAACGAGCGCTACCTAACCTGAAACGTTTTTGATTTATGTGCCTTTGGATAATGTATAACCTTCCCATACTACTCAGTGAAACACTGTGCTCACAGATACGTGTTTGCTATGCTTCCAGGTCACGTGATCAGTGCAGAGATAAAGAAAGAGTTTCTGTCTTTCATAGACTGAGACAAAAATAACTTAAAATATTAACACTGTATATCTACATTGGGTCTTCATTTATACATGTCATTAATCACGAACATTGTCTAGATATTCACTAAAGCCAATAACTCTGACATTATTTTGTGTATTTATATATTTACGATTTTGCGTTAATATACATAGCCTTAATTATTTACGGATATTATTATGTTTTTTAATGCAGTAAAGTCGCAACTTTTACAATTCCGTTTATCCGGTTTCGCTAACCAGTGCCACATTCATCCGGAACCCGACTATCCGAGCCTCCTTTATACAGAACCTGGCCTAACTGAAGCGGATCGTCGTGAAGATCAGTGTGAAACGATATAAATTGGGAATACTCTATGAGGTTTTATTATTTTGCAGTTCCATTAATAACGTGTGTGTGTTTAACCGCTCGTCGTTTATACGTGTGTACACATGTATTAATAGCCAGTCGTATAACATACTATGTATTCACCTATTTTATGTCAAAGTGTTTTTCTGGCCTAGAGACGTAAGCCCTATTAGCTTAGCCAAAATTTCCTGAATATGACATGTACTTGTAGAAGCACCTTAATGGATTCTATATGTCGTGTAAGTGGAGCTTCAGTCCCCCACATACCATTGATGTAACATCTAACGACAGTATATTTAGTATCGTCTGAGTAGTTACCATCGTCCACTATAGTTTAAATTGGTTACTTTACCGCCCCACTACGTTTGCGATTATTTCCGAAATATAAATTAAATTGGACGCTATTCTAATATAACACCACTAGATAATAAAAATATATTGCTTAAGTTTTTAAAAAATATGTTTTTTGGTTGAAAACAAGTTAAATCGAAAGATTTATGTAAACCACAGTTTGTAAAATTTGTTTTATTTAAAAATTTAAAGTGGAATGACTTGTGGCAGAACGAAAACTTATAGAAAGCTTTCAGGTGTTTTCAAGTTAATTCTCTTAGTTCACTTTCTCTCTCTCTCTCTCTCTCTCTCTTTCTCTCTCTCTCTCTCTCTCAATATATATAATAATAATAATAATAAAACCTATTCAAATATTCATACTTCAATAAATTACTTTTGATTCATTAACTCAAGCTCAAAAACAATTTTTTAAAACTTGCAGTGAATGGCACTTGTTGTTATTAAAGTTTTTAAAAATAATAATTACTAATTTTTAATTTAACGTATACATTTTAGTTTTATTTGGCAGAAAGATGTTTCACAAAGGAGACAAGGTATACAATAGAGGTTATGTCTACCCATTTTCCCTAAAATAAGTGATACCATAGGCTTTCATAAACAGCTTATTTTATGTTATAAGTTATTTAGTAGAACATCTGTTTAAATCCATATGTTATGTAGCTTTAATTATATTAATTGTAGTTTTTTAATTAAAAGTAACTAGAATAAAACGTTTCTTAGTCAACGCAAGTAGGAATTAAATAATTTGGTTTTTTAATATCATTTGTCTTGTGTGTAGAAAAAGAGAAATCAGACCTGCCGAGAATATTTCAATGAATGCTTTTCGAGACAGGATTTCAAAGGGGTTAAACTGTACCCAGATGACGCATACGAGGGCAGAATTACGAATATTGCTAGGACGGCATTGTACCTTCGGGCCCCATAACGAGTGCAGATCCTATGTATTTTACCGCGATACAAGTTCCCTCAAGAAAACCTGTTTAAGCTTTATGCATTAGGCAGACACCTTGTGAAGCAGTTACTTATGGTTAACATAAATTAATGTTATTATTTCCATGGAGTTCAATCTGTGTAATCTTCTTTATTTTTTATATTGCTCTATATCAAATCATGTTTCATTGCGGTATCAGCCAACTTTAAAAGATCATGGATCATCATAAAATTATAATTTTGTCGATATGTGTATGGGTTGGTGTCAAAGAAGAAAATGTGTCCTTAAGATAACCTCTTTAAAATATTATATCTAAATATCTTTTATCAGTTAATTTATATCAGTAATTTTATTTTTCTATTTATCCTACTACATTTATTTCAATAAAATTGTAATGGGCTATATAATTTGTTCTGATTTTTAAAACGTAAATCTCATTAGGTGCATCTGATTTTAATTAATTTCTTTAAATAAAATTTGTTTAATACAAGTTAGAGTCTTGAAAATTTTCCTATGCCTTCATAAGGAATAAACATAGCCAGGTTAAAACCCTCGAAATGTGCTTTGTGGTTTTTTAGGAGCTTAATTTCTTATGAATCTAACTAATTATGCAACACAAATTTGATAATGGGTAATTAAAAGCAACTAACTCGAGAAGCAGAAGGTTGTGGTCCTTTGACCAAGGAATTTCTGTTGATGGTTAGTGCAAAACGTTTTTTAAACCAAACATTGAAACCCTTAGAGACCTAGTGAATGAAAGAAAGGCGAAGCCACGGACAGCGGGTGAAGTTACAATCTATATGTGAATATCTCCACGTACACCTTTTAGCTGAAGGATGTCCATTCTAAAACCAGTTACGAGGGGAAGTATAAAACAGAAATAATTGGGCAGTAGAACAGAAAGAAGACATGAAAGGTTCGGTTGAAATATGAAAATGAAAGTAATTAATGAGCAAGACAGGAAGAATAGGACATCATGAGAAAGAATGAGCACAAAGACTTAGGAGAGAAGCAGTGACGATTTGGAGTTTAAGGGCGAAGATGGTGGAATAAGGGAAAGTTCCGAAAGGAGCGACATCCGACCAAGTTTCTCCTTTATCTTGGAACCCAAATGGTCATGTTCGACCAGTGCACGAGAACGCTGAGGATCGACCATGCTTACTCAAACCATGCTTATCAAAGCAGTATCATAATTAAATATAAACGGTGTTATAAAAAGTGTAAATAAAATTAAAATGTATTTTATATAAATTGGTGCTGATAACCAGAAACACTACCCGCAGAAACATTAATGTAAAATAATTAACCTTTCTAGTTAGAAGTAATAGAAAATATATTTATCACTATAAGGGTTCGAAATAGTCCTATTTAGAAGTGTTTTGACTTAAAACTTTAAAATGAATAATATAATTTCTAATAGTACTAACTAGAACAATTAGTTATTTTATATAAACCTTTCTGTGGGTATTGTTTTTACTTAACAGCACCAAATTAGGTCAAACACAATCAACACTTTTACAATTAAGTAATTAATGACCGCTTGGCAAGAAACCAAGTCATTTGTTATTGCACTGCATTGAGGATTAAATGAATTGGCCTCACGATGACTGAACAATTGTTTGGTTTGATAAATCTATTACTGTACAGAAACTTTTCTCTATTAAGGCATTTGTGGTTTGGTTGTGAATTTATCAAAATACGTTTAACTTTCAATATTTGTTGCAAGATATAGCTAGACCCAATACTTCGGTATATCCTGTGTTGTTGTTAAGGTACGCAAGCTGATGATACGGCTATATTAGTAATGCTAAACATATTACGATAATATTGAATATTATAAAGGTTTCAAGAGAAAATTATTGTCTTGATATAAGAATAGTATTAAAAAGACTGAAATGATTTTGGTAGCAAAACAGGTCTGTAATCCAAAGATGGGTGCGTGTGTAAGTGTGTGTGTGTGAGTGTGTGTGTGTTTGTGTGTGTGTGTGTGTGTGTGTGTGTGTATGTATCCGTGTGCATGCGTGTATTTTTGTATGGGCGAGTGTATGTTCTCGTGCTCCTATATGAAGGACTTTTGCTATTGTCTGAGCAAAGAGACGAATCTAATTACAATATTCGTAGAATTTGCTTTTTTATGTTACAGAACGTGTGACATAGGAGTTTAGTTAAATAAGTTTCTAAAACTAGACCCTGGCAAATTCTTTTACAATCTATTATATTTCTTTTCGTAAAGAGTCTAGATTTGAAATAATAACAAAACAGAATTACATAATCACGTTTAGGCAAATTTGCCTCGAGAGGGCGCATGTGGATTTTTTCTCTGCACGTATCATTGTTTGTAAAGAAAACGTCTTTTCAGTTGTCAGATGCTTATTTCCAGCTCGTTACTCCACAACCTGCATATTAGAAAACGGTTCAAACTATTGTTGGTAATTTTATTGAAATAACATTAGTGGGAATTTAATCTTTGTCAATCGCGGTCAGAGTACGCAGGTTTCGTTCGTAAGCGACCTTTCGTCTAACTTATATGTGCGGAGTTCCTCTTGGAGTTATTTACTTGTCAAAAGACTTTGTGGAGTTAAACTGTTTTATTACTGTATTATTACTGTTCTTGTTGTTATTATTATTTATGTGTTGTATGTCTTTTTTAGTATCTAATTCTTACATTTTACTGTTGTTCCAATTGAAGAGGTGAGAATTCGTAAATGTTGCCACACATTGTGACGTCACTTTGCGAGAGTCATTCTAATACAACAATAGGAAACATAATTCACGAGTTTAATTAATTGAAAAGTCTGGCTATAAACTTTATAATTAATTGCTCAGACAACTCGTACCAAAGGATTGTGTGCCAAAACAGTTATGAAATGTCTAATCGTTGCGGGTAAAAAAAAAATAGTTTGTTATACTTATTCCGAAATAAAATTATGTTTGTAAAAAGTATTGCTTATCATATTAATACCAAATTAATGATTTATTACAAACCTTTCATCAGATGCTTAATATATTTAATACTGTCAGATGCACACAATATGATGTAAAATACTATAATTTCCTATCCTAACAGGTGTATTTAATCATGACGTCATCAATATTGTTGAATTGTTTCAAACATTTCTTCACAGATTAATTCTCTGCCAATGAAACTTCCCTTCAACTTGATACAATTGCTTTATTTACATCCCAAAACCGTTGTGAGTAATTGCGAGGTTACACTGATAAATTCTAATCGTATTATTTAAATTATCCCCAGAATATATTGTTTTTAATTTTTCCAAATATTTCTGCGCTTTAACATCATATCTGTACAGATATTCTGAAACTATTGAACATTATGAATCATCTTCTGAGTGAAACACAGAGAATTGACAGGAAGGAAAAAAGTAAGGATGGTAGATATAAGAGAAATTAAGGATTGCCAGAGAAGAAATAGATACGAGGAAAAAGGAGTGAGAAAAGAGAAAAAAGGGCGGAAGAGAGACTAGGAGTAAAAATAAAGAGAAATAAAGATAAAGCGAAAAACAAGAGAGAGGGTAAGAGAGTTAAAACAGAGGGAGGAAAGATAAGGAGAGACACATATAAAAGTTTAGCAGGAACATAGTTAGAGATTCATAAAAAAAGGAAAAGTAGATAGAGAAATAATGGAGGGAAATATAATAGTTGGAGAGAGTGATATTAAAAGAAGAAAAAAGAGATAAAAAAAATTAAGATGGGAGATGGAAAAGAAGGAAGTAAAGAGAGGGAGATATAAATAGAGTGAAGATGGAAAGATATTAGGTGTGGGTTTGTGGGGGTGTGTGAGAGAGTGAGTGCGCGCTTGGGTGTGTATGTGTTTGCGTTTGGGATTGTGTGAGGCGTATGTATAAGGGGCGTTTTAAAGGTATGTGTTTATGTGTGTAATTCAATGTGGCAATTTTTTCACAATAATGAAAAAACTTCAATTTTGAATTTGTACATCACTATAGTCCATTCATTTCTATAGAGAAATGAAAAAAATACTTTACTCTGAGGTACAAGACGAAAAACAAAATAGGTATAAAGGAGAACAATATTTCAATAATGAATTGACGAGAACACATTTTTACCCCAATGTGAGACTAAAAGGAGGCAGGATTAGAGAAAGGCTTAAAGTTAAGAGTCCTTACCTAACCCAAATCATACGTGACCATAATATTCCGTGTTTATTCACAAGAGAAGTTTGGCTGCCCATGTCTCCTTGAGACTGTGATAAATTACGAACTTCTCGGGTTAGCAATCACGTACATGTACGTAAGATATGTCACGATCGTCCCTCTTGGTGACATGTTTACTACGTGCATGACAGCCCAGAACCAAACTTTCGACAAAACGTACCAGACTACAACACAAGTTAGCTTGTTCAAAGTTACACACGGAGATTTTAAACATGACAATTATTTTAGTTACAAATAAATCATTTAATTAAAATTATAAAATGTATGAATTAAAATAAAAGTTTTTGAATTTCAGCAAATATATAAACGATCCGTGAACGGTTTCGAAATATGAAATCAATATTAAAAGTAGGATCAAACTGAATGAAACATAGGTATTTATTAATTAAAAATTTAAGAAAAATAGAACTATGGAGTGTATTTGGTTTTGTGTGTTTTCAGTATAGTTTCCCTTGGAATATTGTTTTCAAAAATAAAAAAAACACTTTTATATTATTCTTTAAGTTATTTCTTTGTTCATTTTTTCTTTTTTTAAACTATCTCTTTAAATGTAACCTTTACCTACAAAGAACACCATTTATGAAAAGTACAAATAATATTCGAAAATGGGGTTTTTAAACTCTTTTTGGTCTACCTCCCTTTTACTTTTGTGATGTATGTCTTAGCTTAAAAGAAGTTGTTATTAAACCAAAATCGTGCTTATGTTAGTGTATATTGAGGATTGATTACACATTGAACTTACATTAAACTTACACACTAGTAAAGATAAAGACATTTTTTCTTCATTTCAAATTTTTGTAACTTGAACCTGAGTCCCCAAAATAAGGACCCACCTAGGGTCAGCTATCCTCTATCGATCAGTCTCCGTATTACATGAACTTTTTGTAATATACACCGCATGTAGTTCTTATTCAGATTATTTACACAAAGTAATAATATTTGCTTATATTATGATTTGATTGTAATCATTGATACGCAACAACGAGAGATGGAGCCTTTCTCCTATCGTGCCTTCTCCCAAGTAAGGAAATTAGTTTAACAATAGTTTGCCATAGTGACGTAAGCATATTCTACGTTTCATTACATACAATATTTACAGTTCCATAGAGGTCTTCTGACAATTGTTTTAGATTGCCTACACATCGCCTGTTTATATGAGTTTGCAGCACATGGATATAGTGTATTCTAAAATTCATATATCTACGTGAGCTGTGACATCACATACGCTACGGAAACCACTCTGAGAACCTCTTCAGAGTAATCTATGCGGACACAGATGGAAAGAAGTAGAAGTATAAAGGGAATCTGTGCAATATAAGAATCATTACGATGGGCGACTGAATGTATAAGAGTAGGCAGTGGAATGAATTATAAAACGCAGGGTAACAAGCCTCGTAGATAATGATACAGAAGTAATAGACTTCAGGTCTGGAAAACAAAAAAAAATATTCATCGGCTCCTCCAAAGTTTCTTGATACAAAATTTTATATTTTTTGGAACATATTTAAAAATTATTTGGAATAGAATAATAATTTTTAAATTCATATTTTTTGTTCTATTTGGTATTATTTTTAAGAATTTAATCAATTAATTCCTACATGATACAGGAGTGAAGATTATCTGAATTTTTAAAAAAAATTACATTTTCATATTAGCTCATATTTTTACCTTGCAAAACTCAGACATACCGAACTCACCACATGTCTAACTCAGACGTACCGAACTCACCACATGTCTAACTCAGACGTACCGAACTTACCACATGTCTAACTCACTATGTACCTAACTTATCACATACCCATCTCCTAATATTTCTAACGGACAACAACAATCATAACTAACTCTCCACATATGAAATTCCCCATGTTTTATAAAAGTATTCTTATAAGAAATAATAATAAGTGTTTTAATATAGTGCAATGGATGTAAAAAAATTTTTTATATTTAGAAATCTAATTCCGAGTATAAGCTGCAATTGATTTAAACCTATATTTCTTAAGAAATTAACAGCCATCTACATTTAAAGAGATTGCTTACATTACGGGTGGAAAGAAATGAACAAGACTCACCCCAATATTTAGGGAATTCATGAAACAGATGTTTTCGTAGTTTAATTGATAGCAGCCAGTGTGACGTTAGAGCCTACGAAGGCTTGTATGCATTGTGAATGTAGATTAGACAAGGTTAGGCAAATGGAATTACTTTGTACTGGATACTGGTGGGGGGGAGTTATTACGGGGACAGAGCTTGTAGTAGACATACTTACGCTCTTTAGGAGCTAATTAGATGTCTACATCTATTAGTAGAGTCATAGGATTATATATACGCCCTCAACTTTACCCTCACATGAAACACAATAATAAATGTTGTATTTGAATAGGCAAGTAACAAAACAAAATATAAGAAAAAAAACTAATGGGTTAAATTTAATTAACGCCATAAAATATAGATAAATTAAGCGGGATAAAAATATATAAACTGGATCCAAAGAACAATATTTTGTTATAAAATATTTCCTTGAGGGGTCGTTATTTGAAAGAAAGTTTATCCATCAATATATATTGTTTCCGTGAGTTCTGGAACCTTCCTTAGAGTTGGGACTACTTCTCGTAGCATTGTGTTTACACAGGTGTTGGGTCGGAGGGTGAGGCCACTTTGCAAACTGCAAACGGCGTTGTATAGAGCGTTTAACTAATTTAGGCCCGGGATAAACTTCGCAGTTAAATTGCTCATCTGACTTGTGGCATGGGATAAACTAATCGAAGCTGTGACGTCATCCGAGTTGTGTTGGATAAAATTTCGGCCTCTTCAGGTAAGGACTCTGTATTACAAACAGTTGCCTTTAAATTATTTACCTAGGAATAACTAAAGCTAAAACTACTAGTAGCAATATATCTATTACATGGTATGATTAGGTCAGTTTAAGGTCGGTTAAGTAAGAACTGTTTAAATTAAAGTAGGGTTAGGTTAAATTAAATTTTTATTTGACATGTTTTTGATAGGTCATCTATAAAGAATGACATACTTGACAACTTTCTGCGATTTAAACCCCCACATACACAAATTGTGAACTACATTCTTATAGCTAATGTAAAGGTGGAATCAAACGATAACAAAATATTAATTCATAATTATAATAGAAATATTCTTAGAAGGGTTTATGCTTTACAACAATCATTAACACAGATACATCTGCAGATAGACGTTTGCCACTATCCCAATGTGTTTAGTGTCATATGGCATTCGGTACATTGTGTCAGATGCACCGTAAATCCGATTAACGACAGCTGATGAAACCATTAGGCCGACATTACAGTCCCTCCCAAAAATTAATCCTATAACGATCACTCTGTCCATACACTGACAATTACCTGGTAATGAAGTAAAATTAAACGTGGTTTCTAATTAATGTTACTGGTTCATTACATGGCGTTATGTGGAAAGTAATGTTTAGTCGGGTTTTCACTGTTTACTATAATTCCACAATCTCGTGGAAATTAGTTTTGTTTTATTATGTAGTGTAACTCCAACCTGTAATTAGTGTTTGTGTATATGAGCATACAATGGTTACAATGTGTAAGTAGGACGGTTAAGTATAATGCATTGTAAAAACATTCCTTATGCATTATTCTATTTACATTTATATAATATATTTTTAATTACGGGACTAACTGGGACAAGGGGTGTTCGGATAATCAAACATATATATTTTATTAATTATAAAGCTTCAGTTTACGTTTTAGAAAACATTTAAAGTGAAGTAAATTTAAAGAGTAATAAACGCAATGCCTGTTAGTATGATCGACTATTAAGATATTATTTTTTACATAGTATTTGCCTTGCTCGGATAATTGAAGATGCGTTCAGTTGACGTTGGGATAATCGTCGCCTGGGGCTTGAAATTAAAGATTTCAGCTTAATTTTGTAAGGGTTTACAACTCTAAAATATTGTCATAAATGTTAACATTTTGTTCAGACATCGAACGGCATTACCTTTACGAAGGGTTGGATCTGGTTACGTGTTGCAGAGCGCCAGTAAGGAGTCTACGGATAGACAATTGATGGGCGGAGAGGGATTTATTGATATTCTAACCAGAAATTAGTAGAGAGAACAGAATAAATCAAACTTTTCGAGTTATAATTTAATTCGCTTTAAGAGATTGAGTTACATAATTAGTAAAGATGTTGAGCGGAATTGAGACCGTGCGGAAACGGTTTAAAGCAAGTCATCGTTTTAAAGACCATTGCAAAAATGAATGGGGGATGAAAAAAAGAATTTGTTAATTAAGTTACAAGATATCCTAAAATGCCTGACACTTAAGATCTAACTCTTAAGTAGGATATTCTGCCGTTAAACCAAAATATTTTGCTTGGTTCAGACCTGTACAAACCTGTATTTATAGTTAACTAGACGTTTTGCCCGGTAAAAGGTTTCACGTACATCGCCACGTTCGTGTATAAAATCTGCCGTCCTGAAATTAATTTTTATTTCTATAGTTTGTTAAGGCTGAACTAACAGGTTAATTTACTGACGCGAGATTTTTCATATTGGCAAATTCAAATTATTCATTCGTTTTTAAATAATATTATGTTTTAATTATACAAAAAACACTATAATTCTTCATGGATTGTGTGCTTCACTAATTACTTGAAATAATTTACTGTGGTTTATTATTAATAAATAATACACCAACCCCTAATAACAAATATTTTTATTCTAGTGGTATGTACATTTCGGTTAAAAAGTAACCATCCTCAGAGACATTGCAATACATACTAGACAGAGTATACATACTGTGTCTATACATAGTATGCATTATCATGTCTCTGAGGATGGTTACTTTGTGACCCAAATGTACATAGGACTAAAGTAAAAGGCTAATATTTGTGGTTAGAGGTGGTGTTTATTATTTACTAAGCTTTCTAATTTATTATATTTTCTATTGAAAGGTTTTTAAATTTAAAGAACTAATTTATAGATTTTTAAATGCTGATAAAGTTATAAGCCCTATAAATTGCCCATTTTATTATTGTTAATGGTATTTAGCGTAAAGGTTCCGTTAGACAGCGTTGTCATAATGTGCAGGCCTAGGAAAAGTCGCCTGTCCTTAAGTAGCTCTATATATTCCTCAAAGATATTGCAAAGTGTAGTTAAGGACTTTAAACCGAACAAAATTACCTCCTGTGGTAATTAACAGCGATAGGTAAACTTCATAATAAACCCGTCTGTCTTCTGTATTTCTTCACTTTGAGGTGTTAGTAATGAGACAATAAAGACGTTACGAGAAATATAAACAAAACTATTTTAAGCCAACTCCTATTTAGGTTAACAAAGAAAAATATGATTTTAGTTACTTTTCATTAAACATTTACTATTAATATAAATATGTATATACTTACGGTAGTTACAAAACTAAGTGTTAAAATAGAAAACGAAAATAATTAAATTTAATCATTTAATTTTAATTGTTATTTGAAAAAACTGTATTAACAGCAAGTGTCACCCTTTAAATGACTCAATAAATATATTTGAACTTTAGTTGATATTGATTTAGTTCGTTTCCATGGATACTGTAAACAATGGACCCCTCAGCACGTAATGACGCCAATTCCATACGTTAACTGCAGACAGATTTATCGTCTACCTTACATTCATTTCAGTTGTACTCAACGGATATCCTTGTGTTTATTGCTTTAAACGTAATGTATTGTATTGCAAAATGCAAGGTGCATGTTACGCAACATGTGAAGTAATATGTTTTCTAGGAGTGGCTATGTATTGGGCGAGATTGCTGGTAAATGTATTCCTTCCTCGCGAACCTGTCGTTCTAGTTTACTTGGCTCACAGTGTTAGAGTAAATTCCTACTTGAGTCAGTAAAGAAAAATTTTATTCTACTTAGATATCTACTTTTTATTAAATATGTAAAAATAATATAGATAAAGTAACATATCCTATGGGTTAATGCAGCTGTTCTACTACATACCCTGTAACTTAAAATTAGCTGTTTTATGAAACCATATGTTATAACTTATTTTAAGCCATATAGGCGAAATAATTATATTTCACCTTCCTTTTGGGAAACGTTTTTCTCCTACAGAAAGCAAAATATAATTTATTAATAAATTTATTTTATGAATTTTTATTTGAAACAAAAAAAGTACTAACATCAAATTAAATACAATATAAATTTTAAAAAATCGTCTTTATACTAGAGTGAATGAATACATAGTATTTTATTAACGATTGACAATTTTAACAAGCTTTATAACAAGCTTTTGTATTTTGTCTTACTATTTAGCGTCATTAGTGAGTAATTTTCAGAGTTATTGTTGTCTTGATTTTGTCGTTTTACGTTCATTAGTAGAATAAAATCTATCAGTAAATTCAACGGACGGGAACCATCCGCTTACATTTAACTCAACAAAATAATAACTTCTAAATGAAATATCTTAAATATTTTCGGAGTTGTGTCTTGAGCACTACCGATTGTTCCTTTAGTATAAAATGTATTTTTTAAGGTGACCATTTGATCCATGTAGAAGCTGCAACAATATAAGCACACGCTTATCCCATTCTACTGAGCAACTTTAATGTTTTTAGATATATCGTTCATTATTGTTCAAATTGTTAAAATTATAAATTTTCAACTTTATTTCTTAATTACATTTTATCCTGTAATATTTAACAAAACAATAAATTTTGGTCATGATATAAGTTATATATATTAGAATATATATATATATATATATATATATATATATATATATATATATATATATATATATAAACAAGGTAAACCCCTTGTTTTTTAAAGCAGCGATTCCTTGTCGGTTTGTTTGTAAAGGGTTTAGCCTCTTCAGGTTGTACTGCAGTGCATTAACCCTGTTCAGTTCATTGAAGCTACCACACTCGATCCCACAACCCTTAAAAAAAGGGTGGAAAAGGGAGTGTAGAGAAACATAATCAATCATTTTGTATTTTCCTTTAGTGCGCTGGATGTTGGCAACCCTCAGTAAAACCCTTTTCAAATAATAACGCCCTAAATAGGTTTCGAAGCATATCCTTCCATTTGCCTAACCAATGACGTCACAAGATTGAATCTTTTTATGTTTTATGCGTTGATTTACAGTACATTTTTACGTTTGAATTTATACGTAACGCAGAAGTGTTTGATATACAGTAAAACCGATCTTATCCGAAATAAGAGGGGCGGAACTATTTCGGGTAAGCAATGGAGAGTGTTTTAAGGTAACACTTGTTTATGAAAGCAAATAAAAATCTGTTTTACTGTAAGCATCTTTGCAGGATGTTTATCGCGTAGACGTATGTATCACGAGGTAGGTCAATTTGCCCGGCCGGATCATCAACGGCCCCTACGGAATACTCGGCTGAGCGTTTCGGTTAACCCGGGTTTCGGCTAAGCGAAGTTCGAATAAGAGGTGTTTCAGTATATTTAGATGGAAAATATTCTAATAATCTTACACTGATTAAGGTAGTTCTTCAATGATTCTCATTTCTTCTGTCACGTTTTATCAATTTATTTTGAGAAACGGCACGGTATGTGCAGGTTAAACCAAAGTTCCTATATTCCGTTAATCCGTACAGGTTAACTGCCCCTCCTGTACCTAGTCCAGTTTGACTCCACCCCCTTACGCTCAGTCTAACACGAAGTTGCTAAAAACCCATTTTATACAATGCATTTGTATATACTACACAAAATTTGTGCGTCATTAAAAGAGATATAAGAGAAGTCCTAAGAAATCAGTTTACATCCTTGAAATTTGCAGGTTTTTACTGCCAATAGTCGCACGTAAAAGGCGCAACGTTTCAGCATTAAATGCCTACAATAATTATTATGATTATTTCCTAAATATAAATTAAATTGGACGCTCTTTTAGTATAACACCACTAGATAATAAATATATATTGCTTAAGTTTTTAAAAAATATGTTTTTTGGTTGATAACAAGTTAAACTCGAAATATTTATGTAAACCACAGATTGAAAAGTTTGTTTTATTTAAAAATTTAAAGTGGAATGACTTGTGGCAGAACGAAAACTTATAGAAAGCTTTCAGGTGTTTTCAAAGTAATTCTGTTAGTTCACTTTCTCTCTCTCTCTCTCTCTCTCTCTCTAGCTCTCTCTCTCTCATTATATATATATATATATATATATATATATATATATATATATATATATATATAATTATAAAACCTATTCAAAATTTCATACTTCAATAAAATACTTTTGATTCATTGTTTAAAAACAATTTTTTAAAACTTGAAGTGAATGACACTTGTTGGTTTTAATGTTTTTTAAAATCATAATTACTAATTTTTATTTTAACGTATACATTTTAGTTTTATTTGGCAGAAAGATGTTTCACAAAGGAGACAAGGTATACAATAGAGTTATCTCGACCCATTTTTCTTAAAATAAGTGATACCATAGGCTTTCATAAACAGCTTATTTTATGTTTTACGTTATTTAGTAGAACATCTGTTTAAATCCATATGTTATGTAGCTTTAATTATATTAATTGTAGCGTTTTAATTAAAAGTAACTAGAATAAAACGTTTCTTAGTCAACGCAAGTAGGAATTAAACAATTTGGTTTTTTAATATCATTTGTCTTGTGTGTAGAAAAAGAGAAATCAGAACTGCCGAGAATATTTCAATGAATACTATTCGAGACAGGATTTCAAAGGGGTTAAACTTTACCCAGCTGACGGATACGAGGGCAGAAAGACGAATATTGCTATGGCGGTACTGTACCTTCGGGCCCCATAACGAGTGCAGATGCTATGTATTTTACCACGATACAAGTTCCCTCAAGCAAACCTGTTTAAGCTTTATGCATTAGGCAGACACCTTGTGAAGCAGTTACTTATGGTTAACATATATTATTGTTATTATTTCCATGGAGTCCAATCTGTGTAATTTTCTTTATTTTTTATATTGCTCCATTTCAAATCATGTTTCATTGCAGTATCAGCCAACTTTAAAAGATCATGGATCATCATAAAATAATAATTTTTTCGATATGTGTATGGGTTGGTGTCAAAGAAAAAAATGTGTCCTTAAGATAACCTCTTTAAAATATTATATCTAAATATCTTTTATCAGTTAATTTATATCAGTAGTTTTATTTTTCTATATATCCTACTACATTTATTTCAATAAAATTTTAATGGGCTATATAATTTGTTCTGATTTTTAAAACGTAAATCTCATTAGGTGCATCTGATTTTAATTAATTTCTTTAAATAAAATTTGTTTAATACAAGTTAGAGTCTTGAAAATTTTCCTATGCCTTCATAAGGAATAAACATAGCCAGGTTAAAACCCTCGAAATGTGCTTTGTGGTTTTTTAGGAGCTTAATTTCTTATGAATCTAACTAATTATGCAACACAAATTTGATAATGGGTAATTAAACGCAACTAACTCGAGAAGCAGAAGGTTGTGGTCCTTTGACCAAGGAATTTCTGTTCCAGGTTAGTGGAAAACGTCTTTTAAACCAAACATTGAAACCCTTAGAGACCTAGTGAATGAAAGAGAGGCGAAGCCACGGACAGTGGGTGAAGTTACAATCTATACGTGAATATCTTCACGTACACCTTTTAGCTGAAGGATGTCCATTCAAAAACCAGTTACGAGGGGAAGTATAAAACAGAAATAAATGGCCAGTAGAACAGAAAAAAGACATGAAAGGTTTGGTTGAAATATGAAAATGAAAGTAATTAGTGAGCAAGACAGGAAGAACAGGACAACATGATAAAGATTGAGCATCAAATACTTAGGAGAGAAGCAGTGACGATTTGGAGTTTAAGGGCGAAGATGGTGGAATAAGGGAAAGTTCCGAAAGGAGCGACATCCCATCAAGTTCCTCCTTTATCTTGGAAGCCAAATGGTCATGTTCGACCAGTGCACGAGAACGCTGAGGATCGACCATGCATACTCAAACCATGCTTTCTCTAGTTCTATTCAAAACAACAATTGAAATTAATATTTTTTTATTAACATCTTGACCAACAGTAACGTTACGCCTTGAGTTAAATTCAATCATTTTTATGTTTGTGCAACAATCTTAGATTTAAACGTAACAATTGGTATTTGTAAAGATTTTTTTTCTGGTGCTTTACGATTTACATTAGCTGTTGGGCATCATGTTCGATTAACAAATATGTAAATTATTTTACAAAATTTGAATATTATTAATGGGTTGTTGCTGATTAACCTAACTGGAACTTAGTAGATGTAAGATTATTATATGAAAAGTCGGTGAGTTTTTTTGGTAAGATATTCTAATCCTTTACGTAATCCTTCAGTGGTAACATATTTGGCTCACAAATAAATTTCATTTTGATATTTGTAAATCTAGTGAATAAACATAGAAACTAAGAAAAATTGATGCTAAATTGACAAATATTGTTTTGAAATATCGTATTTTCTAAAATACATCAAAAGCTGTTTATTAATAAAAGCAGTATCATAATTAAATATAAACGGTTTTATAAAAAGTGTAAATAAAATTAAAATGTATTTTATATAAATTGGTGCTGATAACCAGAAACACTACCCGCAGAAACATTAATGTAAAATAATTAACCTTTCTAGTTAGAAGTGATAGATTATATATTTATCACTATAAGGGTTCGAAATAGTCCTATTTAGAAGTGTTTTGAATTAAAACTTTAAAATGAATAATATAATTTCTAATAGTACTAACTAGAACAATTAGTTATTTTATATAAACCTTTCTGTGGGTATTGTTTTTACTTAACAGCACCAAATTAGGTCAAACACAATCAACACTTTTACAATTAAGTAATTAATGAGCGCTTGGCAAGAAACCAAGTCATTTGTTATTGCACTGCATTGAGGATTAAATGAATTGGCCTCACGATGACTAAACAATTGTTTGGTTTGATAAATCTATTACTTACTGTACAGAAACATTTCTCTATTCAGGTATTTGTGGTTTGATTGTGAATTTATCAAAATACTTTTAACTCTCAATATTTGTTGCAAGATATAGCTGGACCGAATAATTCGGTATATCCTGTGTTGTTAAAGTATGCAAGCTGATGATACGACGGCTATATTAGTAATATTAAACATATTATGATAATATTGAATATTATAAAGGTTTTAGGTGAAAATTATTGTCTTGATATAAGAGTAGTATTAAAAAGACTGAAGTGATTTTGGTATCAAAACAGGTCTGTAATCCAAAGATGGGTGCGTGTGTGAGTGTGTGTGTGTGTGTGTTTGTGTGAGTGAGTGTGTGTGTGTGCGCGCGCGCGCGTGTGTGTGTGTGTGTGTGTGAGTTTGTGTGTGTGTGTGTTTGTGTGTGTGTGTGTGTGTATGTGTGTGTGTGTGTGTGTATGTATCCGTGTGCATGCGTGTATTTTTGTATGGGCGAGTGTATGTTCTCGTGCTCCTATATACAGGACTTTTGCTATTGTCTGAGCAAAGAGACGAATCTAATTACAATATTCGTAGAATTTGCTTTTTTATGTTACAGAACGTGTGACATAGGAGTTTAGTTAAATACGTTTCTAAAACTAGACCCTGCCCAAATTCTATTTCTTTTCTTAAAAAGTCTAGATATTAAATAATAACAAAACAGAATTACATAATCATGTTTAGGCAACCTTTGCCTCGAGAGGGCGCATGCAGATTTTATTCTCTGCACGTATCATTATTTGTAAAGAAAACGTCTTTTCAGTTGTCAGATGTTTATTTCCAGCTCGTTACTCCACAACCTGCATATTCCGAAATAAAATTATGCTTGTAAAAACTATGGCTTATTATATTAATACCTAATTATTGATTTATTACAAACCTTTCATCAGATGCCTAATATATTTAATACTGCACACAATATGATGTAAAATACTATAATTTCCTATCTTATCAGGTGTATTTAATCTTGACGTCATCAATATTGTTGAATTTGATTCAAACATTTCTTCACAGATTAATTCTCTGCCTATGAAACTTCCTTTCAACTTGAAACAATTGCTTTATTTACATCACAAAACCGTTGTGAGTTAATGCGAGGTTACAATGATAAATTCTAATTGTATATTTTAAATTATCCCTAGAATATATTGTTTTTAATTTTTCCAAATATTTCTGCTCTTAAATATCATATGTGTACAGATATTCTGAAACTATTGAACATTATGAATCATCTTCTGAGTGAAACAGAGAATTGATAGGAAGGAAAGAATTATGGATGGGAGATATAAGAGAAATTAGGGATTGCCAGAGAAGAAATAAATACGAGGAAGAAGGAAAGAGAAAAGAGAAAAAAGGAAGAGAGACTAGGAGTAGAAATAAAGAGAAATAGAGATAACGCGAAAAACAAGAGAGAGGATAAGAGAGTTAAAACAGAGGGAGAAAAGATATGGAGAGACACATATAAAAGTTTAGCAGGAGCATAGTTAGAGAGACATAAAGAAAGGAAAAGTAGATAGAGAAATAATGGAGAGAATTATAATAGTTGGAGAGAGTGATAATAAAAAAAGAAAAAAGAGATAAAAAAAATTAAGATGGGAGTTGGAAAAGAAGGAAGTAAAGAGAGGGAGATATAAATAGAGTAAAGATGGAAAGATATTAAGAGTGGGTTTGTGGGGGTGTGTGAGAGAGTGAGTGCGCGCTTGGGTGTGTATGTGTTTGAGTTTGGGATTGTGTGAGGTGTATGTACAAGGGGCGTTTTATAGGTATGTGTTTATGTGTGTAATTCAATGTGGCAATTTTACTACAATAATCAAAAAACTTCAAATTTGAATTTGTACAACACTAGAAACCATTCATTTCTATAGAGAAATGAAAAAAAGCTTTACTGTGAGGTACAAGACGAAAAACAAAATAGGTATAAAGGAGAACAATATTTCAATAATGAATTGACGAGAACACATTTTTACCCCAATGTGAGACTAAAAGGAGGCAGTATTAGAGAAAGGCCTAAAGTTAAGAGTCCTTACCCCACCCAAATCATACGTGACCATAATATACCCTGTTTATTCACAAGAGAAGTTGGCTGCCCATGTCTCCCTGAGACTGTGATAAATTACGAACTTCTCGGGTTAGCAATCACGTACATGTACGTAACATATGTCACGATCGTCCCTCTTGGTGACATGTTTACTACGAGTATAATGGCAACGCAGAACCAAACTTTCGGCAAAACGTACCAGACTACAACACAAGTTAGAATTGTCCAAAACTACACAAAGAGAGTTTTAAACACGACAATTATTTTAGTTACAATTAAATCATTTAATTAAAATTATAAAATGTATGAATTAAAATAAAAGTTTTTGAATTTGAGCAAATATATAAACGATCCGTGAACGGTTTCGAAATATGAAATCAATATTAAAAGTAGGATCAAACTGAAAGAAAAATACGTATTTATTAATTAAAAATTTAAGAAAAATAGAACTATGGAGTGTATTTGGTTTTGTGTGTATAGTTTCCCTGATTCTTTATAATAATACTATGTAGGCTACCAAAGTAATTATTTAACAGAAGGGTTATAAATTATGTTAATACCATAAATGTTAATTTTTGCCTTTATTAGGTATTGTTTTAAAGGTATAATTTGGAATATTGTTTTCAAAAATTAAGAAAAAAAACCACTTTTATATTATTCTATAAGTTATTTCTTTGTTCATTTCTTGTTTTTTTAAACCATTTCTTTAAGTGTAACTTTTATCTTCAAAGAACACAATTTATGAAAAGTACAATTAATATTGGAAAATGGGGTTTTTAAACTCCTTTTGGTCTACCTCCCTTTTGCTCTTGTGATGTATGTCTTAGCTTAAAAGAAGTTGTTATTAAACCAAAATCGTGCTTATGTTAGTGTATATTGAGGACTGATTACACATTGAACTTACATTAAACTTACACACTAGTAAAGATAAAGACATTTTTTCTTCATTTCAAATTTTTGTAACTTGAACTTGAGCCCCCAAAATAAGGACCCACCTAGCGTCAGCTATCCTCTATCGATCAGTCTCCGTATTACATGAACTTTTTGTAATATACACCGCATGTAGTTCTTATTCAGATTATTTACACAAAGTAATAATATTTGCTTATATTATGATTTGATTGTAATCATTGATACGCAACAACGAGGGATGGAGCCTTTCTCTTATCGTACCTTCTCCCAAGTAAGGAAATTAGTTTAACAATAGTTTGCCATAGTGACGTAAGCATATTCTACGTTTCATTACATACAATATTTACAGTTCCATAGAGGTCTTCTGAAAATGGTTTTAGATTGCCTACACATCGCCGTTTATATGAGTTTGCA
Organism: Prosapia bicincta; assembly: GCA_036971475.1. Classification (NCBI taxonomy): domain Eukaryota; kingdom Metazoa; phylum Arthropoda; class Insecta; order Hemiptera; family Cercopidae; genus Prosapia; species Prosapia bicincta. The sequence continues at coordinate 31,994,847 of JBAIZL010000002.1, forward strand.
GCACATGGATATAGTGTATTCTAAAATTCATATATCTACGTGAGTTATGACATCACATACGCTATGAAACCACTCTGAGAAGCTCTTCAGAATAATCTGTGCGGACACAGATGGAAAGAAGTAGAAGTATAAAGGGAATCTGTGCAATATAAGAATCATTACGATGGGCGACTGAATGTATAAAAGAAGGCAGTGGAATGAATTATAAAACACAGGGTAACAAGCCGCGTAGATAATGATACAGAAGTAATAGACTTCAGGTCTGGAAAACAATAAAAAAAATCATCGGCTCCTCCAAAGTTTCTTGATACAAAATTTTATATTTTTTGGAACATATTTAAAAATTATTTGGAATAGAATAATAATTTTTAAATTCATATTTTTTGTTGTATTTGTATTATTTTTAAGAATTTAATCAATTTAGTTCCTACATGATACAGGAGTGAAGATTATCTAAATTGTTTGAAAAATTACATTTTCATATTAGCTCATATTTTTACCTTGCAAAACTCAGACGTACCGAACTCACCACATGTCTATCTCACTATGTACCTAACGTATCACATATCCATCTCCTAATATTTCTAACGGACAACAACAATCATAACTAACTCTCCACATATCAAATTCCCCATGTTTTATAAAAGTATTCTTATAAGAAATAATAATAAGTGTTTTAATATAGTGCAATGGATGTAAAAAAATTCTTTATATTTAGAAAAATAATTTCGAGTATAAGCTGCAATTGATTTAAACCTATATTTCTTAAGAAATTAACAGCCACCTACATTTAAAGATATTGCTTACATTACGGGTGGAAAGAAATGAACAAGACTCACCCCTATATTTAGGGAATGCATGAAACAGATGTTTTCGTAGTTTAATTGATAGCAGCCAGTGTGACGTTAGAGCCTACGAAGGCTTGTAAGCATTGTGAATGTAGATTAGACAAGGGTAGGCAAATGAAATTACTTTGTACTGGATACTGGTGGGGGGAACAGAGCTTGTAGTAGACATACTTACGCTCTTTAGAAGCTATTTAGATGTCTACATCTATTAGTAGAGTCATAGGAATACATAGTCGCCCTCAACTTTACCCTCACATGAAACACAAAAACAAATGTTGTATTTGAATAGACAAATAACAAAACAAAATATAAGAAAAGGAACTAATAGGTTAAATTTAATTAACACCATACAATACACGAGATAAATTAGGCGGGATAAAAATATATAAACTGGATCCAAAGAACAACATTTTGTTATAAAATATTTCCTTGAGGGGTCGTTATTTGAAAGAAAGTTTATCCATCAATATATTTTGTTTCCGTGAGTTCTGGAACCTTCCTTAGAGTTGGGACTACTCCTCGTAACATTGTGTTTACACAGGTGTTGGGTCGGAGGGTGAGGCCACTTTGCAAACTGCAAACGGCGTTGTATAGAGCGTTTAACTAATTTAGGCCCGGGATAAACTTCGCAGTTAAATTGCTCATCTCACTTGTGGCATGGGATAAACTAATCGGAGCTATGACGTCATCCAACTTTTGTTGGATAAACTTTCGGCCTCTTCAGGTAAGCACTCTGTATTACAAACAGTTGCCTTTAAATTATTTACCTAGGAATAACTAAAGCTAAAACTACTAGTAGCAATATATCTATTACATGGTATGATTAGGTCAGTTTAAGGTCGGTCAAGTAAGAACGGTTTAAATTAAAGTAGGGTTAGGTTAAATTAAATTTTTATTTGACATGTTTTTGATAGGTCGTCTCTAAAGAATGACATATTCGACAACTTTCTGCGATTTAAACCCCCACATACACAAATTGTGAACTACATTCTTATAGCTAATGTAAAGGTGGAATCAAACGATAACAAAATATTAATTCATAATTATAATAGAAATATTCTTAGAGGGGTTTATGCTTTACAAGAATCATTAACACAGATACATCTGCAGATAGACGTTTGCCACTATCCCAATGTGTTTAGTGTCTTATGGCATTCGGTACATTGTGTCAGATGCACCGTAAATCCGATTAACAACAGCTGATGAAACCATTAGGCCGACATTACAGTCCCTCCCAAAATTAATCCTATAACGATCACTCTGTCCATACACTGACAATTACCTGGTAATGAGGTAAAATTAAACGTGGTTTCTAATTAATGTTACTGGTTCATTACATGGCGTGATGTGGAAAGTAATGTTTAGTCGGCTTTTTACTGTTTACTATAATTCCATAATCTCGTGGAAATTAGTTTAGTTTTATTATTTAGTGTAACTCCAACCTGTAATTAGTGTTTGTGTATATGAGCATACAATGGTTACAACGTGTAAGTAGGACGGTTAAGTATTATTCATTGTAAAAACATTACTTCTGCATTATTCTATTTACATTTATATAATATATTTTTAATTAAATAATATTAGGCTTAGTAGTTTAGTTAAATTGGACGACATTAGTTACAATTACTTGATACGGGAGTCTATAATTGTTGTAGTAGAGAGTCGATTATCCAAACTAACTGGGACAAGGGGGTGTTCGGATAATCATACATATATATTTTATTAATTATAAAGCTTCAGTTTACGTTTTAGAAAACATTTAAAGTGAAACAAATTTAAAGAATAATAAACGCAATGCCTGTTAGTATGACGACTATTTAGATATTATTTTGTACATAGTATTTTCCTTGCTCGTATAATTGAAGATTCGTTCAGTTGATGTTGGGATAATCGTCGCCTGGGGTTTGAAATTAACGAATTCAGCTTAATTTTGTAAGGGTTTACTACTCTAAAATACTTTCATAAATGTTAATGCTTTGTTTAGCCCTCAAACTGAATAACCTTTATGAAGGGTTGGATCTGGTTACGTGTTGCAGAGCGCCGGTAAGGGGTCTTCGGATAGACAATTGATGGGTGGAGAGGGATTTATTGATATTCTAACCAGAAATTATTAGAGAGAACAGACTAAATCAAACTTTTCGGGCTATAATTGAATTCGCTTTAAGAGATGGAGTTACACAATTAGTAAAGATGTTGAGCGGAAGTGAGACCCTCCGGAAACGGTTTAAAGCAAGTCATTGTTTTAAGAACCATTGCAAAAATGAATGGGGGATGAAAAAAAGAACTTTTTTATTAAGTAACAAGATATCATAAAATGCCTGAAACTTTAGATCAAGACTTAAGTTCTGTATTTTCTTTGAAGAATATTCCGCCGATAAACCAAAATATGTTTCTTGGTTCAGACCTGTAAAAACCTGCATTTATAGTTAATTAAAGACCTTTTGCTCGGTAAAAGGTTTCACGTACCTCGCCACGTTCGTATATTAAATCTGCCGTTATGAAATTGATTTTTATTTCTATAGTTTGTTAAGGCTGAACTTACAGGTTAATTTACTGACTTGAGATTTTTCATATTGGCAAATTCAAATTATTGACTCGTTTTTAAATATTCTGTTTTAATTATACCAAAAACACTATAATTTTTCATGGATTGTGTGCTTCACTAATTACTTGAAATAATTTACTGATTAATAAATAACACACCAACCCCTAATCACACATATTTTTATTCTAGTGTTATGTACATTTCGGTTAAAAAGTAACCATCCTCAGAGACATGGCAATACATACTAGACAGAGTATACATACTGTGTCTATACATAGTATGCATTATCATGTCTCTGAGGAGGGTTACTTTGTGACCGAAATGTACATAAGACTAAAATAAAAGGCTAATATTTGTGGTTAGAGGATGTGTGTATTATTTACTATGCTTTCTAATTTATTATACTTTCTATAAATAGGTTTTTAAATTCAAAGAACTAACTTATAGATTTTTAAATGCTGATAAAGTTATAAACCTTATAAATTGCCCATTTTATTATTGTTAATGGTATTTAGCGTAAAGGTTCCGTTAGACAGCGTTGTCATAATGTGCAGGCCTAGGAAAAGTCGCCTGTCCTTAAGTAGCTCTATATATTCCTCAAAGGTATTGCAAAGTGTAGTTAAGGACTTTAAACTGAACGAAGTTACCTCCTCTGGTAGTTAACAGCAATAAGTAACACTGATAATGCTGACGTACCTTCTGTATTTATACACATTGACGTGTGAGTAATGAGACAACAAAGTTAATATAAGATATATAAACAAAAGTATTTTAAGCCAAATCCCACTTAGGTTAACAAAGAAAAATATGATTTCAGTTACTTTTCATTAAACATTTACAATTAATATAAATATGTATATACTTATGGTAGCTACAAAACTAAATGTTAAAATAGAAAACGAAATTTATTAATAAAATTATTCATTTCATTTTAATTGTTATTTGAAAAAAAAACTGTATTAACATCAAGTGTCACCCTTTAAAAGACTCAATAAATATATTTGAACTTTAGTTGATATTGATTTAGTTCGTTTCCATGGTTACTGTAAACAATGAATCCCGTCAGCACGTAATGACGCCAATTCCATACGTTAACTGCAGACAGATTTATCGTCTAACTTGCATTCATTTCCGCTGTACCCAATATCATTGCGTTTATTGCTTCAAACGTAATATATCTTATTGCAAAATGTAAAGCACGTGTTACGCAACATGTGAAATAATATGTTTTCTAGGAGTAGGTATGTATTGGGTGAGGTTGCTGGTAAATGTATTCTTTCCTCGCGAACCTGTCGTTCTAGTTTACAGTGTTAGAGTAAATTCCTACTTGAGTCAGTAAAGAAAAATTTTATTCTAGTTAGATATCTACTTTTTATTAAATATTTAAAAATAATATAGATAAAGTAACATATCCTATGGGTTAATGCAGCCGTTTTACTACATAAACTGTAACTTAAAATTAGCTGTTTGATGAAACCATATGTTATAACATAATTTAACTTATTTTAAGCCATTTGGGCGAAATAATTATATTTCACCTTCCTTTTGGGAAAAGTTTTTCTCCTACAGAAAACTAAATATAATTTATTAATAAATTTAATTTATGAATTTTTATTTGAAACAAAAACAGTATTAGCATCAAGTTTAATCCAATATAAATGTTTAAAAATTGGCTTTATACTAGAGTGAATGAATAAAAAGTATTTTAATAACGATCGACTATTTTAACAAGCTTTATAGCAAGCTTTTGTATTTTGTCTTACTTAATGACGTTACTATTTAGCGTCATTAGTGAGTAATCTGCAGAGTTATTGTTGTCTTGATTTTGTCGTTTTACGTTCATTAGTAGAATAAAATCTATCAGTAAATTCAACGGACGGGAACCATCCGCTTACATTTAACTCAACAAAATAATAACTTCTAAATGAAATATCTCAAATATTTTCGGAGTTGTGTCTTGAGCACTACCGATTGTTCCTTTAGTATAAAATGTATTTTTTAAGGTGACCATTTGATCCATGTAGAAGCTGCAACAATATAAGCACACGCTTATCCCATTCTACTGAGCAACTTTAATGTTTTTAGATATATCGTTCATTATTGTTCAAATTGTTAAAATTATAAATGTTCAACTTTATTTCTTAATTACATTTTATCCTATAATATTTAACAAAACAATAAATTTTGGTCATGATATAAGTTATTTATATCAAACAATACACACACACACACACATATATATATATATATATATATATATATATATATATATATATATACATATACATATATTACGTTATATTAAATATAGTGATATGTTTTCTTGTAATATAGTTAATAAATTAAAAATATTTCAAAAACAAGAATACTTTTAATGAAAAAATACGTTCATTAAAAGTATTCTTGTTTTTGAAATATTTTTAATTTATTAATTATATATATATATATATATATATATATATATATATATATATTTACATATTTATATATATATATATATACACAAGGTAAAACCCTTGTTTATTTAAAGCAGTGATTCCTTGTCGGTGTGTTTGTAAAGGGTTTAGCCTCTTCAGGTTGTACTGCAGTGCATTAACCCAGTTCAGTTCATTGAAGCTACCACACTCCATCCCATAACCCTTAAATAAAGGTTGAAAAAGGGAGCGTCGAGAGACATAATCAATCATTTCATTTTGTATCTTCCTTTCGTGCGCGCCGTGTTGACAACACTCAGTAAAATCCTTTACAAATATTAACGACCTGTATACGTTTAGGAGCATGTCCTATCATTTTACCTCACCAATGACGTCATAATCGATTGAATCTTTTCATGTTTTACGCGTTGCTTCACAGTACTTTAAAAAAAAAAAATTTATACGGAACGCAAGAGTGTTTGCTATAGAGTAAACCCCATCTTATCTGAAATGGGGGGGGGGTGGACAATTTCGGATAAGCAATGGTAAGAATTTTAAGGTATATCGCTTCACGTAAAACACTTAAAACCTGTAGGTGTATGAATCACGAGGCAGGCCAATTTGCCCGGCCGGATCAACAACTGCAGAATGCGGCGGGCGCTTCTGGCAGTTAAGGGAATTTACCATACCTGGTTGTCGGTTAATCCAGGTTTCGAATTAGCATAGTTCGGATTAGAGGGGTTTTACTGTATTTAAATGGAAAATATTGTAATCGCCTTACACTCATTAAGGTGTTTCGTCAATGATTGTCATTTCTTCTATCAATTTATTCTTGCGAACATGGCAAGGCTTACGCAAGTTAAAACAAAGTTGCTATAAAAATTTAAAACGTAAATTCAACTGTCCCCCCTGTACCTAGTAGAGTTTGACCCCCCCCCCAACTCTACGTTGCTGATATCCCATATTATACAATACATTTGTACTTTATTAGAGCAGATATAAGGAAACACCTAAGAAAGGCAATAAGTTTACTTATCTACAAGAAATATTTGAACTCACAGGATTTGCTTCGAATAGTCGCACACAAAAGTGCATAGTTTCAGCATTAAAAGACTGAAATATTTTATCTTATACACATATTATGAAATTGTGAATGAAAAATAACAAATTCAGATGCTTCATTAGGTAAAAACATTTCTTTGAGATTAATGGAGAAGCAGAGAATGCGGGGAACCTGTATAAACTGATGTCATATTATTGTATGAATGGACATGACTTGGATTGATTTATGTATTTAGATATTTCATCTCGACATAACGAGCGCTACCTAACCTGAAACGTTTTTGATTTATTTGGCTTCGGATAATGTATGGCCTTCCCATACTGCTCAGTGAAACACTGTGCTCACAGATACGTGTTTTCTATGCTTATAGGTCACGTGATCAGTGGACAGATGAAGAAAGGGTTTCTATCTTTCATACACTGAGACGAAAAAAGTTAAAATATTATTACTTTATGTCTAAATCTGTTCTTAATTTTTATATTTCATTAATCATGAACATTGACTAGTTACTCACTAAATCCAATAATTCTGTCATTACTTTGTGTATTTATTTATTTACGATTATGCATTAATGTACATAGCCTTAATTATTTATGGATATATATTTTTTTTAATGACGTAAATTCGTATTTTTTACAATTTCCGTTTATCCGGTTCCGCTAACCAGTGCCACACACATCCGGAACCCGATTATCCGAGCCTCATTTATATGGAACCTGGCCTAACTGAACCGGATCCTCGTGAAGATCAGTGTCAAACGATACTAATTGGGAATACTCTATTAGGTTTTACTATTTTTGCAGTTCCATTATAACGTGTATGTGTTTAACCGTCGCGTCATTTATACGTGTATACACATATGTTAATAGCCAGTCGTATAACATACTTTGTATTCGCTTCTCTTACTTTCAGTTTTCCCATTCAGTAAGATGCCAACTCATGTTTTTCGTACAAACATGATTTTATGCAAATATCTCTACAGGAAGTCATAGTGTTTTTCTGGCCAGGAGACGTAATCCCTAGTAGCGTAGTCAAAATCTCCTGAAAATGACTTGTACTTGTAGAAGCACCTTAATGGGTTCCATCCTAAAATTTCGGACACACATCTATATGACGTATAAGTGGAGTTTCATTCCCCCACATACCATTGACGTAACATTTAACGACAGTATATGTAGTATCGTGTGAGTAGTTACCATCGACCACTATAGTAGAACGGTTACTTTACCGTCCTACTAAGCCTGCGATTATTTCCTAATTATAAATTGAATTAAACTCTATACTAGTATAAAACAAATAATAACAATATATTGTTTAAGTTTTTAAAATTTAAGTTAAATTCGTAAGATACAAGTAAACCACCTTTTGTAAAGTTTGTTTTATTTAAAAATTTATAGTAGAATGCCTTGGTGCAGAACGAATACTTATGGAAAGCTTTCAGGTGTTTTCAAGTTAATTCTGTTAGTTCACACTCTTTCTCCCTCTCTCTCTTTCTCTCTGAATAAGTTATTCAAATGATCGAACAATAAAATACTTTTGATTCATCCACTCAAGTTGAAAAACATTTTCTTAAACTTGAAGTGGATGAAACTTATTGTTAATAAAGTTCAAATACTAATTACCTATTTTTAATTTAACGTATTAATTTTATATTTATATGGCAGAAAAACGTTTCACAAAGGGGGCAGAGTATACAATATAGTTATCTCGACCCATTTGGCTTAAAATATTTCATACCATAAGCTTTCATAAACAGCTTATTTTATGTTATAGGTTATTTAGTAGAACATCTGTTTTAACGCATATGTTATGTTCTTTTACTTATATTAATTGTAGTTATTTAATAAAAAGTAAGAAAAATTAAAAAAAATCTTTGTCAACCCAAGTAGGAATTAAATAATTTGGTTTTTAATATTACTTGTTTTGTGTGTAGAGAAAGAGAAATCAGACCTGCCGAGAATATTTCAATGAATGCTATTCGAGATAGGATTTAAATGGTTAAACTTTACCCAGCTGACGGATACGAGGGCAGAAAGACGAATATTGCTAGGGCGGCATTGTACCTTCGGGCCCCATAACGAGTGCAGACGCTATGTATTTTACCGCGATACAAGTTCACTCCAGCCAATCCGTTTGAATAAAAAAGCCTTATGCATAACACCTTGTGAAGTATTTACTTATGGTTACCACAGAAAATAAAAAGCCCATTCAGTCTGACGCCTCAGATTAAAAGGCTGAACCCTACCGTGCCCAGGCAGGACTGGATATCATTAAAGTGAAATATACCTGCCTTAACGCATCGCTCAATCTCTTTTATTGCTTTTGTTTAGAGAGAAAATGCACATTTTGGGATGTTTAATCCAACGATATTCATTATATATTTGTAGAGTGCTTTAAAAATATAGCTTCGATTGAATGAGTTCAGTAATTTATGTGTATTTAATGTGAAACGCATTTAAATATATGTGTGTTAAATGTCTAAAGTATTATTTGTCATGCTAGAGCTATTGTAATAATTTTACTACAAATACTAACGCAGACATACATGGAAGAAACACACATAAACAACACACAAAGAAACATTGAGTTAACACGCATTTAAAAGGCTGACTGAAGTTGAGACGCCAAAGGCTGTTGCCCTTTATCTAAGGCATTCCTTGTTGGAGGTTAGTGAAAAAACAACTATTAAACACAAACATTCAAATCCTTAGAGAACTGGTGAATGAAGGAGAGGCGAAGCCAAGGAAAGCGCGTAAAAATCTCCACGTACACGTTTTAGCAGAAGGACGTAAATTCCAAAACCAGTTACGAAGGGAAAAATATAAAAGAGTAATAATTGGCCAGAACAACAGAAAGAATACATACAAGGGTCAGTTGAAATGATAAAATGGAAGTAATTAGTGAGCTAGACAGGAATTATAGGAAACCATGAGAAAGAATGAGCATCAAAGACTTACGACAGAGGTGGTAGCGATATGAAACTCAAGGGCGAAGGAGATGGAGGAATCTGGGAAAAGTTTAAAAGGAGCGACAACCAGCCAACCATAAAGGAAGACGTTCCTACGTTAATTTGTAACCCAATTCTCCTTGTTCTACGTAAACTATGAACGATGACTCTGAGGACCGACCAATCTTACTCAAATGTATCTTTAATTTTATAAAAAAACAACAGTAGAAATTAATTTTTTTCAATTTAAGTTCTTGAAGCCAACAATAACGTATAGTCAAACAATTTACGTTTGTGGCACAATCTTAGACTTTAGGCTAACCATAGAGTAATTGTAAATAGTTTCTTTTTCTGACTTTACGATTGAGATTAGGATGTCTTAGCATCATCCTAATAAGCTAGCTGCCAGGACATCACCTTCTATTACAAAATCATGTAAATTATTTTAGGAACGTGAATATTATAGAAGGATTGTTAGTGATTAAACTAACTTGAACTTAGTAGGTTTATGTTCAATTGTATGAATAGTCGGTGAGTTTTTGGCTAAGCAATTCTAATTGATTACGTAATCCTTCAGCGGTTACAGATTTGGCTCACACATAAATGTATTAATGATATTTGTAAATCAGGTGAATAAACATTGAAACTAGGAAAACATACACTTAATTAACTAATATCTGAAATACTGTATTTTCTAAAATACATCAAAATCTTTGTAATAATAAAAGGGGTATCATATTAAAATGTAAACGTTGTTATAAATGATGTAAATAAAATTGAAATTGCATTTGATCCTAATTGCTACTGATAAGTAGACACAATAATCGCAGAAACAAAAATGTAAAATAATTACCTATTCTAGATAGAAGTGTTAAAAATATATACTTATCACTTTGAAGTTTCAAAATAAAATATTTAGAAGTGTGTTGAATTAAAACTTTAAAATGAGTAATATATTTTCTACCATTTCTACCTGGAACAATTAGTTATTTTATATAAACCTTTCTGTGGGTATTGTTTTTACTTAACGGCACCAATTTAGGTCAAACACAAAAAACACTTTTACAATTAAGTAATTAATGAATATAACGTAACCATTTCAATTTTACGACAACGACCGCTTAAATAGACACCAAGTCATTTGTTATTGCACTGCATTGAGGATGAAATGAATTGGTTTCTCGATGACTGAACAATTGTTTGGTTTGATAAATCTATTACTCTCTGTACAGAGAGATTTCTCTATTCAGGTATTTGTGGTTTGATTGTAAATTTATCAAATTATTTTGAAGTTTCAATATATGTTTCAAGAAATCGCTAGACTCAATATTTCGGTATAATCTGTGTCGACGTTAAAATATCTGAACTGATATTATGGCTATATTACCCATATTAAACTTATTATGGTAATATTGAATATTAGAAAAGTTTTATGTGAAAAATATTATCTTGATATAAGAATAGTATTAAAAAGTTTGAAAGGTAAAAAGGAACGTTATCAAAATTGGTCTGTATTCAAAAGGTGTGTGGTTTGTGTGCTTGCTGTGTGCGCGCGTATTATGTGTGTGTTTGTGTTTATGTGCATGAGTGTGTGTATGTGTGTGTGTGTTTGTCTGTGTTTGTGTATGTGTGTGTGTGTATGTCTGCGTGTGTGTGTTTGTGTGTGTGTGTTTGTGTTTATGTGAATGTGTATGTATTTGTGTATATATATATATATATATATATATATATATATATATATATATGTGTGTGTGTGTGTGTGTGTGTGTGTGTGTGTGTGTGTGTGTGTGTGTGTGTGTGTTTGTCTGTGTTTGTGTGTGTGTATGTGTATGTCTGTCTGTGTGTGTGTGTGTGTGTGTGTTTCTGTGTATACGTGTGTGTGTGTGTGTGTGTGTGTGTGTATGTGTGTTTGTGTGTGTGTGTGTGTGTGTGTACGTGTGTGTGTGTGTGTGTGTGTGTGTGTGTGTGTGTGTGTATGTGTGAGTATTGTTTAATCGTCTTGCGACGTATTTGAGCCCCTGATTGTTTGTAACTAGCATACATACACGACTTTTGCTATTGTCTGAGCAAACAGACGAATCTAATTACAATATTCATAGAACTTGTATTTCAAGTTACAGAGCGTGTATCCTAGGAGTTTATTTAAATACGTTTCTAAATCTAGACCCTGCCTAAATATTTTTAGATTCTCAAAGAGACAAGATATGAAATAATAAGAAAACGAAATTACATAATAATGTTAAGGTAATCATTTTATTATGTTTAAAGAATTGATTTGTTTAGGTTAGAAAGCGTTTTTAATAAAACATATTTTGAACAATTATTCCATAGAAAGAATATAATAATAAGTATTTGCTTAAACAATTATTTGTAGCGAAATAATATTTATTTTAAAGTGCATTCTGGAAAGCTTATTAGTTACATTAAGCAAATGCAGTTCCTCTTGGAATCACAACATGACGTAAAGTCGGTGAGAAGTTTTCAGTTCTTGGAAAAAAGTAATTGAATTCAGTATGAATATCTAACTGGAATACACAGAGAGCTCGGGGCGCATTAAAAGGGTTTTAACATGCAAGTGACGTAAGAGTCAGCATTTTGTCCCTTCACGCGCCACATGTTTTTGCCCGGGATGTGCATTCTCTAATATGTAGGGCAGGATATACAAAATTAATTTTATTCCCTTTTTTTTAATGAATCCCTATCTCTAATAAAATGAATTGTTTCAGTTATACAATGAAGCAGAGGCTAGCCATGAAAGATTGAAATATTTCTAGCTGCCAGTGTTTATATTTTGATATAGTCAAATACGTTAATTTTACGTAATTCATATAGCAGATTTATATACTCATATTTGTATTACTTTTAAACATCGCCCAACGAAGTATATGATAAAGTCCTGAAGAGCTGGCTGTGGTTCTGAGTCCTTCACCATGGTTATATGTGTTTATATTGAACCGTTCGACTACGTTAAGCTTGTTTTTGTACCTTTTTGTTTATAAAATCAAGAAATGGCTTCTCTTCCGTGATTTTTAACCAATATATCTCTTTTACCTTTCTTCAGTTCTTCTGGTGAAGCGCGAGTTAGCTTGTACCTCTGAATGGTTTAATCGATAGAGCACCCAAAACTCATGGGTTTGACACCAGTAACGCTAAGGACATTATGTGTACCTTTTAGCTCCTAGGATTAAAATGATTACTAAGGGGCAAGCGTTGTGTATTGAAGCCTTGGCATGACCATGTTACCTTCCTTAAATAATACAAGGAAGGAATAGGTTAGGTACAAGTAACGCCTCTCCTTGCTCGTACTTACTTGGATTTCTCTTAACATCCCTTTTAATCCCTCCATATCAAGTTTTTCTCTTCATTATTCTCAGAAGTTGCTTAAGGATAAATATTCGTTTCGCTCCATACAGAAGAAACTTGGCTAAAAAACCATCAGATTATTACATTAGTGTTGTTTTTCTGTGGTGTTTAGAACAAATTTTCTTTCATGTTTTGTTTTTATACTTCATGGTTGATTTTAGGACAACTTTTATATCTCTCTATTATTTTATGTTTATTAGACTTATATATGTAGTTACGAAGTTTTTAATCATAGTTTGCGGTCTTACCTCGTTCTACCCGTGAATATCATGTTTAATCATCGTTTGCGGTCTTACCTCGTTCTACCCGAGAATATCATGTTTAATCATCGTTTGCGGTCTTACCTCGTTCTACCCGAGAATATCATGTTTAATCATCGTTTGCGGTCTTACCTCGTTCTACCCGTGAATATCTTTCTAATATTTAAGAAATAATAAAATATTTGTCATCGACTGAAGGTTATTTATTTTAATAATGCCATTATTTTTTACTATATTTTGTGAGATCATTTTATGACTTTGGTGGGTTATTATATCGAATTTCGTCAATAAATTTTATTGAGCTTTATAAAGTTTTAAATTATTGAAATGAATGTACTAGTGTTTTGTAAGGGTAATTAAAAGCAATGTAATATTGTTTTCCTTCCGGCCTGATAAGGGGAACGAACTATTTGCAGAATATATTCATTATTAAAATAACAATCGTTCATTCGTAAACAACCATTTTAACACTTATTTAGTACTTACATCAAGTGTTTGAATAAACACGAATCATTCTACTACTGCTCATTTCGATTGTGTTCATAATTATATCAAAAAAGAAAACAAGATCTGAAAGCAATAAGCCTTCTAGCCTCAATATTTTTTATTAACATTTCGTAGATTTCAAAAGCACTTAATTATGTGAAAACTGATTTGTTTTTATTCCCTCTTAGGATGTTGGGTTTGCAACTGAAATGTGCATTAGTTTAACAAATTATTGTATTCAGAGGGTATGAAATATTATGTTTTGTAGAAATAAGTCAAGTCAAATAATTCTGTATAAATAACATATTATGAAAACGTCAGTATTCCAATAAATGGGTATGAGAGACAATATAAATTGAATCGAAATGTATATATACACTTATTGAAGGATATTTGTAGATTACAATTTGTAGAATGAAATGTTCCCTCCGACGTCGAGACGAAGTGGAAAATACGCTGTTGAAAGTATTATGAGAAAGTTCGTAATTCTTTACAGGCCATTTGACGGCGGCATTGTCTTTAGGATTATTTGGAACGCTGTTGTTGACACTGGTGCATGTAATAGCGATATATTTAGGATTTGTGTGATGACGTGATATGCTGTGAAGTCTCTTTGAACTTGGAACCTGTTCCTAAAAATATTAGGTAGCAATGAGTACATATCCTGGTAGCAATAATTACTAATTGAAGTGTTATTTAATATATTTTGTAAATACAAGGAAAACGTTACAACATTACTTTGAACTGTAGCATCGCAATTTCCTAGCTTCAGGTAACTTTAGCCACTTTTTCTGACCTTGTGTTTAAGTACAACTGAAATATCTAACCAACATAGACCCCACCATTGCAGTCTACTTGTGCTGTCACGTTTTTAACCCAACAATCGCCATCAAACTTCAGTCTTCCTCTTTTCTTTTTGACGTCATCGATCAATACCGCTATGATGATCTATAGATTCGTATCCTTACTGTAATTTACCATACATTTATTGTTTCTGTCAGCTCGTTTATTATTTGTGTGCACGTGTGCAATGTTTTTCATAAAAATTAGTTTAACGTACAGTTTTATATTCAACATTAAGCCTTCGTTGTTACATTACATCAATATAGTTTCCATTCGGATTTATTAATTTATTTTCCTGTTTCGTTATCTTTAATCTTTGTTTGCTGTATATAATGATGACCAGCAATAGTAGGCTGGGAATATGTCCAACTGTGAACACAAGATATTTTTTAATCTTTTCCAAGTACTTCTCATACTCGTTTTTGCGATGTATTTTCTATCTGGATCTGCAAGAATGTATCATAAAATTTAAAAAAAAATTATTTATACTTTTTCCGAGTGTTACGAAATTATATAAAGGTTTCAGTGTTTTTTATTATAGTGAATATAATTTATATGTTTATTTAGTGTATATATATTTATATATTTATATATATATATATATATATATATATATATATATATTAAAACAAATATAATGATGTTGGTACTGTTTACCAACGAAAAGCTTTGGATACATTAATAGATATTCTTGTATTTGAATAACCTATGTTGTTTTAAATTATTAAACAAGAAAACGTAATTTATATATATATATATATATATATATATATATATATATATATATATATATATATATATATATATATATATATATATATATACATATAAAGAGAGAGAGAGAGAGAGAGCTAGACTATCCGTCGCACTTTGGTGATATACCTAAAGGAAGGATGCATGCGAAAACACTCTTTACGAAAAATTCAATTTCCAATTGTGTCATCTTCTTTAAAAATAGATCTATTTTAACGGGGAAACATTTATACAGTGTTCCTGAATTCGGTGCTAAAAATTGTTCACAAACTAGCAATTATACAATCTTGTCCTAATCACGACCATTTGCTTTCTTTTAGAATACAATATTTTCTAAAAACATATATGTCCATTGCTTCGCCGTAAAAGCACTAAAATGATGCTTTAAACTTGAATTGCCAGGGAAGCATTAGATTCAGAGTTGTATTCCCTGAAGGCTTGGAGGTTATGTTTACCGAACGTGCTTCTTTGTGACCAAGTGTTTGACTGAAACCATACTGTTGTGTTGTTTCAAATCTTCACCGAATATATAGTAATTTCTTAAGCAGCTGAGTTATTAAAACTTAAAAACTGTGCGCAGAACGGAAGCGTTTGTTTATTTAAATTTTCAAAATA
This sequence comes from Prosapia bicincta, assembly GCA_036971475.1. Classification (NCBI taxonomy): domain Eukaryota; kingdom Metazoa; phylum Arthropoda; class Insecta; order Hemiptera; family Cercopidae; genus Prosapia; species Prosapia bicincta. The sequence continues at coordinate 32,010,984 of JBAIZL010000002.1, forward strand.
ATCTCTTACATTTTATACCCATAAGATTTACTCTTATAAGGATAAACACATGTTCTCACAAAATATTCGATAACGGAAGCTCTAGATACAAATCTACAAGGTTCATATTACTTTAAAGAAGCAAAATAATAATAATTATATAGATATTTACTATGCTTGCGTATATAAAAGTTTAATTTAAACCTGTTTCTCAGAGTAAAAAAACCATAAAGTCACGAGTTTACACAGTAGTTGCCACACATTGTGACGTCGATTTGGCACACATTGTGACGTCACTTTGGTATCGAGAGTCATTCTAATACAACAATAGTAAACATAATTCACGATTGTAATAATTGACAGGTCCGACTTTATAGTTAATTGCTCAGCCATATTGCCCCAATGCTTTTTTTGCAAAGACAATTACAAAATTTCTAATCGTTCCGGGTGGAAAAAAAATATTTTTATTTACATATTCCAAAATAAATTCATGTTTGAAAAAAGTATGGCTTTTTATTTTAATACCAAATAATGATTTATTACAAACCTCTCATCTGATACTTAATATGATTAATCCCGTCAGATGCACACAACTGATGCGCAATACTATAATTTCCCATCATTATCAGGTTTATTTATCATGACGTCATCAAATATGTTGGATTAAATTCAAACATTTGATCACAGATTAATTATCGCCTATAAAACTTTCGTTCAACTTGAAACCGTTGCTTTTTTTACATTCCAAAATCGTTGTGCGTTTATGTGAGGTGAATTGATGATTTTAAATCGTATATTTAAATCTACCCCTCAGAATATCTTGTTTATATTTAGTCCAAATGTTTCTGCGCTTCAACATCATACCAATGGATTGATTTTTATTCTGAAATTATTGAAGCAATATGAATCATCCTCTGAGTAAAACACAGAGAATTGAGAGGAAGGAAACAGTAAGGATAGCAATTTAAAGGAAATCAGGGATAGTCAGAGAAGAAAAACATAAGAGGAAGAAGAAAATAAAAGAGAGAAAATAGAAGGGCCAGAAGGGAGATGAAGCAGAAATAAAGAGAAATAGAGACAAAGCGAAAGATAAGAGTGAGGATAAGATAGTTAAAAGAAAGAGAGAAAAGACAAGGAGAGAGACATACAAATGTTGCGTGAATATAGTTGGAGAGAGATATAGAGAAAGGAAAAGTAGATAGAGAAATTATGTAGAAGAACATAATAAAGGGAGAGAGGGATAAGAAAAGAAGAAAAAAGAAGAAAAAAGAGATAAAGCAAAATAAGATGGAAGTTGGCAGAGAAGGAAGTAAAAAAGAGGGAGATATAGATAGAGTGAAGAAGGAAAGATATTGAGTGTGGGTGTGTGTGTGTGTGTGTGTGTGTGTGTGTGTGTGTGTGTGCGTGTGTGTGTGTGTGTGTGAGTGTGTGAGAGAGTGAGTGCACCCGTGGGTGTGTATGTGTTTGGGTTTAGAATTGTGTGAGGTGTATGTATAAGGGGCGTTTTATGGGTATGTGTTTATGTGTGTAATTTGATATAGACATTATACCAAATTAATGAAAAATTTTTTTTTGAATTTGGACAAGACTAGAGTCTATTGATTTAAATAGAGGAAGCCAAAAATGCATTACTTCAAGTTACAATACGAAAAACCATTTATATATAAAGATTAACAATATTTTAATAATGAGTTTGACGAGAACAAATTTTTAGACAAATGAGAGACTAGAAAATGGGAGTATTAGAGAAAGTTGCTTGATGTAATCATATTTAATGCATTGATTAGGCTAATATTAAAAATACTTGACTAAATTTATTTAAGTATTTTTAAAATTAGATTAGAGAAGGGTGTAAAGTTTGGCGTCCTTCCGTCCTTACCCCACCCAAATCGTACGTGACCATAATATTCCGTGTTTATTCACATTGCGTTTTACTGTACATGTCTCCCTGAGACTGTGATAAATTACGAACTTCTCGGGTTAGCAATCACGTACATGTACGTAACATATGTCACGATCGTCCCTCTTGGTGACATGTTTACTACGAGTATAATGGCAACGCAGAACCAAACTTGCGCCAAAACGTACCCGACTACAACACAAGTTAGCATGTCCAAATTTAACTTACACGCAGGGAGTTGAAATAAAGCAAACACTTTAGTTACAATTAAATAATTTAATTAAAATTATTATTTATATAAATTTATTATTTAAAATTAAAATTTTTGAATTTTGAGTTAAATTACGGTTTGATATGAAATCCATAATAAAAGTACGATCAAACTGAAATAAAAATACGTATTTAATTTATTAACTAAAAATGTAAGACAAATAGAACCATGGAGTGTATTTGGTTTAGTGTTTTTTTTTTCAGTATAGTTCACCTGATTCTTTATATTAATTATATCATCATATTATGTGTTGTACCAAAGTAATTATCTAAAAGAAGGTTTATAAATTATTTTTACTTCCATACAAGGTTAAATTTTGCATTTTTAAGGTCTTGTTTTAAAGGTATAATTTAAAATTTAAAAAAAGTAATAAATAACGATTTTGTATATATTATGATACAATTTATTTCTTGTTCTTTTACCTGTATCTTTAATTGTACTTTTTATCTTTAAAACACAATTTATAAATAGTAAAGTTATTATTGGAAAAAGGTAATTTTCTTACCTCCTCTCTTCTCTACCTCCATTTTGTTCTTGTGATGTATGTTTTGTGCTTAAAGGAAGGTGTTAATAAACCAAAGCGTGTTTATGTTAGTGTATATTGCGGATTGATTACACATTGAACTTACATTAAACGTACATACTAGTGGAGATAAAGACATTTTCACTTCATTTATATTTTTTGTAACCCGGTTCTGAGCCCTCGAATTAGGGCCCCACCTATTGGCAGCTATCCTCTAGCGATCAGTCTCCGTATTACATGAACCCTTTATATTATACAGAAGCATGTAATTCTTATTCAGATTATTTATACAAAGTTATAATATTTGCATATATTATGGTTTCCATGTAATAAATAGTGCGCCATCATCTTTCTCCATTTGTAGCTTCTCCCAAGTAAGCTAATAATAGTTTAACAATAATTTCCATCGTTACGTGATGCTACATTTCGTTACATACATACTTTACTGGTTTACTATTCTATAAAGGTCTCCTTTACAAGGTGTGAGATTGCCTACACAGCGCCTTTTTATATGAGTCCGCAGCACATAGATATAGTGTATTCTAAAATTCATATATCGATGTGAGCTATGAAACCAATCACGCTACGGAAACCAGTCTGAGAACAACTTCAGGTTTATCTGTGCAGACACAGATGGAAAGAAGCAGAGGCATAAAGGGAATCTGTGCGATGTGAAAAG
>JBAIZL010000002.1:32024335-32031835 GCA_036971475.1 Prosapia bicincta
GTCTGGATGGGAGGGTTGAGGGCACTTTGCAAACTGCAAACGGCGTTGTATAGCGTGTTTAATTAATTTAGGCCGGGATAAACTTCGCAGTTAAATTGCTCGGCCGACTTGTTGCACGAGATAAACTATTCGAAACTGTGACGTCATAAGCTTTGTTTCGTAAAATATTTTGACCTTACCAGGTAAGCACTATGTAATACAAACAGCTGCAAGTAAGATGTCTATTGACAGAATTATTGTTTTTACTCATGTTTACACTCCCAGAAAACTCACGTATAACTCGCAGATGTGATCAAAGGAATTTTGATTTCCTAGTCAAGCATAACTTATTTTAAAATCGTTATTTGAATATGGCCAAAGCTTGTTTCAATGCATTCTTAAATAATAGCATTCAAGTTTTATTTGAAACGCGGTAAAAAATGGGTATATTTTCAAATTAAAAACATGCTGTTGACAATTTAACTAAACATGTTTTGGATATTATGTCCGAAGTCATTTGGTTTTGGGATTTGAGACTTGGTTATGTCGTAAGACATTTAGTTTCGATTTGGGATGGTGTTAGAAAGTCCTGGTGCAGATGTAAAAAGTAGATAAAACAAAGGGTTCGAGTAACAGTAATGTTAGCGGCTGGCAACAATACTGACGTAACACGTCCCTTGCTCGGGAGTAGTGCAGTCTATACACGGGGAGTATTATGCAAGAATGTACGCCTATAAAGAGTACGTAGCTTAGTATATAGGGCGTGTACAAGAGTATAAGTAATGTTAGCGGCTGGCAGCAATACTGACGTAACAACGTCCCTTGCTCGGGAGTTGTGCAGCCTATACACGAGGAGTATTATGCAAAAATGTACGCCTATAAAGAGTACGTAGCTTAGTATATAGGGTGTGTACAAAAGTATAAGTAATGTTAGCGGCTGACAGCAATACTGACGTAACAACGTCCCTTGCTCGGGAGTTGTGCAGCCTATACACGGAGCAGATTATGCAAGAATGTATGCCTACAAGGAGTACGTAGCTTAGTATACAGGGCGTGTATAAGAGTATAAGTAATGTTAGCGGCTGGCAGCAATACTGACGTAACAACGTCCCTTGCTCGGGAGTTGTGCAGCCTATACACGAGGAGTATTATGCAAAAATGTACGCCTATAAAGAGTACGTAGCTTAGTATATAGGGTGTGTACAAGAGTATAAGTAATGTTAGCGGCTGACAGCAATACTGACGTAACAACGTCCCTTGCTCGGGATTTGTGCAGCCTATACACGGAGCAGATTATGCAAGAATGTATGCCTACAAGGAGTACGTAGCTTAGTATACAGGGTGTGTACAAGAGTATAAGTAATGTTAGCGGCTGACAGCAATTTTGACGTAACAACGTCCCTTGCTAGGGATTTGTGCAGCCTATACACGGAGCGTATTATGCAAAAAATGTACCCCATAACGACTACGTAGCTTAGTATATAGGACGTGTTCAAGAGTATAGGAAACCCCAAAAAAATGTAAGTAATATATTCCAGTAAATTTCTCTGCATTTCCTAACATTTCCTAACAATTTCCTAACATTTCAAAATTTTTCTTTGTCGACGCGTTTTAGAATGACTCCATTTTCAACACTAGAGTATTACGATCTGAAGCGCTATTTAAATTTTGAAAATTGTATCATTCCGATACGCGTCAACTAACGAAAATATATTATAATGTTAGGAAAGGCATTAAAATGTACTCGAATATATACAAACATTACTAACAAAAATGGAGATAAGCATACTAAGAATTTCAATGTAAGTGTAGTATCAATATTAAAACGATTGTTGTACCAACTGACGTTAGCACCAAAACAATAACTCATTATAAATCCAGGTTTGATATAGTTTTGGAGAATTAATGAAAGGGAGACGACGGAGTGTATCAGGACGATATATCACGCAGGACAGTCCTGTCTCTGCATCAGGTGACGCTGTAATTTGTCATTATTCCTGAACAACTAAAAGGACCGTCAGAATAATTAATCACAAATTTGTGAAGGTGTAACTACAACGTCGTGTATGAGCTACGAGCGGACCTTCGTACAATCACGCTTTTGTTGTGTTGTGCAAGCTTGGTTTACTTTCTATAATATGCAACACGCTTAGTAAATATTGAATAGCATTTCTGCAAACGTAAAAACGACAGATATTGTTTGCAATGCATGCGCCACTATGGGCATAAAATACAATTACAACTGGAAAGGAAGATTATGTTGGTATAAAACATTGCAAAAAATGCCCCCAACAAATTATTGTAGGGACAATCTTGCAAACTAAATTTTTTTTATTAAATGAAATATTGTTCTTGTAGTTTTAAATATGCATTATACTTGCTTCAAATAATTAAATAAATATTCAAGGACCGTATACAAAGCACTGTCACCCCTCCATAGAATAGTTAACTACTTCCCGATTTGGTTTTGCTAATACATATAACTAAGAATTACATTGATATGTTTGTGTAAAATTATAGTTAAAAACAAGATATAAATTAACACTTGAATCAACAAATAATTATTTTTTTAAAGTCCATTTTATTACATAATTACAACTACATTAAATCAAAAAACATAACGTATGCTTTATGCAGCTGTTAACCTATATGCTAGCACATAACCTATAACATAAAATCAGCAGTTTTCGAAAGTCATATGTTATCTCTTAATATTACGCCAAATGGGACGAAATAACTATATTGCATACCTTGTCCCTTTTGTGAAAATTCTTTCTCCCATACAAAATTAGAATCATTTCATTAAATTTAGTTATTGTAATAATATTTGTAAAAACACTGTATTAACATCACCTATCATCTACTCTAGGTTTTCAAAAAGTTTTTTAACTTTATTATTGACGATTGGAAATTTGAACAATATATATATATATATATATAAAAGGAGAGTGGCAACTAATATAAGGTTTTGAAAGGTACAAATCCTTGAACGTGTAGGAACAATTGACGTTAGTACCACAAGATAATAAACTGAGGTTCAAATTAAAATTATGTAAGTTATTAAATTGTCAATAGAAACGCAACTTAACAGTATAAAAACCTTCAATAGTTTATTTGAATATTTATTTTATTTTTTATATCCATTATAACTAGTATACAACTTATACTTTACAGTATTATTTATTATATCTCTACATTTTCAACATTTTTAAAATGATGAACCTATCAACATAATCAATATATTTAAAGTTTACTTTAAACTTCCTACTAATAGACCCAAATAACTTCACTTTGTTAAATTCATCAACTTCAGTGTATTAGGAACCTATTAGGAGATTTTAACGCGTTGGGAAATAATATTATTTTATAAACACATAGATTTAAACTTAGCGTTATGTACAAATCGAAACGCAACATAATTCACACTGTTTAAACAGAATTGTACGTTATCATGATATTTAAAAAATGTTTATGATGAAGTATTGATTTGCGTTATAATCATAATCTTTAAACCACCTCTAAGATAGGACAAATATTACTACTTTTGGTATCACTTTGCAAAATTCGTTAGCTACTGATATTTTTCAAAAGCGTTTCGCGTTAGATCGGTTAATTGTTCAATGCTGTGAGTCACGGAAAAGACTCAAGAACAATATTGAGAGTCCATGACAAATAGCACTGAACAATGCACGTAAGGATTGGTGTTCGGCAAAATTATACCATAAATGCGAATTTAAAAAACCTCAAACGACAAAAAAGCTGCAAATATATAATTCCTAGCATGACTTGTTGTTTTGTTTACGTACATGACTTGAAATCTTTACGTACAATCTAGAAATAACGGTCTAGGCAATTCATATATGATGACTTCACTTTTACAGATTTACTACCACGTAAAGTTTATTTTATATGCGGTTCTGTAAGAAATTACACTTCAAAAAACCAAATTGAAAAGTTTTACAAAGAGAAATAAGTTTTATTAAAAACTGTTCGTTACAATAAAACGTGGGAAACAATATAAAGTTTCACTCAGTTTAGAAATCCCTTCGTCAGTTGCCTGTCTAAAAAGTTTACGGTAAAATTCATTGAACAGAACTAATATAATCTGTGTAACAACTGAAAATATAAAAGAACTCTTTACTGTAATGGTTCTCGCTGCAGTAAAAGTCCTAAATATTTACACAATAAGCTTTTGTAAAACTTTTTAGGTTTATCTACAACACTTTACTATACAATACAAAAACATGCAGGCTCATCACTCCATAAGAAACAAAAAGAATAAGAAGGTCAGAGCATGAAATTTGTTTACGAGAAGATATGTCAAATCAGTTTGACTCTTTATAATTATTTTCAAATATAATATATTTGGATAGAATTTGTCACAACAGACTAAATACCATCTTGTGGCTTTAATTCCGAGGTTTTTAACATTAAAGGCAAGGATTTTTACCCTTGGATAAAATCTGAAATATAACTCACGTTAAGGGAGGAACTGTGATCAGGAGCGATGTAATTTTACCGAAGATTTTGAATTCTTATGGCATTTGCAGTATGCACTATTTACTATCTTTTACAAAAAATACTAAAACATAAAAATTATGCAATACAGATATTAAAAAAAATAGATAGATAGAAATAAAAAAGATCACAAGATGAAGAGAATAAATCACAGATGAATAATAATAACAGATAATGTAGTGAGGAAAGACGAGTTAGCTGAGCTATAGCTCAAATACAATATCTGGTAAATTGTAGGGGGTTTAATGTTTTGACTCCTTCCGTCACTCATTTGATGTTTAAATGTAAGAACTTTGTTTTTCATAGCATTTCAGGCTCTTGATAAGGGCAATAAGCTAGTTGTCAAAACGTTGCACTAAATAAATAAACTTTAGAGTCGATATTTAACAGGCTTGTCATTCATTCAATATATATCTCGAGTGCTCAAATAAAAATGTATAAGAAATGAATATTTTATAGAAGAAGAAATTTTGCAAAGAAATAATTTATAAAGTAATATAACAATATAATAAGTAGAAGCAAAGAGAAAACTGTGAAAAAACATACACAAGAATGAAAAACATTATAGTTTACGAAAACATTATAGAAGTGAAAAAAGAAATCATTGACATGCAACGAAGACACCGACATAGATATAGGAAAGAAAAATAATACAGAACAATTAGGTAGTAATATATACTAAAGAAAAAGTAATTATGCCAATAAAAAAATATATAGATAACAATAGACCAATAACCAAAAAATGCAATATATGATAGATGACATAAAAGACGCAATACATATGCAAAGAAGCAATGTACGTTAAAAACAATGAGCAATACAGGTGATAAGGAAGAAATAATATTTTTAACACAAATAAACCAGTAAACGTAACAACAGAAGCAAAGTGACAAAAGAGAGAAAGTAAAAGCCAATTAGACGATAAAGAATGAGAGCAACAGGTTACAAATAGGAAATAATAAAAGTAATAATAAGGAATCGATATGTTAAACAAGAAGAAATAATCATAATACCAGAGAATAAATACAGAGGTTATGGTAGAAGGAATAAAGATGGTGGAAAAGAAGGAATATGAACATCAGTGAAGAAACAATACATATAGAAGAAGAAATTCATCCTGTAAAGAGTATAAATACGGACGAAAAACAAGAGATAACTAGGGAGTTATGGAATAGCGTTACAGATGATAAAAATAAGAAATACATATCTGTCAAAGAATAATAAATGCAGATAATAAAAATGGTTTATCGCCCTTAGAAAATATTATAATTATCCTTTTTAATAGTATTTGTTTTGACGAAACGAAATAAATAAAAGGGAAAGATTGAAGAAGAAATTGACACGGGGGGACAAGCGAATGTAATAGATGGCAATGCATTTGGGTTTCTGAAGATAATGATAGAATAATGATTACAATATTGCAAATTAACATGTTCAAAAGCTTTAACTAATATGTTTTACTTCATTAAATTATAAATTCGTACACTTCCCTTCCAGTTACGGACAAATAACTTCCTCCAATTACTTGTTTTAAGAGTGCATCACAAAATGCAATTTACTGACATCTTTAGCAGCAAACGTTCAACTACACACACACACACACACATATATATATATATATATATACCTCTCCTATGGGCTGCATGACCTAGACGTGGTGGAGAGGCTTAATCCGGGCGCGGGGGACGGGTGGAGCGGAGCTGTACGTATTTGGCTCCCTATAAACGGGAAGTCCAGGCAATTGTGTGAGTGCATGAAGGCCGCTCAAAAAAAGGAGCCAGTCCTAGCACTTGAAGGGTTGTTATCTGACCGGCTCTCGCCCTGTCCTTCCCTTGCGGGCGGCAACCAAGAAGCACCCCTCATCCAGGTTGGTGGTCTGGATGGGCACTTACACCCCCGATCGGAAGGTGTTATGCGATCCGTGCCGATGTAGATTCGTGGCCCTCAGGGTAAGGAGGGTTTCTAACGGAGCCTCAGGGGCACCTGGCGCCACCCCTGAGTACTTAAGTCGCCTTACAGCCGTAAGCGGGGCTCTGCGGCGGCGGACCTTTATTTCCCTAGCTGGGACAGGGCACAGAAAGAAACAAGTAAAAGAATGCTGAACCGCGCGCATGGGCTCTTCCTTAGAGGCATAACAGCTACAAGGAGAAGCACACCATGTGCGGCCATGAGGGTTATGTTGGGTTTTCCATCCTTGAGTCTTCAAATTAGGATAGAGGCAATGAAAACTGCATACCGGCTAAGCTGTACCGGGCAGTGGAAGACAAGTAGCAAACTTCATAAACAGCTATTTGGGGATTCACTGAAGGAGTTCTGGATAGAACCTCAGTATAAGATACTGTCTCTTAAGAGGGAAAAAGGAAACTACAAAATCCTTATTCCTGCAAGAGAGGCATGGGCGGAGTATAGACCCAGACATGGTGAAATCTAGTTCACCGATGGGTCCAAGATGAAGGAAGGAGTGGGAGCAGGATTTAGTGGACCGAGACACCAAGACAGATTCTGTCATCGCCTGGAGGACTACAACTCTGTCTTCCAGGGGGAGGTGCTTGCGATCAAACTATGTGCTGAGGAAATATTAGGGTCTGGTAGGAGGGGCAAGACCATCTGGATTCGCTCGGACAGTCAGGCAGCTCTCAAGGCTTTAGGTAAGGCTAGTACCAGCTCTAGGTTGGTGGCTGAGACTATGGCTTCTCTAGCAGAGCTGAGTAAGTATAATTCACTCAACCTAACCTGGATTCCAGGACATTCTGGCTGGATAGGGAATGAGAGAGCTGACGCCTTAGCAAAACAAGGACCGTTGCTGAGGGCAGTGGGCATGCCGTCTCAGGAGGGGCGCAAGAGGATCACGGCACATATAGACAGGTTGTGCAGTGAAGAATGGAATGTAACCTTGGGGTGTAACAAATCCAAGGTACTGTGGGGTTACTCAGGAGATTTGTGGGGCAAAGAACTACTCTCCTTAAGTAGACATCAACTCAGAGCTACTGTAGAGCTGGTTAC